>VZTM01017865.1:0-15506 GCA_013400555.1 Jacana jacana | reverse complement strand
ATGCAAGGTAGAGGAGAGACAAGACCTTGCCTTACAAAATACTCTGCTGAGCTACACCTCATTCCTTTCATGTGCAAATAACCAATAAAAATCAGTGGAGTTATGTTGCTGTAAAACTGATATAAGGATGAAGAAATCTGACCCTGTGAGTTGTGATCCCAATATAATAGGAACGGACAGCTCAGTTCTTATTTGGTCTTCTCTTCACTGAATGCTAAATGCATGGCAAGGAAGCATGTGCTTTACAGAATTTTTCAGACTTCTGAAATGAGACTATTGTGTATATCAACAAAGAGAAGTCACATAATTTTAAAACTTTTGGGAGCTTTATCAGCAAAATTCTAACGCAGCCTATAAATCTGCAGTGCGATAGATCCTACACTTTGTGATTAGCAAAGTTCAAAGATGCTGATTTAAAATGGAGCTCACAATTTTTTCATGTTGCTCATACTCTGTCTCTTATCAGCAGACATCAGTGGGGGGTTGAAAACTCATTTCTGTGGCCACAGGAGATGAGACAGTAAAGAGAAGGTGTATAGGACATGCTCACTCTGTTTGAAATAATGTGGTTTTATGATGAAAGTACTGTCTTTGGGCTCTGGAGGCACATAAAGATGTTGCTTTGGGTTCAAGTGCAAAATCTGAGTTTGATTGCAAAACATTAAAGGTACATCCAAAAAGTGGGGACTGGGAACTCTTCTCAATGGCCAAGTTCAGATGCTCACATTGCCTACGTACAGAAAGTAGGTTCAGGCATGTACTGCCCTATCTCCCCTGTGCCCTGGTATCTGCAGGAAGAAAGCCTGGATGCAGAAGGGAGCTGCATTGTGCTCTCATGTGAAACCAGATCTGGAATAAAGGTTCCTGGGTTCTTGGGCTATACCCTCCTGTGCTGGAGTAAGTACTGTTGGGCAGAACTAGCTATTCTCTTTCTAATTACAAAAAAAAAATCTAGCCACAGGTGTATTTATACCTAATGTGTGGAAATCTTAAGTATTCATGAAAAAAAAGAAAAGTCCTCTAGAAGTACAGCAAATCTTATTAGGGAGAGTTTCTTGGGGGATGTTTTTGATCTTCTCATTCTACTTGATACTTGATAAAAGTGATACTGCTGGAGGTATAATACCCCTGGCTCATTGACTGCCTCACTTGACAAGTGTTCCTCATTTTTTAAGGTTTGAGGTAACATTACTACTTTTCTGAAGTGTTTGGACAACTTTATGTAATTTGAGACAAAGACTTGCTTTTTTCTCTATAGAATACTAAGCATATGGTTAAAAAGTGCATCAGACAGGACAGCCCTTTGTATTCAGTCCTACAGGTTAGTAAGAGTAATTTCTGTAGAACATTATTGGTTTAAGTCATGTTAAATCCTTTAAGGCTTTTCCCTAAGAGCTATTTGAGTTGTTTTACCAAGCAATTTGGCTTTAGAAAGATTTCCTTTTAGTAGGCAATTGTTTCTGTATTTTCCTCTTAGCCAGCTGTCCACATCTAACACTAAGCTGAATGTAAATTTTAACAGCTTATAAGACATTGATGGAGTGGTTCCAAATTCAGTAAAGTCTGGACATCAGATGGCCCAGCAGATTAAGTGAGACCCCTCTTGTCTTCTGTCAAACTGAATTCTGTATAATCCAAAGTAACCATTCTGATAATCAAGGGACAAAAATTGTTAAAATTAAGCTTCAGGATCACAAAAAACTATATTATTCCATTTTCACCAAAAGCAGGTAAAAATCCTTAAGTACTTTCAACATACTGCATATGGTCAAAGTTTACCCTTCTCACTTCCTTGTAGCTTTACTATGGNGAGTGGTTCCAAATTCAGTAAAGTCTGGACATCAGATGGCCCAGCAGATTAAGTGAGACCCCTCTTGTCTTCTGTCAAACTGAATTCTGTATAATCCAAAGTAACCATTCTGATAATCAAGGGACAAAAATTGTTAAAATTAAGCTTCAGGATCACAAAAAACTATATTATTCCATTTTCACCAAAAGCAGGTAAAAATCCTTAAGTACTTTCAACATACTGCATATGGTCAAAGTTTACCCTTCTCACTTCCTTGTAGCTTTACTATGGAAAAAAATAATCAAACTTAACCTGCTCCTAGGTAATTTTATTGTAGGTCTCTATTAACCAAATCTAGGTATCTCTACTTATTGAACAAGTCTTTCATATTTTCCGATAATTTTATTTCTGTTGGGTTTAGTGGTCCTAGCACCGATAATATGGCTAATATAAGTCACCTACTCAATAGCTACCTGCTGTAACATGTCTGATAGTAATAATAATAATAATCAGTTTAGGGGGATGCAGGGTCTGATAACTCATCATACAAAATCACACTGCTCTACAGAAAAATATAACTTGGAAGGAGTTTAGTTAAAACATCTTGCAAGGTGGTGTGAGAAGATCAATCTATATTAACCTGGTTTATATTATAAACCAGACAAGAAAAAAAGTTTTTAGAAATACGTCAACAATAAAAAGAGAACCAAGGAGAATCTCCATCCCTTACCTGATGCGGGAGGGAACATTGCAACCAAAGATGAGGAGGCCTTCTTTGCCTCCATTTTTAATAGTCAGACCAGCTACCCTGGTAGCTGTTCAGCCTCCTGAGCTGAAAGATAAGGATGGAGAGCAGAACAACCACCCCATAATCCAGGAGGAAATACTTTGTGTCTAGCTTCTGCACCTAGACACAAAAGTCTGTGGGGCCTGATGTGATTCACCCAAGAGACTCCATCATTTATCAACCATCCTGGTCAACAGGGGATTTACCACATGACTGGAGGGTGGATATTGTGATGCCCATCTACAAGAAGGGCCAGAATGAGGATCTGGAGAACTACAGGCCTGTCAGCCTAACCTCGGTACCAGGAAAGATCATGGAGAGGATCATTTTGAGTGAGCTCTCACAGCAAGTGCAGGGCAGCCAAAGGATCAGGGCCAGTAAGGACAGGTTTATAAAAAGGACATCTTGCTTAACCAACCTGATCTCTTTCTATGACCATGTGACCCACCTTCTGGATGGGGGGAAAGTTGTGCATGTTGTCTACTTGGACTTTGATAAGGCCTTTGACACTGTTCCCCGCAGCATTCTCCTGGAAAAGCTGGTTAATCATGGCATCGACGAGTGTACTTTTTACTGGGTGAAAAAGTGGCTGGATGGCCGTGCCCAGAGAGTTGTGATTAATGAGGTGAAACCTTGTTGGTGGCTAGTCAACAGTGATGTCCCTCAGGGTTCAGTTTTGGGGTCAGTATTGTTATATCTTTATCATTGATCTGGATAAAGGGATTGAGTGCACCCTCAGTAAGTTTGTAGACAACACTGAACTCAGTGGGAGTGTTGATCTGCTTGAGGGTGGGAAGGCTCTATCGAGGGACCTGGACAGGTTGGATCAATGGGCCAATGTCAATTGCGTGAGGTTCATTAAGGCCAGCTGCTGGGTCTGCATTTTCAGTCACAACAACCCCCGGGCAATGCTACAGGCTTGGGGAAGAGTAGCTGGAAAGTTGCCCAGCAGAAAAGGACATGGGGGTGCTGGTGGACAGCCAGCTTAACATGAGCCAGCAGTGCTCCCAGATGGCCAACAAGGCCAACAGCATCCTGGCTTGCACCAGGAACAGTGTGGCCAGCAGGAGTAGGGAAGTGATAGTGCCTCTATACTCTGGTGAGTATAGAGGCCTCTATAGCACTGGTGAGGTCTCACCTTGAGTACTGTGTTCAGTTTTGGGTCCCTCACTACAAGAAGGACATTGAAATGCTAGAGCATTTCCAGAGGAGATCTACCAAGCTGGTGAGGGGTCTAGAGAACAAGCCATATGAGGAGAGGCTGAGGGAACCGGGCACGGTTAGTTTGGAGAAGTGGAAGCTGAGGGGAGACTTCCTTGCCCTCTACAACTACCTGAAAGGAGGTTGTAGAGAGGAGGATGTTGGCATCTCTCCAAAGGAATAATGATAGGACCAGAGGAAATGGTCTGAAGTTGTGGCAGGGGAGGTCTGAAGGCACAGGAACTGCCTGCCCAGAGAGGTGGTTGAGTTACCACCCCTGGAGGTATTTAAGAAACATGTAGATGTGGCACTTCAGGGCAGGCTCTAGTGGCTGAGATTGTAGGGGGTTTTTTGTGTATGTATGGTTGGATTAGTGATCTCAGAGGTCCTTTCCAACCATGACGATTCTGTGATTCTAGTTATATTCTTTAAGGAAAAGCTGTAAGGTAACAGGGCTTATCTTTAAGCCATAAATTGTAAGCCTTTAAAGAACTAGCTTAGGTTAAGCTGAACAACTGTTAAAAGGTTAAGACCCAAAGTACAAACTGTAAAAATTATTGTTGGTACTCTTTGATTCCATAAATACTTTACATGACTTTATTTGCTTTCTTGAAAGGGCATTTACCAAGCAAGAGAAACTGATTACAAGTAAGCATGAACTTGCTTATTTTGTAGACAGAAATTAGGATAAAAATGTGGGAAGGGGCACAGGAGTAAAAATTAGGTATATATGTAGAGAGATCATCCATATTACTTGCATAAATCAAACATATTTTATGTCTCCAAGTCTCACTAACAAGTTTCAAAAAAATCTGCTGAAATTATGTAATGATGGCCTGAAAAACTGCATTGTCATACATTTGTAGAAATGAACAAAGATCTAGTATTTATGGCCTGAGAAACATCCTAGTTAGTCCCGAACATTTGAATGAGGCTACTTAGAGATGAAGCTTATGAATACGACTTTAGAATCCAAGCTATCAAAGAAGAGATGCAGGGTTTTAAGGGTGATATGAACAGTTCCTTCAAAGGCCAGTTTCTTGAGTTTCACTGGAGAACGTAGTTTGTAGAATAAGTTATGTATAGCAATTTAAGATTTCTCTTCTAAATAGGACAGTGTTTTGAACTGTCTAGAAGAGAATAGGAAAAAAAAATCACACTGTGGTCACATTGGAAAGTCATTGTGATCATACAATACAGGAATGGCCAGTAGAAGGCTAGGCTCTGTCACAAAGGAATAAATAGCACTCAACATCTAATTATCTAATATTTAAAATAATTTATCATTTCATACAGCACTTTCAGTAATGGCTCAGAAACCAAGATATTTTTGTAGAAAGAGCAATTTGCTTTTTCCAGTTATTTACCACTGAAATTAATAAAAAAGCATATTCTGCAGACCATTAAACTTATGAGTAAGGCTCTGAGTCTAGCCAGTTATGTGAAAGATAAGCCTTCAGACAGAGTTTCAGAAGTAGGACCTTATCTCCCTTCCAGTTTAAAAAGAACATTTTCCAAAAATAAAAATGCTAAATTATTCTCTAAAGCACTAGTTACTTCTGACAATGCTGTCTATAATTTCTTCACTATTCATATGTATTGCCACCATACCAGACACCAATGAAAACATGCCAATGAAAACTCCATAGCACACAACATGGATTACCAAACATATGATTTATTAGCCAAAAATGGGCTCATACATCCTTACTAGATAGACTAAGGCATGTAAAAACAAGCTTTAAGCTCCAACCTTTATTTCCCCAAACAAGGTCACTTAGTGACTGGAGGGAAGAATAAAAATCTCATGGCTGTGAGAGGTCACAAGAGTGACAATGGGAAGATACTGTTCTTCATGGAGACATAATGCCCTTTAGTTGACACTCACAGTTCATACTGATGATGTAATTACTGAAGCAACACTAAGTGAAGGGAAAAACATACACGTTTAGCAGTAGCAAAAATGGAAACCTTGAGGTTTAAACATTTATCCTTGGTTTTCAGCTATAGAGAGAAATAATTTCAGCTGGCAAGTGAATATTTATCTCACATAAGGCACTATGGGGAAGAGTATAAACCAAGAGAAGTTTCTTGCTTTTCTCTCCATGCAGTTAGGAGCAGCATAGCTTGGTTTCTAGCTGTACCAAAAAGATAAATTGTGCTGTCCCCACTGACACTTCTTTATCTGTCATTGTAGCCAAATCAAAAGGGAAAGCACAGGTACAGGCAAAAGTGACCTTCTCTCTTAAAAGAGGGAGCCACAAAACAGTTTGAAACACTCCTCACAGTTTAGTTGCTCTGTAGAATAGCAAATCCCTGATTCAGTCCAGACGTATAATGGTAAGCAGACAGCCTTCACAGCAGGAAGAGGTCTTCACTGTTTGCCCAACTGACCACAGAGAAAGCAGCGGCAGAAAACACTGGCAGCCCCTGCAGCTGTCAGGAGCTATTATTTGCAGCGGCAGAAGCCAGGGGTAATGGCTCCAAATGATACATGTCACTGAGGAGCAAAATTTCAGTCTGAGAAGGAGAGAGCACTCCTGAAGGATGATTCCTCCTGGGCACACAAGGCTGGACTAAACCATCCCTAAGGAGGGTATAAGAAGGCCCACAAATTCACCCTTACATTAGTGGATCTGTGCCTCCTGAAACTCCCATTCAATTTATTATAGCATTAAAGAGGTCACCCTCCCTCAGATCAGGATTTAGGTGCCACCAAGCTCAGTGGAAATAATGTTAATTCTCTTTAAGCAGTAGTGGTATACGTAGGATCTCTACTGTGGCAACAGGTGTTCTAAATTAAGAGTTCTCATTCATCTTTATCTGTATCTCTTCCCCCATCCAACCACAAATCAAGTACTTAACCTGGACAAATTGAATTTTCTTGTAAATTATGTAAGAGTCAAAGATATTTTTTTTTACACTGCTTGTTACACAAAGGTGGTCAAGAGATACAAGGAGGGCAAGAAAAAAATCTTGTATCATTTTTACATTAATTGATTCTCACAAATATAATTCTTTATAAAAAAAACCCCATATTGGTGATCTAAATGGTCCATGCCATTCAAGAATGTATGGGTGGCATTTGGCTTTTTTGAAAAAGAAAAAAGGTAAATAATTTACAATGTGGAAAATAAATTTTAATTATTAATCACTATTTCTATTTTTCTAAATGTTCCACAGCCAGGAATTTCACCACAGTTTTGAGGCATGTCCTTTTTTTTAAAGTCTCTTTTCAGTCCCTTTGAACCATAAATTATTATTTTAACCATTTATCTACATTATACTAAGAATGTGTCAGTAATGCTGAGTGGCTGAAACAAACTGCCAGTAAAATGGAGGTTGAATGAGCCCTTCTGAACCTTCATTTTGCCTGTGTGATGTCTCTTTATTGCAGCCATTTATCATTTTTTACCTTTCAGACAGTATTACAGAGGATAATTACATGGTAGTTAAATTGGTAGGAATTAATACATTTCTTCTTCCAAGAAAGGTTCTTTTCTATTTTGAATCTAACATTAACTGTAAAACACAAGCTTCTATGTGACAAATTGGATTCTGTGAAGTAGTATATGCAGTAAAAGTGATTAACACCATGAAAATAGTCTGAATTCATTTTCAGGCAGATGTAGAAACATTTCATATGTTAGATGTTAAATACTGTAGGATTCTCGTCTTGAATAATTTGAACGCCCAAGGAGTTTTACTTTGTACTCCAAATTATAGTCATTAAAATGCTCTTGGAATAGTCTCCTTAATATTAACTGAGCTTCCTCATTACACAACAAGCAAAATTATTACTTCTGCTGAGTTTCTCTTTCATTCTTCTGTTCCAGCAGACTCTAACATACAGTGAAGATCTGTGTGAAGCAGAGAGAATACACACAGTAGTTTCTAAACCACAGAATTTAGCAAAACAAGACTATAGCTTATATAAATGTAGGGGAACAATCTTTGAACTCAGTCCCATTAAAATCTAAGAACTTTGCAAAGTCAGTGTCTGACATTGAAATGGCTGCAAATTCTGATTTTTAAAAATATTGGCAAACAATGTTCTTTAGCTTGGAGGCAAATTATCCTATTTGCAATTCTAATAGCATTGGTGAGCATTTTTGACTCCAAGCCTTAAAGATAAAGTTAGTTTCCACTTTATTTGAGAAAAATCTATGCATTTTTTAAGAGCAAGTTCTGAGAACTTTTGTGCAAAGACACGGTGTTTTCAATGCCATAGGGTCTTTTTGGTATGACACTATCTCAATGAGATTATATAAAAATTATTACTAGGACAATTTGATACTGCCAAACAGTGTCCATTTAAAGAAAGTAATTCAGAGGGATGTAGGTGTACCATGGTTGCTTGCTGTAATAGCAGTTCAATATTGCAGCATCCGCAACATACATGGATTGTACTGGAAGATCTAAAAGATCTTTTGAGTCTTATGCAACAGAAAAAGGAATGGAATTGCTTCCACTCCAACAGAACAATTTCAGTGCAATCTTATTAGTATATTAGTAGGTTGTAGATAAATGTACGGAGGTTTAATGCATGTAGGCACTACTCTTTGTTCTCTCTTAGATTTTATAGCTCTAGGCACAAATAGTTGTAGCTTTTACTACTAATATATAAAATATATCTACCAAAATACTTAAACTATTCTATTAAAAACAAAAATTGCAAATGTCCTATAAAATAATTAAAGGAAAATCCAAGGACGTCCCCTTTCTGCTTTTAGCATTAAACCTATTGAAAAAAGTAAATCACTGGTCATATAGAAGATGCAGAATCTTTAATATTCTAGAAAGCCTTATGAAGTTTTATTTTTCCCCATCTTTACAAATCAATACCAGTTAGCAATGGAGGAGATACAGTAGAGGGGCAGATTCTGAAAATGCCTAGCAATTTAAAAGGCTTATCTATAAAGTGAATCAATAAACTAGACTGTGACGTAAAGCCTTAGAGAACAATGAAAATCAATAATTGAATGCTGTGCAAATGTGGGCCACATAACAATGAAAGGAGGATCATGCACAGTACCAACAGAACTAAGAGGCTCAATGCAGGGAAACCTAGGTTTGTGTCAATGATCATCAAAGGATCAAGAGGACTTGTAAGTTTTCCCCATTAGTGTATACTCACTGAACAAAATTTTCTTGGTCTTATTAAACATCTGTTTCTGCAAAAATTACTAAGGCTACTAGCAGGATTTATAACTTCTTCAAATACCATTTTGGAGGAGAATTCTACGTGCTTCTGCAAGGAAAAACTCCACAGAATTGCAAGCACTTTGTCATTAAATCCCACTCTCCACAGCTATGTACAAAAAGGAGACAAGAAATATGAAGTAACAAATGGATTGACTTGAATTTACATCTGAAAATTGGCACCCATTAAAGAAATATTCCAGACTGTCAGAATTAACTGGGAAAACAGAATGCTGAAAAAGACATATAATTGTTTCTTTCTTCTCAGGTGATATAATGAAATACTTTACTAAACAAGTATATTAATCTTTGTATATTTGTTAAGGATTTTTTTTAGTATGCTTAGTTTAGAGGGATGAAGAATATAAGACTAAAGAACTGCTGATTTCTATGAAACTATTCATAAGTGCTAAGCAAATAGTTACTTTAAACTCTTTTTTTAAAATTACTGATACTTGGAAGATGAAGACCTCATTATGAAGAGAGCTATGGTTGAATATACAGGACCATACTTACCTACTTTATAAACTATTCTTGATTTGCATCCCGTTTCCTTACATTATTCAGGTTCAAATGGACCACTGAGGAAGAGTCAGAGGTAACCTCTAGCAAGATTTCAGATTTACCTTTTTGTTCTGCTACACTTCTACATTTTAATTCTTATGATGGGGGAAAAAACATTTGATGGGATCTTGCTTACATTATTATGAGCAGTTTGCTAACCTTGCAGCAAAAGTTTATTTTACTCTCTTTTCTGTGTTGTTGAAGGTAGTAGCTATTACTTTGTTGTTCAAGTTAATAGAATGTCCTTAGGTCAATCCATGTTCTGTGATTTGTAGATATTTTTGTGTACTCCAGTTCATGATGGATTTTTTTGTTATATACTTCCTTTTCCCAGCTTATTCCACAATATATATCAGATTTTTTATTTCTGTAAAGATAATCAGTTTGGTTACTGTATTTTTAGCTAAGATGTCTTACAATGAACTTGCACAGTTTTATTTTCTTTTTGTGAATGCATATCTTATTATTTTTTTTCTTTTTTTTTTATCCAAAGAAAAGCTATGTGTGTAAATAAACGAGGCTTATGGAGAAAGTCTGCCAATATATAACTCTAGTCTGGACCAGTATATTCCCTAAACTTATCTCTGTCTAACTGAACATGATCAGCGGTACTCATTTCTTCATAATTTCTGTCTGTATTGGAAAATGTAATGAAAACCAGGGTGGGGGGAGGCGGGGTATGTCAAAGGCAGAGTTGTTAATATGGCTACCACAGTACTTAACAAAGAATTTTCTACAGTGAAATTTCACATGTCAAATAATTGTTGCTGCCTCTTCAGATGACTCCTCCTACTTCCACTTCCTCGATTAAGTTAAGGGTTAAGGAGAATGTCCATCATTTATTATTTATTGCAGCAGAAACAGAGTGACAGAGGATGAGGAAAAGGCTGAGGTACTTAAGGCCTTCCTTCCCTACGTCTTTAATAGCAGGTTTTCGTGGGGTACACAGCACCCTCAACTGGAAGACAGGGACAAGGAGCAGAATGAAACACCCATAATCCAGGGGGAAATGGTTAGTAACCTGCTAGACACACAGGTTTATGGGGCTGGAGGTAATACACCCAAGAGTACTGAGGGAACTGGCAGAAGTACTCACCAAGTCACTTTCCATCATTTATTAACTGTCCTGATTAACCACGAAGGTCTCAGCTGACTGAAGGGTAGCAAATGTGATGGCCATCTACAAGAAAGGCTAGAAGGAGGATCGAGAGAATGACAGGCCTGTCAATCTAACCACAGTGCCCGGAAAGGTTATCGCATAGATAATCTTGAGTGCCGTCATATGGCATGTCAAGGAGAACCAGGTGATAAGACAGAGTCAGCATGGGTTTATGAAAGACAGGTCCTGCTTGACTCACCTGATGTCATTCAATTGCAAGGTCACCTGCCCAGTGGATGAGGGAAAGGCAGTGGACGTTGTCTACCTCAACATTAGTAAAGATTTTGACACCATTTCCATCAGCAATCTCGTAAAGAAATAGGCTGCTCAGGGCTTGGATGGGAGTACTCTCCGCTGGGTAAAAGACTGGCTGGATGGCTGGGCCCAGGGAGTGGTGGTGAATGAAATTAAATCCAGTTGGCAGCTGGTCACAAGTGGTGTTCCCCAGGGCTCAGTATTGGGGCCAGTTCTGTTTAATATCTTTATCAGTGGTCTGGATGAGGGGATCAAGTGCACCCTCACAAAGTTTGCAGGCAACACCAAGTTGGGCTGGAGTGTTGATCTGCTTGAGAGTAGGATGGCTCTACAGAGGGAACTGGACAGGATGGATTGATGAGCTGAGGCAATGGTATGAGGTTCAGAAGGCTAAGTGCTAAGTCCTGCTCTTGGGTCACAACAACCCCATACAGCACAACAGGTTTAGGGAAGAATTGCTGAAAAACTGCCCAGGATAAAAGGACCTGGGCCTGTTGGTCAACAGTCAGCAGTGCGCTCGGGTGGCCAAGAAGGCCAACAGCATCCTGCCTTACATCAGGAATTGCATGGCCAGCAGGATAAGGAAGTGATTATCCCCCTGTACTCAACACTGGTTGAATACCGTGTTCAGTTTTGGGCCCCTGACTACAAAAAAGACACTGAGGTTCTGGAGTGAGTCCAAAGAAGAGCAACAAAGCTGATGAAGGGTCTAAAGGGTCTTATGAGGAACATCTGAGGGAACTGCATTATTTAACTTGGAGAAAAAGAGGCTGAGACCTTATCACTAGCTACAACTACCTGAAATGAGATTGTAGAGAGGTGGATGTCCCAGGAACAGGCTTCCAGGGAAATGGTTGAGTCATCATCCCTGCAGGTATTTAAAAGCCTTGTAGATGTGGTACTCAGGGACATGGTTTGGTAGTAAACTTGGCAGTACTACGTTTGTCTTCGGTTGTCTTAAGGGTCTTTTCCAACCGAAATGATTTATACTAGACATAATTAATGTATGCATGTATGTATTTAATATTCATCAACAAATATTACTTTTCCCAAAGAAAGATGATGAGAAACAAAATCCTGAAATAAATAAAATAGTCTTTTCTTTCTCTCTTGCTCTGTAAAATAACCCAGCAAAACAAAACAGAACACAACTCTTTTACTGTACCTTAGAAATAAGGTCTAGTCAGGAACTATTTCTCAAGCAGAATGATGTACATTTCTCTGTTTCCAAAGCTTGTGTCATTTTATCTCAACAAGACTATAAAAAAAACGGGCATTTTCACTCAATAGGTTTTGGAAAGATAAGTTTTTTCAGTTGCTAGCAATACCCGCTTTTGACACAGATCAATTGTGCCTTCCACTTCTAAAGGTGAAGGAACTGCCGCACTTCTCCCTAAAGCCAGCTTTTTATGGCTTCACATGGCAGGCCACTTCTGTTTTCACTGAGCAAGACAGAGTAACCAAAAGCTTCTCCTTGCCCAACGTACCTTATCTCTAACCCTTCACGTGGTAGAGCCTAATGTCTGGTTCAGCCCTGAGCAGACACAGGCAGCTGTATTAGCAGACTGTTACCGAATATGTCTAAGCAGCAAGATTTGGGAATTATTTGTGCAAAATTATAACAAAGTAACTGTTTGACCTAAAGCAGCTAGCATCTTTCTGTGGGTAACGCAGACAACAATGTATTCATTACTGACCAGGTAGGCTTGCCTCTCTTTTTAAAGTATATATGTACCTTGCTAAATGAAAATGTAAAGGCAACAACTGATAATATAACCAAAGAAAAATTACTCGCCATGAGGATATAGAAGTCAGAACTTGCAGAGAGCTTACTAGCTTTGGTATATAATTCAAGGTTCCCCAGGACTTTATTCTGGTTGCATCTAATAATCATCTCTGACTGAATTTAGCTAGCACAAAAATGCTACTCTATGTTACAGGAGCAGAGTTATTTATCAACAGAGCACTTCAATTTAAATTGCACTGGAGCTGGACATTTCATTATGGTAAACACTTTTGTTAACTCCCACTATGACTGATTTTTTTATTTTTATATTCATAATAGCAATCTGGTTGCTTTTTTTCCCAGTGTGATTTGGACATAAATAACATTATACCAGAAACTGCTAAAAAAAAAATAAAAAAAATATTGTCTAATTATGTAACATTTTTCCTCCAAGAAATCATTCATAAGGTCAGAGATCATCTGGATATTTTTGTCCTTCTTTCTTTCAAAATGTCCATGGCAAATCTTGGTCACGACTAAATTTCAGGCAAAGTAAAGGTCTCTTCTTCTGATCTCTGGATGAGAAATTCCCACTTTAATCAGAGTTACTTTAATCAGATATTTCTGTTAGGATCTTGTATGTTAGATAACACACTAATGTATCACCTGCGTCCCTTTGGTCAACTATGGTGAAAGTAAATAATTTCTCAAAATATTTTATAGCCAATTAGAAAATTTATGTCTCACCCTTGATCATAGCAAGGTCTGGATTTTAGCCCAAGGAAGGAAAAAAAGTTAGTCAAAATTAAAAAAAAATAAATTCTGCTAAATGATACTGCATTTCATTGCAAGGATCAAACTATTCAATAAATGTCAGATAATTAACATTTTTTGTCCACTTTTCTGAAATAAATGACTTCCAATCATGTCTAAGAGAGAAGTTTTAGGGAAAAAGAAAATCTTATCCATGTAGTGAGATCTGCTTTTGTCTGCAAAGGGGTAACTACTTTTCAGTCGTCCCACAACTTATTGACCTACTTTGGCGCAACCATTTTAGGCAACTAAGGATTAAAATCTATTAAATGTATAGGACAGGTTATAATCAATTATATTTATCATGTAGCATCACCATGTCAGTCACTGCATATCTAAGGTCCTTCAAATATGTACTCTTATCTTCTCAGCATCATTTGAAAACATACAACTCAATTTTTAAAAAAAATAAGAATAGATAATAGTGAAATAATATATTGGTAGACACTAAATACTTTAAACATTAGCAAATTGCGTAGCCTTTTTTGCTTTCTGTTTTTGCTGTATTTGAAATATAGAACAATATGTTCTTCAGGTGATAGAAAATTTACGCTGTCTTTGCAAATGAATCAATCAAGTAAAATTTTCAAATCTCACTGCTCTTCATCAGGCTTTTTCATTGACATCAGAATTTTCTCTTGCTGACTTAATTAACTTTGGTATCCAGTCAGGAGAAGCAAATTATAATATCATTTAAAAGCAGTATTCCAAGAGAGAGTCAAATTCTTTACTTTGATATGATTTCAACATGTAATAGTTAAGACATATTATGAAAGAAAAATGTCACACAGNGTCACTGAGAAGAGCCTGGCTCCATCCTCCTGACACTCACCCTTTACCTATTTATCAGATCATCCTTATAAAAATACCTAAACATTGAACTTCAAATTTCTGCTGAGAAACACAGGGCATTGGCATTCTTTTCCAAAGAAAAGTTACAAGTAATTTTGAATTACTATAATACCCTCTGTCATTTTTAATTTTTTCACACCTTCAGTCCTATTTTTTCACGTGTACTGAATCTATTCTTAAAATGTATTCCTTAAATACATTCTTGTTTGTAAGACATCCCCAACTAAGCTACTGATTGAGATGTGTTCAGACCTTCATATGCAAACAAGTAACTGCAGCTTAGTGTGTTACTCCTTTATGAGAGAGCCATCATTTCTGGTCATATGGAATCTTCCATTCCATTGCAAGCAAGAACAGAAATGTTAAGTTTTTAAGATACTATAGAACTTCCCAATTTTAAGTGANACTTTACTCTTCAGTGAAGGAATACACCACACTTCATCTTCAGACATACTGCATGTCCTGGGCTAATATTATTCTCCATGTTGAGCTCCATGATCTACCTCAAATTTGGGTGTTTAGGTTTTGTTTTGTTTTCTTTTGTTTTGTTTTGTTTTTCAAGTGTGATAGTGTGTGTATCCGTCTATATCTCCATCCTATTAAAGAAATTTTCCAATGAAGCTTCCAAAGCCAGCACTGCTTGTAATATCTGGACAAGGGAGTGTAAGAGAAAAACATTCTTATGGAAATATGAACAGCTGTTGGAAAATATACAGTGGTCATGAAAATGCAGTGTGAGCTGTGTCCTGTAAAGAATGAAATACAGCATGGCACTACCTTGCAAAAAATGGAAACCCACCTACATTTATTGAAATAAAAGATAGGAGAAGAAACAGTATCTTCCTTCAAAAAAGTTGCCTTTTTTTTTTTTTTTTAAAATCACAATGGCAGTTGAGGTTTCATACTGTTAAAAAATGGAAGAAATAGCATGTGACTTTTGATTAGAAAGAAATTATTTATAGTGTTAATTTGATTTTTAAAGCCATTCATTTTTATGAGTCAGTTTATTTATACTAGAAGGTTAAGACTCGTTTACAAAGTAATTTAACAATAGTCAGGGTATCACAAACACAGTCTATGAAGAAGACTACTAGGCTTAAGAAGATCACTTTCTTTATTCTACCTGTACAACTGACATCTTTTACCCCCTAAAATATAT
>VZTM01017864.1:232020-261053 GCA_013400555.1 Jacana jacana | reverse complement strand
GTGTCCAGTTCTGGGCACCTCAGCACAAGAGAGATATCGAGGTGCTGGAGCGAGTGCAGAGGAGGGCAACGAAACTGGTGAAAGACCTGGAGGATAAGTCCTATGAAGATCGATTAAGGGAGTTGGGATTGTTTAGTTTGAGGAAGAGGAGGCTGAGGGGAGATCTCATCACTCTACAACTGCTTGAAAGGGCATTGTAGAGAGGTGTTCACGGGCAATTAGAGATAGAACAAGAGGGAATGGCTGCAAGCTGCAGCAGGGTAAGTTTAGGCTGGACATTAGGAAAAAGTTTTTCACAGAAAGAGTGGTCAGTCACTGGAATCAGCTGCCCAGGGAGGGGGTGGAGTCCCCATCCCTGACTGTGTTTAAGAGTAGATTAGATGTGGTGTTGAGGGATCTGGTGTAGGGGAGAACTTGTAGAGTAGGGCTGATGGTTGGATGGTTGGACTTGATGATCCCAAGGGTCTCTTCCAACCTATATGATTCTATGATTCTATGAAAGTTAGTTGTTGTTTGTGTTCCAGAAACAGAAAATCCTCAGCCAAGTTTGAAATCCCATTGTGCAGTCCCCTCTGTGTGTTAACCCAAAGAGCCCAACATCCACCAGGGAACATGCCCCCATGTTCTCTGTTTCACCTGGGACAGACCTGCAGCACGTCATCCAATGGCACACCAAGGGACACAGGGAGTCCTTGGCAGAGTCACTAGCTCAATTAGGAGCAGCAGCACTTCCCACTCCACGCCACCCTGTAGAGCAGGACTGTTACTAAATTTGTGGGCACGGTTGCACTATTTTTTTAGTGTAGTTTCCTCAGGAAACAGACTTCCATCTCAGTCTGCCTTTCATCAACAACACCGCTCCTCCCCAGCAGCACTTCACTCCATCAGCCATTCTCACACACACTTGGGAGAGGGGTGAAAGTCCTTGAGATAATTTAGTTCCCACTTGTTTTGTGCAGTGGGGGAAGACCCAAGAGGAGCTGGCTGAGAGCTTGAGAAAGCTCCGTGGAAATGCCAGCTGATCAAGCAGTGCCCACAGGCCCCTTCTTGTCTGCATGACATTTTTTGAGGGAGCCAGGGGGTATGGAGGTGAGGAGACAGAAAACCACACCTGCAGGAAGCTAGACTTCATGGAACAGCTTTTTTCTTCTTAAAGCCTAAGCACATGGTGAGCTGTGCTTAAATCTGGACCTACCACTCCTTAAACATGGCTTTTTTTTATGGTGAGGGGTGAGGCACAGAGCGAGTCTGCAAAGGAGTACTTCTGATTTGGGGTTTGAACTAACAGGTTGATTTCTAGAAATCAAAATTGACCTGAAGCACAGTTCTTTGCTGAGAATCCTAGAAATTTTGGTATAGCCTTTGTTATCTCAAGCATCTAATTTTGTTTTCTAAGGTCTCCCTTCTTCTTCCTCCCTCTCCCTACTGCCCCCAAGAAAGACAGAAAGAATCTTCTAGCTTTTAGTCCCTCAAGCAAACAAGAGCCCACCCGGCAGAGAATGACCAAAGAGGCTGGCAGCATTGCAAGGACAACAGAAGAGGTACATCAAACCCACACAATGTCACCTGTCCCAGAATGACTATTTGTCTGCCAGGCAGGAGAGTCTGAAGCGGGAAAGACTTGCTGTGCAGGTTACAGAGCACCTTGTTTCCCTTTAACGCCAGCATTAATTTCAGCATTGGGACTGTAATCCTGTCCCATTTTGCTCAGTCTCTCCCGCCCTGCGAAGGCTAACCAGAAGGTTTTGATTCTTCTTTGATCGCCTCCTGCAGAGACGTACTTGAGTTCAATCTTGAGGCTCTGTGTACTTATTTTTGCCCCCAATCCACCGGAGCCCACTTGCATCAGCTGAAGCTGCTTTGTACAGCAGATGGTCTAAGGTCTTTGTTCCAGATATACCTCCAAAAGAGACCAGGGTTCAACTCTCTAGATGCCTGTTTAGTCCTATTCTCCTGTCAAGAACAGCCTCTCTGTTGGAAGACACTTTTCCAGATGATTTTGTAAACTCTGTGCTAATCAAATCAAAAAAGCCTTTTTATGTAATTAAACGCTTAGGGTTTTAAGCATACAAATGCAGAATTTGCAGCATAACCACAGAAAACTGTGGGGAATGGCAGTGAGTAGAGACACAGGAACAACTCTGCTCACCAGTGAGGCAGAAGGACATTGCAGCAGCTGCCAGCCTCCAGACCTAGGGGCAAGCCTTCCAGATTCCACCCCTGAATTTAGGATTATGGGCTCTTTTTCTTACAGAGAACTTAAAAATGAACACAAACAAAACAAATTACTGTGGCTCTTCAAAACAGGTGTCTGGGTTCTCCTTCAGCCAAAGGAAGCTGATAGGGGAAGAAAACACATGTGTGGGCACATGCTACATCCTCCTGTCCAGAGGAACCCAGTACGTCATATTCTAGCCAAAGAACAACATAGCTCACCTCCTAAAGCCTTCAACCAACTCTATGCACAGTGACAAAGATCTATGAAAGTCGCCTTGTTCCGCAGCTGCAGCAATGATACATTATATTCACTGCTGCTTGCTCAGCCCCCTGGGGCAGGTCACTGCCTTCTCAGCAGGGCTCTGCTGCTCCCCAGCTGGCCCAGTGAGGATGCAGGTATATTGCTCCAGGTGAAGAAGGGGCAGTGCAGCCCAGCTGGTACCCATCAGAGGTGCTTTGCAGCGCCACATCCTTGCCCAGCCTCAGCTTAGCATTTCTGCAGTCCAGATGGCGGGAAGTAACCTGAAACTCATGTCCCTCTGCCTTTTACAAGCTACCGGCTCGCCACCAGATATGGGACCCTTTTCCCGGGAGCACTCCATTAAAATGTCAGCAGCACAACTCTGATAGCCTTGGAGATAAGGAGACTAGAGTTTGGGAAGCACTAGTCTGGCTGTGTTTAGACCATGGGTCTGCCCCTCTGCTGGAAGAGGGTGACTGCAAGAGTTTGTAAGCATCCAGGGTGTTCAGTCATTGAAACTGGAAGACTGCACCTAATTAGTCTGTGTAAACACAACCACCTTTTCCGTGCAAACTGGGCATTTTGACACACAAGCATCCATTACAGAGACACGTGTTTACAGTTAATTGACATATCTACTAACTGTACATGAAGAACAGCCACACAGCCATGCTTCTCTGCTGCATATCTACCCTGACGTTGAATATTGTACCAGCAGGAGTCCCTGGTGCTCTCACCCTCCCTGCAGTACCTGCTTTGTGACAGAGAGCTGGGAAAGGCCAAGGCCAAGACACACAGCAGCAGGCAGTGCTGCCAATGTTGCCAGGTGCTCTGTTTCTCTCTCTGGTTCTTCCATCTCTAGCCATTTTTTCACATTGATGGTGAAATGAAAAAACACTCCTTGGGGCACCAAAGGGACATGGCAGAGCATCTGTTTTCTGAGACAAAAGAGGAGGGATGATGCTGCCCAGCAAAAGGTAGGAAGCCAGCTGATCAGAGAAGTAACTTAAAGACAAACATCAACTGGAGATAGGGAATATCCCAGGCAAATAGTAGAAGTTCCCCAATACCAGGAGACTAAAATTATTCAAAGAGGGTTAAAGAAAGAAGAAGAAGAAAGAGGTTTGTGTGGTGAAGAGTTAATTCCCACGCTCACTCTCTGCACTCTGTGGAACAGGTGCCTGAGAAACCATCCAGTTACAGCATCATTAGAAGAAAAATCCAGCATAATATATAAGCTATTCTCGCTGCTACATCTAATTATGAGGAAGAGTAAATCACCATGAAAAAATTATCCATCAAACAGGGTATAAACACGTAATTGACAATCAAATTAAGAGCTGCCACTCATCTCCAGAAGCTGCTGCTGTGTATAAGAGGAGACTACTTGTATTCATGAGGTAGAAAAGCACTTCTGGAGTTATTGTATTAATTCAATAAATCTTTAAATATTTACAAAACCTTGATCCAAAAGTGAGAACTTTGTCAAGTATGTTTTCTCAAACTGGGGACCAGTAGGACTCTGCATTATCAAACTGGATTTTGCTAAGGCAGCTGGAACGTTTATAACAGTGCTTGGTGAAACATCTGGTACTAATCTCACTGAAGAATTTTTAATTAGCCATTAATCTCCTCAATAACACAAAAATCCAGACCACCTGCCATGACTGCTGACAGGTCTAACTAAACCAGGGTCCCTAAGAAGGCAGCATGATCTGTGCACCTTGCCTCTACAGCTCAAATTTTTATACGCTTATTCCTATCTTGCTCTTCCTCCATCAAAGGCCACGTTAACAAAGTAAACCGGAGTCATTGTCACACAGGAATGGTGCCTTTAACCAGAACGAACCCCACCCTCACCGTTTTCAGTGAGCAACTCCTAGCAGTTCTCCAGCCTCAGCCTGGAACTCAACCCAGGCTCAGGAGGTCCCAGCTGGCTCCTTGGGCGGATGCTGCTGGTGAGCATGAACATCTGCTATTCAGCGGCCAAACCGTCCCATGGCAAGGTGGTTGTGTTGGCACTGGTGACCAATTTGAGAGCGAGCTGTAGCCAAACAGGCTCCTTTATGGGCTGTGCTGCTCAGAGAGTGAATCAAGAAGCTCTTCCAGTCTGTGTTGGTAGCTTTAATGACCAAAGATGAGATTTTGGCCTCTGCTTTTTGAACAGAAAGCTCTGCGGATGTGCTTCACGCATCCACAAACTGCTTCTGCTGTCTAAAAATGCTGTTTAGACTCTTCCTTGTTACTGATCCATTGCCCAGGCAGCAACAGCCCCATCACACAGACCTGCACTCCCAAACCAATATTGGTCCTTTCAATGTATTTATCCATCTTGTTTTTAAGAGGTGAAGGGCTGATGGAACTCAGATTTCAATTTAGGTTTTTTACAGCGGTACAGTGGAAGGTCATTTGTGAATTTATTGGATTTTAGTGTTTTGATGATAAAACCATTTTATTTAAAAATTAGATGGTTATCCAGCATCCCCTGTGTGCCCTTCCATCATCGATAAAAGTACTGACGGAATAAAAGGCAGGACAGCCTCTGCATCACTGCTGTCTGTCCCGAGAGTGAGACAATCCTGAAATCCATGGATTTCTAGGGTCTGGGCAACTTTCTAAGTGGCCTGTTCCTGATTACTAATGGCAGCTAATTCACCCCTAATGATCTCCTTGGCTCAAGCTGAGTCTTGAATCACTATTTTCTGCCCTGAGTCTTAAACCGTGGCATTTCTCTTCTTTTATACAATAGGTTACATCCATTCTAGAGGTCTCTGGCAATGGCAGTACTGAACACAGTATCAACAGGGGTAATTATTCAGGCAAAATATCCATAAAACCTGTAATGTTGGTAGATAATTTTGCTTACAAATAGCTAATCTGACTTCCATAAGTGACCTTTACAGGCAATGAAAGGAGCAGCCTACAGCTTGAACTTAAACCCATACAACTCTTCTAATCACGTGTTTCAGTTTTTAAAAGGGAGAGGCATTTCTAGTGGACAACACTTACTGAAGTATAACACTGACTAATGCCCATGAATGTTAGAAACTCAGGTTCTGAGCAGCACATGAAGATATCATTCCCCTTCAGCAGAAAATTGGCACATCTAAATGTCGAGTGAAATATTTTGTTTCCATTCCAATGACTTCTAGGAGCAAAGTCCTACAGAAACCTCTCAAATGAGAAGATCCTAAAGAAAGAAGTTCTACCACAGTCGGACTATTTCTTTGCAAAGTTTGGTGTTTCAGGCAAAACATGGTTTATAACAAAACACGAGCCTTGGACAGGAGGGGTGATGTGCAGGAATATGCTGCTTCCTGCAGTCTTTGCTACAGTGACATTGGTGTCCTGCAGCCAAACAAAGCAGAGAGTCATGGATGGGACTGCCTTGAATCACTGCAGCTAGATTTTCCAGAGCTTTCGACTGAAGTCCTTGGTAACTCAGAGCAGCCCCTGGCTGGCACACAGAGAGGTTAACTGCACCATGCCCGGTGACCCTGTGCTGCCAACCATAGACTTGCTTCCAGCATTAGGACTCTGTTTCCTTGGTCGCCTTGGTTGTCTCAGTTTGCCTCCCAGAAGAAAGCAGATCACAGGGATGTTGTGAAGCATATTTGAAACTTGCCAAATGTGTTGACATCACCAGCTAGAGATCTGTTCTTAAGGTTTAACTTTTATCATAGCCTAAACAGAAAACCAGTCAGCAGCAGGCCAATCAAAATTAAACCATTAGAGGAGGCTGCAAGAGAAGTGATGTTTAGCTTTTTCATTGAGTAGCAGTGACAGATACAGATTAGGAACATGTTCCATGGCATGAACATGAAGCCCAGCTGCAGCCTGAGGCTTAGCAAAGCCTGGAGGAACCACAGTGGTTTGTATGCAAAGGACAGAGTTGTCCGCAGAAACACAAATCGATAATAGTAAGTGTGAGCAGAGATTTGGAAGCACATTGCCCAATTTCCTACAAAGAGGAAATACTTTTCTCTCCTGTACACCTAGGTTGTTCCTACTAAACAAAGCAGCACGTACTACAAATTGCTCTCATCATTAAGCAAGCCAGGAGAGGCAAAAATGAAGTGACAGGGAGCTTGAGCTCCAGGGCTCAAGTGGCAAAGCAGCTCTGATGATATCGTGCTCAAAAAACATGATATCAAAACTATTCACAAGAGAGAGAGAGGCTTGAATAATCACTTTGTGCTGGTCAGGGAAGATGGAGACCCTGGGGGTGGCCTTGCCCTTCACGGTGTTTCAGACACAAGTCCTTCCCACCATCTCCCAAGCAGGTGAGCAGCGGTGTAATGGGATGGAGAGGTGGAATCAGGGCTGCTGTGCCCCACAGTCACTCATCTGCCAGACAGAACGAATGTGTGCAGGAGCTGGCAGCCTCCAACACAGCGTGTCAACAGGAGATGGGAATTCAAATGCCTGTGTGAAAGGGGACACAGTCACGAATTGGAGAGTGGCCAGAAATAGCACATCCCTGTGGAAAGGTCCTCCTGCCAGGACAGGGACCATCATGAGCAACAGGAGTCTGCCAGCTGTGCTGTGCTGCCCCTGCCAAATGCTGCTGCGTCCTGCATTGTCAGGGAGCTGAAAGAGGCCTCGTCCTTCAGCCAAATGAAAAATGTGTCAGTGTATTCACAGGACAAGGGAGTGCTAAGACAATTAGGAGGAAACTATCTCAATACTCACCTGGATTAATGACTCCGAAAACTGTCCAAACAGCTGTGCCCGATACCAAGGATATCTGCAGGCAGCATAAGGCTCCGTACCAGATGCAAACACTATCTCCACTGTGCAGGCCAGCGCTGGCAGCTGGGGGAAAGGGAGGTCCCTAAGAGACAGCTCCATTTTGAGCATAAGGGTCAGGAACCAAACGGCCATGGGTGGGGTAGAAAGGTCTTGAAGTGCAGATGGGCACACTTACCTGCTTTGCCAGCCATGCACAGAGCACAATGCTCCGCAGCATCAGAACACAAGGGTGAATCTTGCACGATATCCTTCCTGGGGATTCACTTCTGCCTTTGTTTGGTATTCTTTTCACATGGCCATCAGCACAACGGCAGGCCAAATCGGTTGGAGAAGCTTCAGGTAGGAGCTGAAGGAAACAGTAACCCTTAGGAGGACTTGCCCCTTTGTTGACACTTTGTATGGGCAAAAAAGGCCATGTGAGACTAAACAAACCATTCTAAACAATTATTTACCTACTCACATACTGTTCCTGTGGTGCAACCAAAGTAAATACCTGTATTGATCAAATACAAAGGAAAAGTGGCTGGCAGTGGGCTATTGACCTACCCACTGTGAGACAGCTTAGACCACTGAAAGTCCCTGCTCTCAGATGCCTCTTCCACTCCGCAGACAAATGCATTCTTAAAACATCCCGTCTCAAATGACAGTAAGGAGTTTATTTTTTGAGGCACAGAAGTCCACAGTGATTAGATGGTGGGAACACTGTCCAGCAGCCAAAGTTAAACTCCCAGCCGTGGTGGAGCCTTACTTCTGAACCTACACAAACAGAGAAGACATTGACTTGACATTGATTTCCCACATCATTCCCAGAATGACAGGTTGCACACTCAGGTTTCCACTAAAATTTATCACCTCCACAGAACTATTGGATAAACCCTTTTTCCAGCATTCCTCAGCCTGTATTGGGAACTCATTTTCCTGAACAAAGACACTTCTCCCAGCTGCCTTCTTCCAGCCCTCCCCATTGCACAGCAAGCTACAGATCTTGCTACGCTCATCTGCAAGAACAGGTCCAGGCTCTGCTACTGAACTCTTCTGTAACTTGAGGGAAGCAACTGAAACTCTGCCTTGTTACCTCCATCACGCAACGCGCCTTTCGCAGCTTTTCCAGTGACACAAAGCTCTGGTGGCTGTGACTGAGACAAAGAGGTAGGTCAGTACAAACCCTCACTCATGCTTCCTTACATTAGAGAGAAAACTTTTGATTGACAGAGCTGGTATTTAACCCCTCATGAAAACCCTGCTATTAAACCCACATACCCACATACAAATAAAAAGGTGGAACTGAAGAGAGGGCTTTGGTTCTGCTCAAATGGACAGTTTATGGCACTTACAGGCTCAAAGGGAGTAAACGTATCAAAGTAAGTAACTTCTCAGCTCCTCTGCTGTGCATGAGCAGGGTATCTTAGTGAAGCATTATTGCTCCCACTTAGAATCATAGAATCATTCAGGTTGGAAGAGACCCTTGGGATCAACCATCCAACCATCGATGCCCTGCTCTACAAAGTTCTCCCCTACAACAGATCCCACAACACCACATCTAATTGACTCTTAAACACATTCAGGGATGGGGACTCAACCACGGCCCTGAGCAGCCCATTCCAGGTCTGACCACTCTTTCTGGGAAAAATTCTTTCCTAATGTTCAGCCTAAACCTACTCTGCTGCAGCTTGTAGCCATTCCCTCTCATTCTATCACTAGTCACCTGTGAGAAGAGACCAGCACCAACCTCTCTACAGTGTCCTTTCAAGTAGTTGTAGACAGTTGTAGACAGCCTCCTCTTCTGCAAACTAAACAGTCCCAGCTCCTTCAATCACTATTCATAAGATTTATGCTCCAGGCCCTAAGTGCCCCAACCTTGTGAAGACCAGTTGAGAGGTCTCCAAGCCTCTCTTGGAGACTGCAGCTAAAGCGTTGCATACTACCATACTTGACTTCCACTCAGGCCACAAGAGCATTTAATTTTAGACAGCAAACAGAGAGCAGAGAATAAATGTGCTGATTTAAATCGCATTCATAAAGCAGACTGTGAACTTTAGAAAAGACAGAGCTACAGTATAATCAACGAGGTCAAAGCTATTTCCCTAAAAGCATGCTCCTAACATTTGACCTCAATAACAGCAGATTGAAAGATGATAAATTCTCTTTCAATATGGGCTTGGTCAGATTCACAAAGAGAAAGAAAATCACCATAAATAGGAATAGAAGTAAAGTCCGATGCAAAATTGCCTGAATATAGAGTGAGGTTCTCTGTAAACCCTTATCCCCTCTCTCAGTGCCCCACAGCTACGTGGCTAGAGCAGGCACATACCAGAGCAGTCACAGGACTTCATACTAATAAAATTAATCTGGAAAGTATTTACTTCAGGTTTCGCTGCTCTCCCTTTCAGAGAACCATTGTCATCTCACTGGGCCTCTGTTTGTCCACCTGCAAATGGCATCAATAGTATTTATTTTGCATACAGTATAGTGTGAGATTCTGGTTCTTACTTGTCTGTGCAAGGCTCTGAACCCTGCACACAATGAGTTTTTCAGCCTGCCAGTCACACTCCTCTCCTTAGGTACCTCCCAGGCACCTTTTGTACCTCCTAATGCAGCCCAGCAGCCTGTTGTGCCTTGCTGTGTCATGTGTCTTACAGATGCCCGTGTCCATCACTGCCTGCATGCAACTCTGCTCGCTGTGCCCTCACCTTAAAAGCCAGGGGAGAAACCTCACTACATTTGTCTGACAAGATTTAGCCACACTGGCTGATTTTATCAACTCTCATTTCTTCCACTGCTTCGTACTTTTCGTCTGGTTTTATCGTCACCAGTTTCTAACCTAGCCTGACTAAGGTCAGACTCACTGGCCTGTAATTTCCTGAGTACACCGGTGCTAAAGAGGCAGTTCGGCATCTTTGCAAGTGGGTTAGGGACAAATCTGAAGGGTAACATTTTTGTGAGAAACAACGCTAGGTGATGGCATTCACTTAAGACAGATCTATGCTACAAGCTACACGTGCTGTTGCCCATCTTCCTACCATCTGTACACTAAATTTTCAACTTTATATTAAATAGACATTCATCCCATGCTTGTATACTTAGATGGAGACATGAGATAACACATATGTTGCTCTTGAGATGCACTTCCCCCCTCACAATTTGTACCTGTGACTGTAATGGAAATATATATTAAAATGTATGTTCCTGTTCTTGTTTTTGGCTTTTCAATGCCACCCACAATTCCCAGTGCCTGCATATTCGGGCTTCTCACATCCCACTTGTCCACTGTGCTTTGAATGAATGCTGCCTGATACTGAAAGTCCAACTGGCCAGAGTTTAACTCTTAACTTTCAAGATCCTCTCCCAGGCTCTCTCTAAATCAGCCCTGTTCTGCTCCACACCTCTGGACCCGATAGTGCACTGCATTCCCCGGAGCACTGCGGGGACCGGTCCCATCTGATGTCAGCACCCCCAGGAGCAAGCAGCCAGTACAGCAACTAGGGTCCTCCCTCTCCACCTTCCCTTGCCAGGGAAAGCTCAGCTCACCCCTTCCCATAGGTTCTCAGCAGTCAAACTTCAGTGAAGAGACCAAGGCAGAGGGAAGCAGGGCAAACGTTGTGGAGCAACAAGCTGGAGGTCCTGGAGCAGGCTCTAATGCTGGGAGTCAAGGGTTAGAACATGCCTTGGTATTACTTGCCCAGGATCAGAGAAAAAGGCTGGAAAGCAAAGGGCATAGAACCCAAACATAAGTAGGCAGCACTCAGACCAGCTAAGAACCATCCACAGAGACCGTAGTTATCCCGGTCACAATGGGGGATACCTGACAGTTGCCATTAAACACCAGCACAGTGAAAACTCTTCTGGCTCATGGTTATTTCACAGCAGTGATAAGGGCTGAGCTGTGGGGATGGTGCAAAGGGTCTGCGTGTTTCATGAAGTTATCTCCAAGGGAACAGATGTGCTGAGATCAAAGAACACTTACTGGCTCAGCCATTCCTTATGTCCTTAGACTGTGGTGTCTCCTTCATGCCACATACCTGCTTGCTTTTCCCAACAAAACTAAAAAGATGGGCAGGCTTTTAGGCTCCTATGCTACACTGAACACATTACACCTAACTCTCATTTTCTGCAAAATCTCTGCAAGCCTGCAGCCAGATCCATTAACATTCACCACGTCTCACATTTGCATTGCAAAGGGGAAATGGTGCACCCAGCACTGGCAGACCAGTGTGTGCCTCATGGTCTTCAGCAACCACACACTGGAGCAGCATCCTCCCAGCACTAAGGTGCATTGGCACCAAGAATTTGGGTTTGTCCAGGAAAGGAAAAATCTAGTATTTCAAAATCCTCTTAGGTCAGTCACATGACTAAAATATTTTGCAATGCTCTTTGTTTCATTAACAACTCCAAAGGCTGATTTTATTAATACTTTTAGCTCTTCCAGAATCACCAAAGGAGCATTGGTCTCAGTACCACAAGGATGCTGCACATCCTCCTTCAGATTGACAATGCCACATGGCCGTATGACAAATCAAGCATGGTCCTACATATGCAAATGGAAGTGCATGGAGACCTGTGTGCTGTGGTTTTGTACAAGGCTCCACCTGTGTGAAATGACCTGACAAGAAAGCTAACCTCCGTAGCAGTGAATAAGGCTGCCTCCTTAGGAATTATGGACTAGATTCTAAACTGGCATAAATCAACCACAGCAAAGGAACAATACATGTTGGCTGACAAAGGGTTATAACATGAAACCAAAGGAAGAGGCAAGCATACACCTAGAAAACTGGTTATTCTTCAATTTCCTTCCTTCCCAGCTCCATATCACACACAGATGTCCTAAATATCATCTTCTCTCTTCTTTGAGACCACATACTTGTGTTCTTCCCAGCCCCACTTGCTCCTCCCAAGAGAAGGTTGCTACCAGCTTGAGAAAAGCACTGGAAGGTACCATTCTCCTTAGCACACAGCTTGTGCTAACTCATATCTTAGCAAGCTACAAAGGAATCAGCATCTTGCTGCTTGAAGCATTGTGGAAAGACACAAGAATGTGCATCAGCCCCTCCTGTGCGTTTCCTAGCCTTGAGAGCAGCACTGCTGGGAAGGGCCACCAGCCCTACACCAAGCTTTCCACACTCTGGAGTGAATTACTTTTTTATTTTATCATTTTTTGACGCTCAAAGTCTACTTTGAACACAGGCAGACTTAGTATCTTCCCAAATTATTTTATTTTAGGAAAACACATGGCAGATTAGAAAAGCATCAATTTAAACAGATCTTTGGCTGGACTTTCAAATTTTTCCTAATTAATATTCCCCTTGAAAACTATCAACTTCCTTTGCTACTAACCTAGCTTTTCTGCATCAGAATATAAAAAACTAGTATTTCAAGAAAATGTCACTTTTGCACGTAGAGTCATTAGATACCACTTTGTTATCAGGGTTAATTTTTAAGACAATTTTAATCCTCCTCTCTGAAGGTCTGCCAGGCCATAACTTTCTCCCCTTATCTTCCTATTCATACTGCTCCGTTACACCAGTGTAATTTCTTTCCCACATTTTTTTTCTTAACGGTTTGATAGTTTTTAATGAGTCTTTCACACCTGTGGTTTTATCTAGTATTAATTCTGTACCCTCAGTTCTTCTCCCTGTCGTACAGATCAGGTTTAACCATACTGCAATCAGCGGTCCTCCACTAGCATAAAACCAGCACAAACATTATGGTGCCAGACTTTGTTTTCAATATAAAACTGTGTCAGTCATGACTAAAAGACAGTGCCTTGGTGGCCAGTGCATAAGTTGAAAAAAACCTCTTCCTTTGCTGACGGTGGAAGAGTGCTGACCAGACAGAACTGGAAATGGGGCTCCTCTTCACAAAGCTGCTTCTGGGGTAGAGCTGCCAGGTGTCATGACGTTAGTGCAGCAGGGAACAAACTTTTCAGCCACAGTCCATCAGGGAGGTGGGTGAAACCTGGACACCCCCAGCAGCTGAGCTGATGCCTTTCACGAGCAACGTGTTCCGGGGAGTACAAATGGAGGAACTGGGACATGACTTTCAGCTTGACAGGGAAGGTGTCTGCTGACAATGAATGAACCACAGCTTCAAGCTTTTTTGGGGAAAAACAAAAAGACAAATTTTAAGTTTCATGGAAATAAAAATACCCTATCGCTTCATTTTATCTTGTCACTCTGAACAAATGCACTACCTGTTTTTAAGACTACTTTTCAGATAGCCACACTATTCCTGAACAGGAAATCCGCAGTGCCAAGCACTGACAGAAAAATCACTGCCTCTAGCTATTATCTAGTCATATGGAAAATATTTGGCTGAGGAAATAAAGTCCTTCATTGGACAGCCTGAGTGATAAGCTGCAGGCAGAAAAAGCAGACTCAAATCAGTGTCAAACCTACGTTCACTTCCAAGATATGTGAGCATCCTACTTGAGCTCAGTAAAAGTAATTTTGCCAACAGGCTTTGAGCCTGTTGAAAAGAAGCAAGAAGCACAATGAAAGGAAAAAGGATTTTTAAATCAAGCACTGAGAAGTACCAGAAGATGCCTACAACCTGCTCTGGAACTATGAAGTCAGGAAAATACAGAGATTATACCCTAGGCTCGTACTGTGACAAGGAACATTTGGTTTTGACCATTCCTAGCAGGTAGAGGTCTTGCTGTCAAAGTCCTGTAGGTTTTGTACTTCTGCTATATGTTGCTTGCTAGGATGTCTCATCTCTCTTTCCCTGAAACAATGTTTATAGACCTCACATACTTTTTAACACATCTCAAAAATTACTTTGCAGAAAACAGGCTTTCTTCCTCAGCTTCCCATTGTATTGCAGCTAAACCCAAGTAGAACAATAGCTACACACCATGCCTTTGTGACTCAATCCTGCTGCTTCTTCCCAAATTCCCTGCAGAGCAAGACCAGGCCGACACCAGGTTGCAAAGGCATCAAGGCCACTGCAACATTTAACAGGATGTATTTTAAGCAGTGAGCACTGAACCAGGAAGAGAGAATTTAAGTCCAGCTGCAGCAGCAGAACTGCATTAAAGAAATTTGTGCCAGAAGTTTAAGGTGTGAGTTAATAACATCTGAACACTGCACCTTCCCTCTTTTGTTATGAAGAGGAAGTGCTTGGACAGGAGCATCATTTTCTTAAGCAGCACATACTGCTTACTGTAGTATACACAGCAGCATGGTTATCATGCTCTACTTCACAGCATTAAAATTAACTATCTGCTGAGCAGGAAAAATCTTCAGAGCAAAGATTCAAACACTACAGGCTTTGATGCTGCTAAAGGAGATTCTTTTAATTTTTGATATGCCTCTAAATAGTCCAAGACTTTACAAATCGCAATGGAAAATGAAATCAGACTTTGATTCCTGAAACAGGGAGAAGTCACTAAAAGAGCCCAAGCGAGTGGCGGTTTTGAAAACCCAGACATGACAGACTTTTCACAGAGCCTGGCAGCGGTCTGTGGAGCAGAGGATGAATTTGAAATGAACCAGCACTTCTCTACCTGAATATTGAAATGCAGGAGTGAGAAAGGGGTCCCCAGGACTGACTGTGCACATAAAGCACTTCTCAAGTTCAAACAAACTCCCAAGATATAAAACCCAAGGGAGGGTCCTGGTAAGACAAGGGACATATACAGAGCAAACACCACCTGCTACCCTCAAGTACTCACTCATTCTAAATCTTATTTCTGTTACTGATTTACATGTAGAAGTTTTGTCCCCTCAGGCTGAAATTCTCCACCAGAGATCCAGGAGTGGGAGTGAGACCCTAATGGTATCCTCTGCTCGACTCATACCTGCTCAGGACAGCCAAAGCCCTGAGCAGCACTGGCAGTGCAGCCTGACCCTTTGGTACTGGAGGGGACCACGGGGTTCTCAGAGCAGACACTGAATAAAACTTCCCCTTAAATGAGGTACAAAGTTTCCTTAAATCCTTATCAACACAAGACCCAAAACATCCGATCACCTGCATGGACACTGTCTATAAAAATCTGTACAGAAGGAAACAGTATTTCTACAAGAAGATGCTGATCTGCCACAAGTCTTCATCTTTTCTCCTCAAACTTAATTTCTACCCTTCCTACCCTTAACTATAGCCTCACTCACACTTTGTGCTTGCTGCAGAAGCTATACACAAATCTTCTCTCAGGAGCTGGCCAAATTGATTTTACTCTCCCCAAGTCGGAGTCTCACTGTGCTCTGTCCCCTCAGCACAGGCAGTACCCAATACCAGAGTGCCATCTATAGCTATTGCACATGACTTCACAGCAAAGCAGAGTTGAAAATGCACAGGCATGCTCATTCCCCTTCCTGGCATTAGGAATATCTCTCAGAAAGACTTCTGTCATTAAATTCTCTTATCTTCCAGACCTTAATCATAGCAGGAGATGTAACAGTAGCTGCCCTAAGAGGGGCTTTACTTCTCCTGGAGTGAGAGGCGGAGCGTGGGGAATAACATCCCTTTCCCCACTCTCCCCTAAAAAGGAGAGGCAGAGCATATGCATACAGCCCACTGATTTCTGCTGAGGTGGCCCAAAGCCAGCTTATAAAACAGGCTTGTTACAGCTATAAGAATATATCTTCTCATTTAATACTGTGTGAAAATATGCTAGAACAGGTTTGCACTTTTTGCATAGAGCAAAAAGATGGAAATGGCGTTCTCCCCTCGGTGCACAACCCAAGACCAATAAATGAGCCACCTCCACCAGCTCTTTCCAAGGGAAACGGAGGTGCTGGGGAGGTGTTTCACAGCAGTGCTGAGCTGACCCCTCTGGACAGAAAGGCTTATGGCCAACCCCAGCAACGCGGCCTGAGGAAACAGGCTTTGAACAGGTGATGTGGCAGATGGCATCCTTGTCCCCTTCTGCTTCTGCCACCGCGTCAACCCATGCTAGCCGTGGCCAGTAAATCTGCACAGCCACCCTGCTCCTTGGGCACACCACATGGAGTGAGCTGTCAGTGGCACTGCTGATTCCTCCGCTGTCCCCTTGGGGTCACAGCACAACCCTTATGTAACCACATGAGTGATTACAGGCTCTGCTGCACCCGTGGCTGTAATGGAGAACACATCCACAAATCCTAGCCAAACAAAAACCCCAGCAATTCAGAGTCACACATCCCAACCAAGCCAGCAAAGCGCTGTCAGGTGTCATAAACTGCCAAGGAACAGCTATGCAGCTATTTCCAGGGGTTGCAACCACCATTCCCACCCAGCCATGCTCTACCTAGGAACATAGAAGGAATCTTCCTGCCAGGACTCAGCTCTGTAGGAGATCCTCTGACCCAGTGCTAACACAGGTATCTAACAGGGTTCCTCTGTAACCTTTAAGGGACCACACAGATTCTTGTTATTAGTTGGTGAGCTTCTACCAGTCTCTGTGGCGCCGCTGTGGGACCACACACACTTCCACCGCTGCCAGTGGTGCAAGGGACACACACAGCAGACCACACAGGAGAGGAAGAGGCCTCTGCTCTCCATCACAGAGCTGCCTTGTGGGAAGGTCCTCCATGAATATGCTAGTTAGCACAAGTAAACCAAGATATGAAAACAGGCTGCTCCTATTTAGACTTGCTGATTGGTAGCATCTATTTTGATTAACAGTTCTTTTATTAGGGTTTGGGGTTTACACATGCTGCTGGCAAGGATCCACAACCATGTCACTACAGTGGCTCGGTCCTGCCTAACTGGAAGGTAAAGTCCAGAGCAGAGCTTACACTTGGGCAATGATGGAGAGACATGCAGAGACCGCTGCTGTGGTGGAGACAGCTGACCAGTATTGGCCATGCTTTAGAAAGCTGCTCTGCGAAAATTTCTTGTAAGGCAGTTAAATTAGAGCACGTTGCACACAAAGCTACAAAGCAAGTTTGTACTTACTCTGGGGGAAAGAGTATTTTTTCACTAAGGAGCTGATGAGCAGTTGTGGGTTGTTTTTTCTTTTTTTAAAGCAGGTTGATGATGAAAAAAAAAATATCTCAGAACAGTATGACTATCATGAGAATGATTTCTAAAGCAGGAAGCATGACAGCCCCACACCCACAACAGCAGAAGCAGCTGCCGCATGCAACTTGTCAGCCATACACTGCAGGTCTGATCCTGCTCTACCTAAAGCTACTTGGAGCTTTGACATTGTCTTCAATGCAGTGAACTGCACAATGCAGAATTAGCTAAAAGCCCAGCATGATAGAGGAAAAACAAATGGGTGGTATCACCCACGTCAGAAGGTATTTCACATCTTCATCTCAAAGCTGGAGCTGCGTTGATAGAGCCCAACCTGAACAGAAGTACCAGGATCATCATAACTTACACTCAGGACCTGCAGTGCTATGAAAGGATCTCACCAGCCAGAAATACCAGTAATTAAAACAATCTCTAAGCTCATCTGAAGTCCCCTGCAATATGACTTCAGTGCCTCCCAGATTAGGAATGCTGGAAGAGAAATTTCATCTTGATGCTAGGGGAAAAAAAAAAATAAAATCAGAGCAGGTTGTTTCATTTTTATCTGGAACATTTCCACCTGCCCACCTGTTTTCTGCACAAAGCCTTTCCAAGTTCAGTGGCAGTCCATGCCTGGCTTTAAGCACAGGTGACAGAGGAAGCTGCTGGGTGTCAGGAAGATTTCCATAGCCGCAGGGGAAAGCCAGACCCACACCTCTAGCTGAGAGAGGAGTAGGAGCAAGGGCAGGTGACCGTAGTGGTGGAGCAGCAGTCACAGCCTCTGACCCTGCTGCTCCTCAGGGTGAGGAAACAGTAAACTCAACTCTGCAGAAAGGCATCTGTGGGCCAGATGGGGGAAGCGTTTTGACTGCATTTGAAAAAGCCTGGAGCAACTCTACCTTACAAAATGGTAGAAGCCAACTGGCAGCACCCCACCATCCCCAAGGCAAGGCAGCATCTCCCCTGCTTACAGGGGCTCCTAAGGAGATGAGAACCTCTTTTGCAGAGGTCAGGGCAGCAAACCAGCTGTTCCCAAAAAAGCAACAACCCAAAGCAATGCCAGAGCCCCCATAGCCTGGCTCACACTGTGAAAGCAGCAAAAGCAGTGCAGGAGGGGAGAAAAGGAGTTATAAGGATTACTCCATGTGCCATAAATGCCTGGTCAGTCATCCCTGCAGTTCTACACAGACAGCCTGGTATTGCAATGGCCTTTTCTGGCTCCTGCAGAGCCTTGGCTGCAGGCAGCTGCCCACCAGCACACCATCTACCTCCAGAGCTACATGGGCTACCTTGTCACAGGGCTCTAGATTCCCATCTGAACTGAGGACCCGCTACACAGCATAAAACATGCCAAGATATTTTTCAATGCAGAGAGCTTTCAGTGCTGTAAGAAACAGCCTTGCTTTCCACACATTAGCACATTGAAATCTGTACAGCAAGCCTGTCAAACAAAACAGCTGCTCTCTGGCTCTCCTACACCTCTCCTCAGATGGAAGAGCTTCAATTATGTGCATGTCTGCAGGATTTTAACCTTTTGCCTTCCTCTAGGCCCTGGGTAAGAAGATCTGAGGCACTAGTCTGTTCATTTTCCTATGGTGGCTCAATGCAAAAGGTTGCCCTCGGAGCTTGTTTTTCACAGCAGGGGTGCAGGAGTACAAAACCAGAAAGCTACTTCATTACCGCTTCCCTGCCCCTACATTTGCAGGCTGGCAAGACAAGTTAAAGAAAATACTTTCTAGGGGAATACAATGAACTGCAGAAAAAAGTAATTAAAAGTAACCACAATGTCCAATTTTACTTGATTTTATAGAAGAGCTCTAAGACATTTACATATTTAAAATCTTTAGACAAACACAACTACATCCTGTGATTTTCAGAAGGAAGCATGGAAGAATAACAGGCAGGAACGTTTGTAGCCCAATGCAGTTTCTGCTTAGATACCACAGTAATGGCCATGCTAAAAGGACTAACTCCCACTAATTTCAGAGAAGTAACTAAATTAGAGCCAAACTAGGTACATCAACATGTTATCTTAAGGTGCAGTCCTGCTTTGCTCTCAGTCACTCTGGCAACATATCAATTATCACCACACTCAGTTTAGCTCCTGTTTCTAAACAACTGGAAAGGTGAATCTTTTCCCCTAAAAAGATTCCACAGGATAATTAGCCACATGTACTAAACACTTGTAATCCATGGCTGGCTTCCAGAAAAAATAAATTTAAGGAGCTGTCAGTTTGCATTGTCAAATCTAAACTACTTGACAGTGTATTGAACCTTTAAACTTCTGTTGAAGGGAAAAGACACAGCAGACACACATATAAGTCTGTAATCAGAAAATGCTAACAGTAAAACAGCATAAAGTCTGGGTTTATATGCACCAGAAATATATGCATAATTCTTTATATGCCCAAGAAGCAGTGGTGTAAGATAAGATTTCCTGCAAGAGTATTTTCGTTACCTTCCCCCCGATTTTTGTAATCATTCCTAACACTTCCAGTAACTTCATCAGGTTGTAAGATTAGAGTACTTGGAGAAATGGCATTTCAGTGGTGGAAGCATTCACCTGACATGCTTTAACACAAAGAACAAATTAAAAAAAAAAAAAAAAAAGAAAAAATCTAGTTTGGAACTTGAGGAATTATCCTGTCCCTGTTCCAGAGCTAGCAGGATGAAAAAGGAGCCAGAAGGTCTAACTCAAGTGCCAAGAAGTACATCGGTGGTGTCACGCATCTTCTGGGAGATGCAGCTTGCATCAGGAAGCTAGTTGGAAGAGGCACATATAACATGGAGAGTAAAGGCTGGAAATCAATGTAGTTTAGCTTCACGTGGCGCGTGAAGCTCGCACATTAGCCTGTCTGCGGCAGACTGCTGACATACTGGCTTACATGCTCTTACAGAACAAACTGAGTCATGCTGCTAAGGCTTGAAAATAAACGGGGTGGTATTTTTTGTTGTTTTTTTTTTAAAAGCTCCGCATTCTGCAGTCAGTACATCCAATTTCGTAAAGCTGAGGCTCAATGATACACACGCTTTTTGCCCATTTTGCCCCCAAGATTCCCCTCGTGTGCCAACTCACTTCCGCATGCAAAACGCAGTTATGAAACAGACAGCTACATGCACTCAACTTTAAGAAAAGAGTTAAGCCTTTTCTTAAAGGCCTCTTTATTTTTAAACTCCTTCAAAACATAAATTAATTTAAACAAATCAGATGCAAAACAGCTGCATTTTAAATTAGCATATATTTTACTGTATCAATCACAGCAACCTCATACAGTAAGATACACAAAAATCGAGCATGGTATCACTTCAATTCAACACAGTTTTGTACTACAGTACTCCATGACATATATACATAGGACTTTTCTTTTTCAAAGCATGTATAGTCCCTGCTATGGTCACTGTAAAAATTACGTGGCATCACAGTTTTAGTTATTCACTGTAGTGTGAGTAGCCATATGGAAATTCAACTAGTGAACTAGAAGATACACTGTATAGCAGCCAAACAGGCATGACACTTCAGAAGATGAAGGAAAACAAAATAACCACCGAAATGAAAACCACCCTTAGAGCGTATTTTAATAGTAAAATTGGTTTTGAATTCTTCACTATATACATAACTTATCTACATTTCTGTCATATTTTTTTATATATATATATATATTTATAAAAAAACATACAGGATTTCGAAAACCTTAAGATCATTCACCTAAGCAATGTTCACCCCAACCTTCATGGTCAGTAAGACAATACTTGCCAAAACGTTATGTTCAGCTGCAGTCCCTTGATTCGGAAATTTCCCTGATTGCTAAACACACACCATCCACTTCGTTTCTTAGTGCAAACTGTACAGTTACTTATTGTTCTCAGCCCTCTCTAAGACTCATGTTTCATCTTCTTTCCACAATACTTCTGACACCCATTTATGGCTAAAATTATTTTAGCTATTTTACATTAGCCTATATAGTTTCCCCCTCTACCTACCACAAGCCCCCCACCCCCAGAAAAAAAAAAAAAAAAAAAAGAAAAAAAAGAAAAGACAGACAAACAATCATTCATGCATGTTTCTGCCACACAGGGATCAATGGACATTTAAGTTTAGAAGCCTAGACTCTAACAGTGTTTAAAAAAATCCCTAAGTGAATAATTTTAGTGCAAAGTGGACTACATAGTTTACATCTCAGCTAGAGTTCTTTACAGATATTTTAAACACATTTAATTCTGCACATCTGATTAGGTTGCCTGATACTTTGTTCTAACTAGCTAGTTGGAATAAGAAATTTAGAAAGATTTTTGTGGGTTTCCTTTTAATAAAAAACCTAAAGCCTATTCATAATCAGGTGTTGTTTGGAGGTGAAACTGTACAGAACCTAGCACAATGGAGTCCTGGTTCTCAGCTAGGGTTCCTATGTGCTACAGTAATACAGATAAATATTATCATCTCATTCACATCCCAAACTGATGGGTTTACTTTAAAAGGAGTCACAAACGAGCTCTGATTTTTAACCAGGCCAGTACTTTACTTGCTGGACTACTGCACTACAGACTTTGCAGTGAATTTAGAAGCAAGCAGGACATTTACACTTACAATTTCCATTACCACAAAGGAAAAGTGTGCACTGAGAACCAAAATCCTGAATTCCTAGACAAGACTCTACTTAGATTAGCAGTAGCCTTATCAAAAGGAAAAAAAAAAAGGCATCTCAAAAAAACAAAAATTGATCAGAGCTGGTCTGCTACAGCAACTCTAGTAAGCTATGAAATACAGTACAAGGAAAAAAAAAGTCACCTGAACAAATAACCCAGAGACCTCATAGTTATAATGATTCTACCACTTTTAAGAACTCGACATATTAAATATTTATTAAAAATAAACTGTTTCCAAATTACCTATTTACAGTACAAAGAACAGTACTTAATGTATGTGCAACAGAAAGTAAAGAAAATCAGTATTCATCTGGAAGGACGACACTCTAGGCGTGACATGAAAACAGGTTCACCTTTTAGAAATACCATACAGTAAAAAACAGTAGGATGATATTGGCAACACCAGAAAATAAAGCACATACTGTCCAGATTCAGATTACATAAGCTTGAGATAAACAACTGGGAGAGAAAGGGAAAAGGAAGAAACATAAAGACGAAAGGAAGAGATGCTGTGGTGGTTGCATTTCGGAGATTGGGAAATGCAGACACACTTCAAAAAATAGTCCTTGTTGGCAAAACAAGCCATTCACGTATTTCTTGCACCTTGTGAAGTCATAGTTTTATCAAAAACCAGCAGTAGTTTCATCACTCATAGAAAATGAGAATCTTTAGACTTCATTTTCAAGCCTTGCATGGTTTTATTTGGGCAAGGAGATGACTGCAATGGAATAGAAAGGTGTGATGTCACTTCTCTAAAATACAACAGCTGCCAAGTTTTAAGGAAAAATGTGCTCTCCTCCCCCATGGAAATTGAAAAGTAATGATCATTTATGAGTGACCTAAATCATAGCAGCATGAAATCTAATGTATCTGCAGCATCTGTGAAGCCACAAAACAAAATAAATTCAAGAACTGGCACCTGGTCACTGAACCATGGTTCCAAATATTTGGACATGTCATTTTGGTAAGAGGTCAGTGTTATTTTCTTCTCAGTGGACTCAGAATGTTAGTTAGGATAGCCCTTTCCCTCCCCCTTTCCTTCCCCTCCGAGACAGACTAACCAAGCCTATCTATAAACCACATGGGACAGCTGGGACGATTTATAGTTTAACTGATTATTAGGCATGAATCTGTGAAGCTCGCTTTTCCTACAGCAGGGATCGTAATAGTAAGCGTTGAGGCAAGTGTCACACGAGACTTTTGAGCAAAACGTGCAAGTGTTTGCAGCTCCAGCTCGGTTACAGAAGCCGCAGCGCGAGGTGCCTGAAGGTTTGGATTTGGAACTGAATTGAGCAGCTCTCTCTTGATTCTGAGTCTGTAATGTGTACTGAGATTTCTCCCTTAAAGCAGACGCAGGAGACAAGCCATCATTTGGAAGTGGTTTGATTGAATAGGTGCTCTGTTTCACGGCTGGATATTCCTGCCTAGAGTTGAATAGATTGTCACACTTTTGGCAAACAGAAGTGCCACAAGGTACACCACAGTTTTGGCACTTGAGGGAACCTGTCTCTTTGGCTAGGTGAGTGCGTTTGTGGTAAACAGGGTTGGCATCATTTTTTAACAGCCACACATCGGGCTTAAGGGCATCTTGCCTTTTAAAATTTAACACACTTCTAGAATCGGGATCAGTATATAAATCCAAGTCCTCTTGAGCAGAAAAATAGGAGCTGTAAGGGACATTTGTTCTTAGCATGCCATTGTGATGCAAAGAAGCTGGCAAGAATTCATCTGAACACCCATGCAGGGAGTTTGACATTGTCAGAAGAGAGGGTGACGGACGGATAATTTCATCTTTGATGTCATCTTCTGCATCAACTAGAATCGGTTCTTTCCTGAGACTCAGAGAGCTCATCAAAGGTGGCTTCTTACTTTCCCAGTAATTATCATACGTGTCCACTGATTTAGAAGGCTTGCTCACCTTTGGCTTGAAATAATCTTTAGAGGCCCGTTCGCTCGCTGATTTCTGGAGTACCATTCGTGCCATGGAAGTGTTTAAGTTTTCCTTGCACTCTGCGCGCCGTCTCATGGCTTCCGAGCAGCCTCTAACATCTTCAGTGCTGTTTTTCCGTTCGTTTATGACATCAATCTCTGAATAACCTTTATCTTTCACTTGCAAGTGAATTTCAAGAAGCTGTTCACATTCCACTTTGGCCAAAAAGAGTTCAAATGAAACCATTTTCACTTGAATGGCATCAACCTGCTCTTTAAGCTTATACATTGTTCCCAGTTCTTGGACATAGCCCATGTAGTTCAAAATCTGTCTTACATCATCTTCAGTTAGGGCAGACTTTACATAATAAACAAAGGGTCCAGTGTAGGTCTAAGGAGGGTGGGGAGGAAATAAAAGGAAAACAAGGTTACAAATTCAGTGGTGGACTACATGTTCAGACAATTCAGTGACAGATACTATACAGTTCAATAGATTAAATACGACAGTGAACACAAACAACTCCTGTGGCAAGATGAACTCCATTTCTGCATCCCTCTTGCTCAGCAGATGAAAGTGGTGCATGAGGCAAATTCAAAATAGGAAAGTTTTCATTCAAATTAAAATCCCAATTAGCATAATGTCCTCCCTGTTGATTTAAATTTATATGCTACACACTGACATTAACCTTTACATGTACCAGACATGTTTGCATTTATAAGCAAGTCTACCATGAAAGGTAAAAAGGCAGAGAATTCACCTATTGCCCCTGGACAGGAGACAGCTAAAGATAAGAGGAACTCGGAATAACTGCAGGAGTACCAAAGTCCTCCTCAACTCGGCTTTAAATATGCTTGAGGTGCACACTTCTTTATGTACTACTAATACGCAACGTCAAATGTTTGGTTTATTTCATTTCATATTAGGGCAAGAACTTCCACTAAAAAAAGCTCCCAAAACAAAGATAACAGTTTGTGTGAGTTGAAATGTCCTGAGCACCTGGCATACCTGAGGTGTGTTCTTAAGCCAGTTCAAACTGTTTGGGATTGAAGGCATGAGTAGCCTGCCTGCCACATCTTTGTACACAATGGGTACTGGACCCACAGTGCACAGCCAAAGTCAGCACCAGCAGCGCATCAGGAGATACCCTTGATGGATCAGCCAATGTTTCAAAGGCCAGAACTCAAGCCTAATGATGAAGATGATTTATGCAAAGATCTTGAAGCAAGGTAGTTTCCCCTTGGGGAAACAGAGAACTCTCACATGTTCTAGTAGCATTAAAGTTCTCTGCTAAATAGTGAAAACATGACTTTTTAAGAAATAAACACACAAAAGCACTCATCACTAGTGCACACAACCTGCAAATGGCTTCAGACGCCTCTAACAGCAGTGTTTTTATTCCACTTTCAAGTCTCAAAACAGAACTCAAAACTGTCCTTCCAAGTCACCTACGGCATTCATTACTGAAACGCTGCAGCAGTTTTCAACACACATATAAGAAAAGGTAAAAGACAAAAGAGGAGAATCAACAGCAGAGAACTCGCTATCTGACTTCCAGCAACCAAGCTGAGCATTATACAAGTTCCCACTTTTTTCCTCCGAGATCCTGGCACAGGTAAATAACTTGAAAGTACACTAAAATTAAAACTTGATGAGTTGAGAACTGACAAGCACATGAAAGAGATTCTGGAAACAACTCTTTCAGAGAAGTTCCTTTACCATTATCATGTAACTTGTGGGAATCTCAGCAAAGCATCCAACTTGACAGCAAGCATTTGGTGTTAGTATTTGTGCAAAAATCAAACGTGGAGTAAGCTTAAGGACAACTTAACCACTCACCCTAGTGAAAACATCACCAAGTAGAAATGAAGATACTGTAGCAGGGTAGGCTGAACCATAATCTTAAATAAGTTCTGCCTCTTTTATAGTTATATTATAAATGCAGATCTAGTACTTGCATTTCTGCCCTGGGGATACTCTCACCAGCACAAGCCTCGCTTATTTTACACAGAAACTTTCCTACAGCTTCTGTTTACCAACTGTATATAGACAAATATACACATCATGCTAATAGGTAAGAAAAAAACAGAACAAGACAGTCTTTAAAGGAAATGCATTAAAAGAAAGAAAACAAAATCATGTTCTCACTATGGCCACAGATAAAATGTCTTACCTTAATATTTTTGAACTCCTTTTTCCAGGGGTAAAGAAAGAGATTAATTCCAATTGTCTCGAGCATGGTGAATGCATTATGGAGAGAATGTAAACTTGAGGATTTCACAGATCTCAGTGAGTTTTCAGCCATCTCGTAAAATTTTATCAACCGGAATCTATAAAAGGGATCAATTTTGGGAAGGCAAAGTAAGGCTGCTGCTGCCACTCGCAAATACTCATCGTTAATAGGACGCTGCTTGTTGTCAGAGGCATTCAGTTTGCATTCATGGAACTGTACATACTTCCTAAATAAATCGTCTTTATATTTTGTATCCATTGAAATCAGTTTTTATCTCACACCTAGGCAGCTACCTCGTCTCTTTCATGGTTATTCAGCAGTAGGTTGATTATCTGGCATTAAGAATCTTCAGTAATGGCAACTCTTCTGGAATAAAAATTGAAAACAAAGACAAGTCATGACAGTTGCATAAATCCCAGATGTCCACAGCATCTATCTGCTTCACAGGATTCTACAAAATGGTTCACAGAGCAGCAGCTCCCACAACAGCCTCTTTAGCTTTTGGAAGCACAGGAGTCTACAGAAATGCTGTTGTCCTGCTTTTCACTGCCATTCTTTACTCTTCTTCCAGTTATCTGCCTAAAACAGCACAACAAACCTACATCTATGGATGCACAGCGAGTCTCATACAGTAAAGCTGGTGGAGGCTCTGTGGCTTAGAGAACCAAGACAGAAGTAATTCACAGAAAAAAGAAAAAGAAGGGAAAAAAAAAAAAAAAAGAAGACGCGTGAGTTCTTAGAGTCTCTTCTCTGCATTTGATTTTGCCCTTTCAGTTCAAACAACATTTTAATCAATCACTGCTTTCTGGTTTGGTTTGGGGTTGGGTTTTTATTTGCCCTGCACAGTGACAAATATTTAAAAAAAATCCCACAAAGAAGTTTTACTCTGGTCAACTTGGGAAAGCATCTATTTTTTTTATTCCTCTGGTGGCACAGAATGGCCCCTAGACTGAAACAATTAACTTTACCTTTCTATTTCTAACATTATCTAGGCTTTTGACTACCACTCATTTCCCAGATGAGGGCAGAGCCAGGCCATCCCAGCCCTGCTAGAGAACACGCTCCCATGGTCGCTGCAAACTACAGCCAAAGTTTCAGCTGAATTCTGGCAACTGCAAAGAAGCCCACAACCGTTTCAGCACAATTGAAATCTGCCATTTTTAGCTGCTTTATTAGAATAGAGCAAAATCATTCTGATTTTACACTGCATACATTTTTGTTTGCAGGGGTAGTCACTTTTAGGTATGCACTGATCTACATTTTTGCTTCACTGGGCTCACAGGCTACTCAGAAAAAGCTAGTGACAAATCAATCTGCCTGATGCTACTTTACAAAAGCTTAAGTAATTAACAGGCAGACAGACTCCATCTCGACTGCCTGAAGAATCTGTGATCAAAGAGCAGGCCACCGGCTTTGTTTTTTAAATGAAAATGCAATCTAGCCCTTTTGGACTTCCCAGCTGTGAACCAGAAGTCAATGCACTGTTTTAGTTCTAGTCAGTCTGAAACAGCACTTTAGAAAAGATCTTCAACACAATATTAATTGCAGCTGCCAGAACACTGATCAATGCCCCACCATATGCCTGGTAAAATGAGAATTCCTGTTCAGAGCAAAAGTAACCGAACGAAAGGATCCATAATATGAAATACATGGGGGGGTGGGGAGGAGGAGGGGGAGGGAAACAAACCACAAACCAACAACCAAGAGGCCAGGAAAAGAAACAAACAAATAAATCAACAGCTTAGCAGTTAATACTGCCCAGTGAAAGGCTGCACTTAATGACCCTGCCATGTGGGAAAAGTTAACTAGCAGTTCAATTTCTGCTCAAAGGCACACTGCTCTCCGTCTCTCCACAATCAGAAATCACACTGATGTCAAGAGACAATCTGTGAATCACAGGAAACGTGGAGCTCTAAATTAACACCTGAGCATAAGGGACAGGAGTAAAGGCTTCTCTCTCCCCAGATCTTTCCTCCTTCAAGTTGTGCAAGATGAAGGCTGTGGACAACAACAGAATGTCTGTTCTTTAGCAAGAAGGGCTCCATGAGAGAATTTCTGAGAAAGATCTTTGTCCGGCACATGAGTAAAACACCCCCAGGACAAGGCATGATCCTGTGCTGCTAAAGGAGCTGGATTGTTACAGTTCTTCCACATCCACAGTTAATAGCTACTAAACAAAAGCGCCAGGTTACGCATGAGATGTGGGGACCAGGGAAGTCCCCAAATGAAAGTCCTTTGTTAAAGCCCTGCAGTCTGTGACACTGAAAGCTACTGTCAGCTCCGATTTTGATTTGCAGATTGTTCCCGAGTCAGCGCTCACATAGCTGAAAGACACAAACACAACAACCCAAAGAGGTCGGGAAGCCCTGGCTCGCTGCTCCTCACACCCACAGCTTCTAGAAGCAAACCAGCCCCTTCCCAGGCAGCTCCCCCAGGCCCCAGCAGGCTCCCCATGGCTAACGGCCATGGTTACAAGGCTCCATAACAACCTCAGAGTGTTGAGCAGGCATAGATAAACACAGCTTTAAGAAGCACACGGGCTGACAGAACAGGTAAGGTAAAACAGGCGGGTTTACTGCAAACTATTGACTGAAGACCTTCAGCTTCGATGAAGATGCCCAAATAACAAGTTCTGATCCGAGCCCAGCTCCTGCTGGTGAGACACTAAGAGCATTCTGTCTCCTGGGTCAGAAGCTCAGCCGAGGGAGCCGAGGCTCTGCCTGCGCCGCCTGCCAGGCGGGACACGGGCACACCGAAGCCCTTACAGCAGGAGGGGAAAACCACCCGAGAGGCACCGCCAGCCCACGCTCAGGGGCAAACAGGGAAAAAAAAAATCACCATGAAACCCGAAGGCAAAGGCCATTGAACAGCAGAAGCGCAGCCCGCATGGCCAGGGAATGGCCGGCGGGAGGAGGCGGGAACGCCGCACCGGTCCGCGCCCGCCGGAGGCCGCTCCGCCCCTTCGCTCTTACCGAGCCACCAGTTACCGAGCCACCCGGCCCGGCCGGGAGAGCGGAGCCGCGGGTAGAGCCCCGAGACGCCTCCTTCACCACCCCCCCCCCCCCCCCCCCCCCCCGCCTCCCGCG
>VZTM01017864.1:144726-231298 GCA_013400555.1 Jacana jacana | reverse complement strand
GTTTCTGCGGGATGCGGCCGCTCGGTAACCGGCCCAGGGCCCGACCCTCAAATCGCTGTCCCGTGGCAAATGGCCTTTGCCTGGGCTCGGCTGAGGAACGGCGGGGACGCGCTTGGGGCCACGCCCACGCTTCNCAAGATGGCGGTAGCCGGTGCTGGCGGCTCCTCCCGCTCTCCGGAGCAGCGGCATGATCCGCTGTCGCGCTTCACCTGTCCTGTGTGCCTGGAGGTGTACGAGAGCCCAGTGCGCGTCCCCTGCGGACATGTGTGAGTGGCTGTCGGTGGCGGGAGGGACTGCGGTGATGGTGGTGGCGGTGGAGGGACCGGAGCTGGAGTGGGCCTATGGGCGGCTGTGAGGCCCTTGGAAGGGAGCCGAGGCTCGGTATTTGGCTCCATCGGGAGCGGGGTGGTCCCGGAATGGGCAGAGCTGCCGCTAGGGGCTGAGTCACCGTGGTGGGTGGTAGGGACAAGCGGTGCTGGGGACTAGGGAGGGCTCTATTGGTCTCTCCGCGCGTCTGTGGCGGCCTGGGGGTCACACGGGGAAAGGACAAGCCGAAACAGCGCGGGGGGGAAAAGCGAATGTGATTTTACTTTCTTTTACTTTCCTTATGGGCAGATGCCACAAACTGGGCAGCGGCCAAAAGCTAGCGGGGCTGAGCATAACGAACTGGAGCCCTTCTCCCCTCCTGCACGGGTGTCAATGGGCGGCTCTTGCATTAGTTCCCCTGCCGTATTGCTCCGTTATCACGGAGGGCAGAAGATACAGAAAAGTTTTGGGCGTTTATCTTCTCCAGGAGGGATGTTCTCACCACCTACTGTTTCTTTTTTCCTCCCACCCCAGCTTTTGCACGCCGTGTCTGCAGGAGTGTCTTAAGCCAAAGAAGCCAGTTTGTGGTGTCTGCCGCAGCACCCTGTTGCCTGGTAGCAGAGCTCTGGACTTGGAAAAGCAAATCGAGACGACAGAAACGGCTTGCAATGGCTGCAATAAAAAAGTACGAAAGTGCCTGGTGTGTGCCCGCCTCGCTGCTTAGAGGCAAATAAAGTGCTTTCCCTTCAGCTATCTGCAGAAAGCACATTCAAACGTTTGTCCTGATAAATACAAAAGATAATTTAGATAAGCAGCCCCCAAAGGTTAATGAGGTGTCTTTTTCCCACAGATTTTCGTTGTTACTTCTTCAGGAAGTGAATTTCAAATGAGGTTACTGATTTTAAAATTGCAGTAGAACATTGATTCTGTGGAAGTATCTCAGCAGGAGGAACATTGTAATGAAGCAGTGGATGTTTGGGGTCTAAGTAAAATTATGAGATCAATATATGCTATTTATTATAGGATTCTACTTGGCTTTTAAGCAGAAATTAATTTGCTTCATTTGAGGTAGTTATGAGTCAAAGTTGGCTTGTATGAGTAGTATGTTCTGCAGACTTTTTGTTGGTGTTGAATACCTGAGTGACATCCTTCCTGTTGTTCCTTTTCATTGGCTTATTAGTGTTAATTGAATGTATAAGAAAATATCTTAGCTGATGGCAAAAAACAAAGAATAATTAGACTTACTAAGGTGAAGGCAATAGTTCAGTTATTCCCACTTTTGGTTTCTGGATAGTATCTTTGTTTTGTCTGCCTTCTGGCTGATAGAAAGCTAGTGTCTTGAACTACAGATTTCCTTAAGGTAAATTTGAATTGCGATTAGTAGGATTGAACAATGAACAACTGACCTACACCAAGGTCTGTACCAAAAGCCAGATTATTTTCCATGTGTTGTCTCTCCTCCTCAGTGATCAGGTAAACTGGCTTTATGTGACGCAGGTTACATGCTCTAGTGTAGGTTGAAGAAAGTGAGCTGTCCTGAACAGCATCAAATATCTAAATTATTATGGGCAGCAAAGTTGCACATGAGGTAATCTATAACCTCAAAGTTTTCTGTCTTGCCAGCTGAGGTGGTTTGAGTTTCCCTGCTTTATCACTGTCTGCAGAAAGCTACTTTGTTTTATGTCTTTAGTGTTTCTGATTAAAAGTGTAAAAGCAACTGCAGATAGTTTAAATTAACCTTGCTGTGCAATTGCTGCCTGCACAGATGTATCTCTCCAAGATGCGCAGCCATGTGGCCTCTTGTTCAAAGTACCAGAACTACATCATGGAAGGTGTGAAAGCTGTAACTAAAGAACCACTTCACAACTCCAGGTAACTAAATCTTCTCTTTTTGTCACAAAACCAGGGCCATTACTGTTCAATTGGTATAAATTCTCAATTTTTATTCTGAGATCCTTTTATCTTTAAGAAATTGAACTGCATTATGGGACTTCAAGCAAACTGTAGAATTTTGGAGTAAAAGCTGACTTTACCTCTTTGCTCAGTTTGGGTATTAATTGTTTTAATCCTTTCACATGGTTAAAACCTAAGCCTTAATCCTGCATCTTGTCCTGGTTTCTGCTAGGATAGAGTTAATTTTCTTACTAGCAGCTGGTATAGTGCTGTGTTTTGGATTTAGGATGAGAATGTTGACAACACAATAATGGTTTTAGTTGTCATTAAGCAGTCAAGGACTTTCTCAACTTTCCACAGAAGTTGAGAGGGAGCATAATAGACAAGACAACTGACTCAAGCTGCCCAAAGGAATATTCTGTGCCATAATTGTCATGTTTAGTATAGAAATGGGAGTTGGCTGGGGGTGGGGATATGCAATTGCTGAGCAGTCAGTCATTGGATGGTGAGCACCTGCATTGCATCACTTAGTTTGTATATCACTTTACTATCATTATTCTTCTGTTTAGTGGTGGTTTTTTTTCTTCTTTTTCCATTGCTGTTCTGTTAAACTGGCTCTATCTTAGCCCAGGGGTTGGGTTTTTTCCTTTTTCTCCCTACCCCGGTGGGGGGTGGTGAGTGGGGTTGTGTGGTTCTAGTTGCTGGCTGGGGTTAAGCCATGGCAGTCCAACTGTGCACAGGCAAGCTGTGCTGCATCCTACACAGTCCAGGCAATGGACATCTTAAAGATCAGATTACTCCATATAAGTAGCTTTTTTTTTTAAATAAGAAATTTATCTTTCTGTCTCTTGATTGTAGTAACTTACAATGAAGGGAAGTCAAAATTGATTGCAGTGCACTCATCTGCATTGTAACGTACTGTGTTTAAAAAGAAAACCGTGTGCTTAACAACAAAACGAAGAAGGTGATGATAAATGGCATTTGTAATATTTGTAGAGGACCTCATTTTGTATAAATACAGGTGATATTAAGAGTTCCTTAAGCTGTTGCTGGGAATTAAAAAGCTAATTCTTAAAATTGGCTTGCCTTAAGGCAGTAGTCTTATCCTATGCAATTCAGTAATTTGTGTTCTTAAAAGCTGGTTAAGACACCTGAGTATTGATTCCTAAAGCTTTTACTTCTAACGTTCTTACAATGTTGTCACCTCTTTTTGTCCCCCCAACCAGGAACTTCCCAAATCGCTTTACCTTTCCTTGTCCGTATTGCAGCGAGAGGAACTTTGACCAAGAGGGACTAGTCGAACACTGCAAAACCCTGCACAGCATGGATGCAAAACAAGTGGTAATAAAGTCTTGGTGCAGGAATTGCAATGAAGTCTAGTCTTAAATCCCTTTGAAACAATGAATTAGAGACTTGTTCTTGGAGTTAAGTACTTATAAATAAGTACTCCTGTTAGTCAAATGTGGGTATGCTGTTCGTGCATTTAACTTTTACATAATTTTGATGTTGGTTTCTGATACATCCTCTGAAGGCGACTTGTCTCTGTTCCTGTTGCAGCTGGGATGCATCTTCCTTTCATATTGGAAAAATGGCAGACATCCAAAATTAATAGACACTGTAACAAACATAAAATCAGTAAGACATAATTTTTAAAAAAAAGTCAGACATTTAATTTTCCCCACTGCTGTTTTCAGCAAGAAGATAGTAGAAACCATTGGGAAAAATGCTTGCAAAAAACAGTGTCATTCTGACACTCCCTCTCATGTAAAAGGAATTGTGAAACATTGAAGTGAATTTGAAATTTTCACTTTTCTGGGAAGTTTTTGATTCCAAATTGTTTTTTTTTTCCCTTGGAAAGAAGTGATCTTTGCAAAGGAGATCAAGGAAGCTTTTCTGTTACAAATAAAAGCTGACATCTTCTGAAGCAAATGGCTGTAGTCAAATCTGATTTTCAGGGTGTAGAGGGAAGAGTAAGCCATTCCAGTTCAGAGGCCTAAGATGTGAATTAAAATTACTTGGAACTGAGGCTTTTGTATTAAATGTCCCAGCAAATTAATTGGCATCACTTTGCATATAAAATAGTGATAGTCACAAACCTCAAACTGTAATCTTCCTGTTTCTGTCCTACCCTTTCCTGCTGTGGGTGTTAAACCACTTAAACTGCTGGGGCTTAATTGGCTTTTCTGGGGGGTTTTCTTGAAGGTTTGCCCAATCTGTGCCTCAATGCCATGGGGAGATCCGAATTACAGGAGTGCTAACTTCATGGAGCACCTTCAAAGACGACATCGCTTTTCATATGATACTTTTGTGGTATGTGTTTCCTCACCCTTGGAATACAGCCTGATGACTTAAAATCCAGCTCTTGATACACAGCCACTGCTGTGAGATCTCATCCATGCGGATGGTATCATGAGAGAAGTTGGATTATTGGCAAGTCAAAGGAAGAGACTGCTTTTTATTATGTAGTGTGGTATTAATGAGCATGGCTGTTGCAGTAAAAGAATTTCTCTACCCTTTGTTCATAGGATTATGATGCTGATGAAGATGATATGATGGCACAGGTTTTGATGCGTTCTTTGCGGGATAAATGAACCAGCGAGAAAATTAACTGTAAACCCCAAGCTTCCATGAGGGGGAAAAGCCCAGCATCCTCATACTTGGCCCTGTACATCCCAAGATGAACTCAGGCATCCAGAAATACGGAAGACTTGTTAATTCCTATCTCAGTTTCAAATCCTGTTTTGGTATCTCTGTATCACTTAAGCTTTTCTTAACTTGGTCTATGCCATTCAATCCCATTAGCCTAATTTTCTTTCTTGCTTCACAGTTGTAGGTCACCATGGAGGAGACAAATCCATTTTCCTTTACATCTGCCTATTTCTTGGTTTCTTTTGCAGCTGTTGTATTTTCATTTGACGGTCTAAAAACAAAACCATTCTCAAAGGAGTGGCCTGACCTAGTGCATAAATATCTCTCCCCAGTCCCATTTACATATCTTAAATGATTGTGTGAGAGGTGTCTTTGTAGCTCTGTTTTCCTTTAGTGAAACCTCTAGGTGCTACCCGCAATTGTCAGATCAACTCATTTAAAGTGACCTATGATGCCTGTGATTTCATAATGTTTCCCAGTGTTTAAGTTCTTACACGTGGCCTCTCGACTATATGGAAAACGTCTAAGTCTTCAAACTATAAACTTCCTTAGCAAATCTTTGCACCTATGTAAGCAACTAGTTAAAAATATTTTAGTTCTATGCATGATTACTACTTTCTTCCATACTTTGACCATAAATCCTAGCCTGGAAAGTAAACTTTAATGTTGGTCTTATTTAAAAAAAATAGTGCATTCTAAGTGTCTTAGCAAATATAAAGCCAGGAAATATGATTAATGATTAAATTTGGTGGTTTGGAAACTGTTTTTCTAGTAATTTTAATCCTTATGCTGATAGGGGAATTCAGAATTTTTCTCTCAATACCTCTGCCTTCTATTTAAACTAAAACTTTCATATATATTCCTATTTTTTCCATCTCTCAAGGCAAGCTGGTAGCAAAACTGACCAGTAATTCATTGCACTTGCACAGCACTACCTTTCTGCATTACAGATGTTGACAGGTATTTTGGGTTCCTCTTCATTTCAGTGTTGCTGAAGTAGGTGAAGCTGTACTTGGATTGTTTTCCATATGATATGTATAGTATGCAGGTATAGCTGTCAAAGGCAAAATAAAAAATAACCCAGGATGATAATTACAGAATGGATATTCTGTATTCAAGGGTACGCTTTTACTACAGAGATTCCTTTTTAGCTCAACGTTTTCATTAACTGCACAGTCAAGACGCTGAGATCTAATGATCAAAGACACCTGCCCAGAACTTGTAAATCACAGTAGTGTTGATGTCTAGTCTAATTTAAGCATGCTTAATTGGAGCAGTGGACCTGCACCACCACAGAATTGAGTACGAATTAATTTGACCAGCAAACTTCTTATCATCGCACTCTGCAGACTGCAGCATAGTCTTACCCTTAAAACAATGAAATGCACCCCACCCAAAACCTCTTGATTAACCTTTGTGTCCAGCCAGACCTCGAGCATACTTAATTTCATTTTAGTATGTTTTCCCCAACCTGTTATGGGCTATTACAGGTTCATCCTTAAGTCTTGGAGGGGGGCGGAACTGTGGAAAAAGTCCTGTGTTTGGGGTTGGTTATTTTCCTAATGCTTGGTCTGCAAAGAGATTACAGTGTATTAGTGGCTGGATGGGGATTTCTGGGTTCTGGCCAGAATGCAGTTTGGTGATACCCATTGACCAGAATCTAGATTTCTGCTACTATTCTAAGTGCACTTCCATGCATTTCTGATAAAATGTTTAAGGAGCAGTTAGAAGCTTCCAAGCAATTACTTTGTCATGTTTTTGACTTTTGAAGACAAGTTACAAATAAAGATCATTTAATTTATAAAATCCTATCTTTGTGTCACCTCTTGTCACTTCTTCCTTGTGGCCCATATGTTGTATTTTGCCCCACCCCTCTTAAAAAAAAAAAAAAAAATGTCTTGCCTGTGGGAGCACCGTGGACACTGAGAAATACAGAGACTTGACTTCAACTTTTGGCTTCCAGTAAGTATTTTATGCTGGTTAGTTTCAATTTTATTTATGACCTTTCAAGCAGTGGACTATGCAGGCTATGGAAAATAGTTCAGATTGAGATGGGACAAAGTTCTGCTGGAGCTGGCCAGAACCCTGCAGGTGCAGTCTTGTATGTGAATATTCCTATAAATTGTAGAAACAAACCCCACAGTTTCTGATGAAATGGGGGAAGTGTGACTGTCCAGCAGGGCTTTTTTGTTGATATCTTTACAGCTCACACCTCTCTAACTCCTCTGGCTGTCAAGTTTGTGATGTGCATGTCCTTGTGTTGCTCTCAGTTTAGGTAGCGTTGAGTGGGGTGAAGGTTGGCTTGTGGCAGTGACCCACCAGAAATAGCTCATGCTGGGTGATTGTACCCCAACTGTCTGCAGAGAGCTGTTCCTCGAATACACAACTTGGGTTTGATTTCATCAATTTCTTGGGAATCATCTCATGGAAGGTATGGATCAAAAATACTGCCTGGGAAACACAGGCTAGTTCTGCTTAAACTTTGATTGTGCTGGCATATGAATTGGAAGTGGTGTCCTGGCACCTCTGAGCTTGAGAAGGGCAGAATTCTCCACACTGCTTTCTGTGCTGTGACGAGCACCCGTGGAACCTCTCAGATACAATCTTAGCCATAGGCTTCTGCTTACTCCAGCTGCTGAAGAGCTTTGTCTCCCTATGCTGCTGACCTCATCAGCAAATACAAACACATTTACACATGCTGTGGTATGTCTTAGCGCCCTAAGCCTGTCTTGCTGCTTGATTTTAAAAGCTATTCTGTTGAGAAGCGCCTGTCCTAGCCTTGGTTCATCTCTGTGTGCAGAAACTTAGGATGAAGGCGAAAAAACAGAACAAAACAAAAAAAGCAGCCTTATTGCAGAACAAGCTATAGTTTGGGCTTCTGGATCCAGTGGAGTGCTACTGCAGAAGAGGGAAGTGCTCTGCCAGGGCTGCTCTCGCCTCGTCAGCAGCTGATCTTGTCCCCTCAGCAAATCCCAAGTGCCCATTGTTAGTGCTAATGCAATCGGGCCACCTCGGACCTGTGAAATTCCCGGTGTCTGGCACAGGGAGTCAGCCTTGGGAGGACGATTAGCACAGAGGGATAGAGACAGAACGGGAGGAGACAAACTTGTGGTTGAGATATTTCTTTAAATGAATCTGTCTCCAGTCAAACACTGGCCTTAGTAGGTCTGATAAATTGTTGTCAGCATTAATTGCCTAACACAAAGGCATCGTTTCATCTGGAATTACAGCAATAAATCCCCTTGTCTCATTCCACTGGGGGATGAGACATTGTAAAGGATGCCAATTATATAAAAGCATTAATGGTATGTTCTGGGTCCTCATGTCACCTGATTGACAAGGCATGACAAATTTGCTTGGAGGCCTTTTGGCCAGCTATCCTGGCTGGTCACTGGTAAGGCTGTGTAAGGTCAGGTAACACTGGTAAGGATTAACCTCACGCTGTATCAAGGCTATGTTAAGTCACGGGAAAGCAAATGAGGGGTGTGATCACAATCCTAAAGTTTTTCTTTGATTTAAATACACTACAAATGTCAATGGCACATTTGCCTGTTTTGGGGTGGGTTTTTGGTTGGTTTGTCTAATGCAGAGCTCATGTCAACCTTGTACTGGTCCATACTTCATTCTTCAAAAGCAACTCATGGGTAAACTATATTATTGCCTGGGTGATACAAACAAGGACTGTTGAAACCAATCTGAAAAAAATCCTTTTCCTTCCCCTCTTCTTCCCCAGAACTCCAGAAAATAGTTAGCACTTATGGAAAGTATTGTCATTACGGGCTTTGGTCTATCCTCTAGTTCTTCTCGCATTTGTTCTGTCTTTACTAGCACTCAGACACTGGGCTTACAAAAAAATAATACAGTGGGGTTTCTGGAAGCTGACTATCCCCATGCAATGCAGTTCCCTTCCAGGATCTGGGCACAGGGAGGATAAGCCCACCCCGCTGGCCGCAGCAGCCGGAGAGGTGGCCGGCATGGCGTGTGCCGACAGCAGAGGGAGGTCTTGTGTTTTGGAGAGAACCGGGCTTGCACCTCCGGGTCTTTTGGTCGTCCCTGTCCTCCTCCACCCGGCTCCAGGACTGCGGTGAGTTTCAAGGCGCTTCTCCGGTCTTGCAGGGAGGGTGCACGCCTCCTCCCCACACCTCAGGGCCAGAACTTCCCTTCGCCCCATCAGTCTCCCTTGGCGGCGGGAGCTTTGCTCTGCAGCAGGATATTTGAGATGCTTTATGTAGCCACGGGGCCAAAGAAGACAAAACTAAGAATTTGCAGCAGACTTGTGGCTCTGGAGGTAATTAATGAGCCTGCAAGGTCCTCGGGCCAGTCTCAGGCTACCTCGTGGCAGTGAGATTGGTGGCAGGGCTGCTCTGACCACCCTGGGGGTGAACTGCTGCCAGAGCCCAGTGTTCCAGCACAGGGTGGGATGGCAGAGAAACCACTGCCATTTTCAGCCTGTGAATCATTGCAGAGCTTCCCCTCCTCTCCAGTCTCCCACTTGCTGTCCATAGCTTGATGGCTTACGGGCACAGGCAGGTCAGGTTGCTTTCTTCCTTGATCTTGATTTTTCCTCTAGCACATGCAAGTTATTTTTTTCCGTGCGTGGTGGTTGGAACAGATCTGATTATAAACATTTCAGAAAGAAGAGAGGAGCAGGTTTTGCTTCTTGAAAGAAAACCGCGTAGTTGGGTTCCTCGTACGAGTGTCCCCAGTGTAACCACATCCGTGGCAGGTGGAAGAGCATGGGGAGGCACCGGGGGATGCACCTGCAGCAGCACCCCGGCTGCTGTCCTCTGCACCACAGGGTGCTGCTGCTCAGGACCCCTGTGACAAATGGGTGGACCCAGCCTCTGTGATTTACATCCCTCAAGGCCTTCAGAAAGGAGGGACAGATTCCAGCTCCAGAGCGCATGGCTGCAGGACAGAGTTTGCCAACGTGTCTCCCCTCTGCAGGACTGTGTGGGGCTGGCGGGACAAGCCTTCCAAGCTTTCCAAGCCGTTCCTGCCCCAAGGAAAGGTTGACAGCAAGCTCAGCCCCCCGTACTGCAGCCGTGCCAGTGGAAAGCTTTGCTCCCCACTTCTGCATTTCATGTGGGCTGTGGCTAAACAGTAAACATGTGGTCGGCAGGGGTTGGCGGAATGGTGTGTGACAGCTGAGTCACGAGTGGCCCTTTTTCGAGTGGTGGGGCCGGGCGCTGGCTGGGAGTGAGGAGGCATTCCCAGCAGGTCCCATTCTTCTTCCTCCTGCAGCCACCCGCTGCCGGCAGCTGTCTTGGAGCTGAGCATGGCTCCTGCAGCAGGTGGCTGGACCCGTGCCCTGAGCCCTTCCAGCGGGGAAATCCCCATGTGAGCCGGAGGGATGGGGTGAGCTGGAAGCCTGGGCTGAGGTTTTTAACTGCCAAGTAGGGAGGGATCCACTCTGGCTCTGCTCATTGCTCCCCACGCAACCACTGGCAAGGCCTGAGCACCTGGGCCACCGTCCCGTGGGCATGTGGCCCCCAGGGAGCAGAAAGCCAAAGGGAGCATGTGCTTCGCTAGGGCTGTTTGACCCACACTGCCATGCCCGAGGGGAAGGGGCTAGGGGATGGAGCTAGGGGACAGCAGGAGGGAAGAAAAACAGAGGGCAGCTTGCAAGGTGAGGCTGCACTGCCTGAAACCTGCCCAGCAGGAGGGAGAAGCATGTCCAGGCAGGTGCTGCTGACCCCTGCCTGGGGGAGGGCGTCAGCAAGGGCTGTGCCGGATCCATCCTGCTCCTCTGCAAGTCATTGCCTCTTCTCAGAGGATCAATAACCTGCGGCGAAGCATGTTTCCCCCTCTGGGCTTGTCCTAATATGCACCACAGTCCCCAGCGGTGCTGCAGGGGCAAGGAGAGCCACGCGTCGGGGACTCGGGGATCACACCCTCCCCGCACAGCACCTTCCTCCAGCCCCGCTCCGCTGCTATGGGTCTCCTCGCCTCAGGCATAGAGACCCTGGGTCTGTCACATGGTTCCTTGCCCGGGTTCCCTCCGGAGCATCGCCTGCTGCCCGCGGGAAGCGGAGCCCCGTGAGCAATCCCCACCGCTCGGCTCGGCCCCCGGTGCCCGCCCCGCCCCGGCCCATTGGCTCTGGGGTCCGGGGGCGGCCCCGCACCGCCCTCCTCGCCCCTGCACCGCCCTTCCCGGCCCCAGGTCCATATTAACGGGCGCTGCCGCGCGGCGGCTCCGTAGCGGGCGGCGGCACCGGGGGATGCAAGATGCCACGCTCCTTCCTGGTGAAGAAGCACTTCTCGGCTAGCAAGAAGCCGAACTACAGCGAACTGGAGAGCCAGGCCGGTGCGTGGACGGGGCGCGGCGTGACGGGCCGGGCCACGCACGTGGGGTGTTCCGCGGGGTGGTGCGGGGGCTCCGGTGCAGGATCTCCTTATGACACTGGACGGGAGCGGGTGGGTGACTCACTTTTTTTTTTTTTTTTTTTTTTGCGGGAGTGTGAGGATGGTTTATTTCGAATTTCATGCATCTCGGGTGTGATGGGGTGCGGGATCCCCCGTGTCCTGGGATGTGGAGCCGCCTCTTGGTACCCCGGGGTGGGCGTAGGTACTGGGGGTTCTTCCATGGATTGGGTATGGGTGTGCGGGGAGCTCCCCGCGATGGGGGTGGGCAGGAACACGATGTCCCTCTAGCCCCATCCGGCGCAGCAGGGCGGGCAAAGGTGCCGAGTCCCTGTGGGGTGGGATTTCTACCAGCGTGGGCTGGGCGTCCCTTTGCCTCTCCGGGGTGGAGCACGAGGCTCCCGTGGGATGGTCTGGGGTCAGATCTAATTGCCCAGGGTAAGGCTCGACAGCCTGCTCCCCTGGGTGCCGAGCATAGTGAGGGGTGGGTCAGGGGCCCCTTGTCCCCCTTGTTATGGGGAGCATTGGGCCCCCACTGAGTGCTGCCCCCTCCTGCAGTGCTGGCCACCCCGCTGCTGTATGAGACGTGCCCACTGCCTGTCATCCCCCCGCCCGAGGTGCTTGGCCCCAGTGCCTACTACCCGCCATTGGTGTGGGATGCCGGACTACTGTCCAGCCTTTTCCCGGGTGGCCCGGGCAGTGAAGCAGCAGGTGGTGCGGCCCCCGCCCTGGACCTGACAGCACTCTCCAGTGAGGAGGATGAAGGCAAGAGCTCCGGGCCCCCCAGCCCAGCCTCAGCCCCCGCTGCTGCCGAGCGCTTCCGCTGCGCCCAGTGTGCCAAGGCTTACTCCACCTTCGCCGGGCTCTCCAAGCACAAGCAATTGCACTGCGATGCCCAGGCCAGGAAATCCTTCAGCTGCAAGTACTGCGAAAAGGAGTACGTGAGCCTGGGGGCTCTCAAGATGCACATCCGGAGCCATACACTGCCCTGCGTCTGCAAGATGTGTGGCAAGGCCTTCTCTCGGCCCTGGCTGCTGCAGGGCCATATCCGGACGCACACCGGTAATGCTGGCTCTTGCCCCTCTCCCTCCCTCCCTCCCTTATCGCTTCCCGCTTCCCAGCTCTGTGGCCCCCAGCAAATCGCTGGGCTGGGTGTTATCAGGGAAGATAAGGGCTTCCCAAACCCCTTTGGCACATCTCTCTAAAATGTCCTTTAAATATCCTCTTGGCTGGAACCGAGTGCAGGGTCAAGGCTGAGCTTGTAAATCTGTGCTGTGGAGGTTAGTGCCGTGCTTGCCTGTGGGGCAGCCCATTAGACACGGGGTCACTGCAACACGCTTCAGCCTGATTTCATAAACTGGGGCTATGAGACTGCTGAAGCACACCTTCCTTGTGCACCGCCGTGCCCAAAGCATCCCTCCCTGCCCACACCAAGGATTCCCAGCCGGGGCAACACCCCAGACCCAACTGCCCCATCACCGTGGCTTCCAGCCTGTTGTCCTGCTCGGCTCAAAGCACACCCGCTGCCTGCTGAGTTGTACCGGGGCAGGTGCTGGGGGCACCGGCGCAGGTCCGGGCACCGCAGCTGCAGCCCACCCCGCCGCCACGGCTGCCCGTACAATGCATCTCCCGAGCATCCTTTGTGGGGCTGCGGGGATAGTGTAATTGTTACTTGGCACTGATTTCACACCCTCTTAACGTACTAAAGATGATGGCTGAAGGAAGCCGGGAAGACTTAATTGTGCTTTCCAAATTAAGCATACGCATTTGTGTCCTCCAAAAGAGCCTTTCTGGGAGGAATTCGCCCTGGCCAGGCTTTTCAATGCGAGCTGGGCAGGAGAAGGGGGAGCGCGGGGTTCGGCGGAGGAAATAGCTATACTCACCCTGGCGCTGGCGCCTTTCAGCCGCTGCCTGCTATGATATAATTAACACATAGCGCTTGGCTTTCCTGCCTCTCGGCAAACGGTTTACTTGGCTCCAGGCGGGAGACGAATATTGTGTCTTCGTTTGTATGTGCAACTGCCTTGCTGCTTGCAGATGTTTCCAGCATTAATTTTCCGTGGCTCATAGCGGAGGTTTTTCTTGGGAGTAGGAAATTCCCAAGTCCCCGTCTTTCCCCCAAGTGAATGCTGTACATACCTCGCCTGTCCTTCTCTCCGAACAATAACAGCCAGCACTTCTTTTCACTGTGCTCTTCACAAACTTTGGCTAATGAATGGCTCCTTCTTTGATATTCCCCATGTGTTGATGCACTAGTTAATTGGGAGCGTTTCTCTTTGTCCCATAGGTGAAAAGCCCTTTTCCTGTACACACTGCAACCGGGCCTTTGCTGACCGCTCTAATCTCCGAGCCCACCTGCAGACCCATTCAGATGTAAAGAAGTACCAATGCAAAACCTGCTCCCGGACTTTCTCCCGTATGTCTCTGCTCCACAAGCACGAGGAGACGGGCTGCTCCGGCTCTCGCTGAGGACTCTGCTCCCCCAGGCCTCTCACCACGCAAATACCTATATTATAACTAGTTTCTGTAGGAGTTAGTTTCCTCCGTCGCCGTGGCAGACGTGCACCGGGCTGGACGCAGCCACACTCCGGCCCTCGAAACCCTCACACTCCTCGCTCGGTGCCTCCTGTGCGATGCATAGCCCTGATCCCTCTTCCATCCCGGCCTCCGAGGGTGCAGGATTGGACTCCGGTGCAAAGCATGGGGCGGCAAAGCGAGTGCGTGGAACTCGGCGGCGGGGGTTGGAGGGGGCAGGGAGGGAAGGGCACGAGCCCGACCTGCTGCAGCCGCAGCCCCTCAACAGGTGCCCCCCCACACACACCTTGCCGGAGGCACTCGGCACCTTGCAGGGCTGGACCTGCACCCCGGCCCCAGCCAGGATCCCCACCGGGATCAAACATTGGGACCATGTAGCTTGCGGGGGGTGGGTGGGGTTTGGTTTTTGTTTGTTTGTTGGGNTTTTTTTAAACCGTAACCACTTGGTAATTTTTAAGAACCAATATTTTTTTAATGAAGGACAAGATGTTAACACACACACACACCCGCCCCGAGTGTATATACGCCGCCTGTAGAAGGTGTAACTATGCAATAATACAGTATCCCAGTAGTTGTGAAGCAGCTGCTTCTCCCCAGCACAATGACAATTTGCAATGCCTGCGAGATTAACAGTGTCCATAAAAGGCATGGGTAGCCATTTCAAACACCAACCCTGTTTACAGAGCAGCTATGCACTCAAGCACCTGTTAATATGACTCTTTAACAACTGCTTTTCAAGAGAACTGTGACTAATAGCAGGCACTTGTCAGCCGATACAATGGTGGCCTGTCCCAAGGCTGCCCATCGACAGGTGTGTGCCAAAAGCCCTATTTATGGGTATTGACAGGTGCCTCCTGAATGCATCTTTCTTTGGACATTGTTTTCACGGAATCATTACAAAGAGGATGTTTACATTTCAAAGGTACACTGGTATTTATATTTTTGTGCCACAATTTTGTACTGATGAAACTTTTTATATAATTATATACGGTTTATTGATATTCAATAAATTTGTTAATTTATTATAGGGTTCTGTGGGTGCTCCGGGCGAACAGGCAGCAGCGGGTGGGGAGCGCTGTGGGGATGGGGGTGCTGGGCTCAGCTCTGCAGCTCCCACCCTGCGCTCCCGGCCTCTGGCTGCAGGTGAGCGGTGGGCGATGTTCAGAGGAGGGATCCGCAGAGCTGTCGCCTCCCGGGGGAGGAAAAGGCAGGCTGAGTCAGTTCCTGGGGAAGGGGCAGCTGCGCGGTGATGCAGGCTGGGGGTGACAGGGCTGCCGGGGGTGCGGTGCATCATCTCTCTGGCTCCCTGTGGGAAAGCACAAGGGCTTGCTCTGTCCCTCCCAGCTTGCTCAGGTGGGTTCTGGCTTCCCCACGGGGCTCTTGGAGCACCCATGGCTTAGCCATGTCTCACAGCACTGTGTGAGGAGCAGGTGCCTGCCGCAGTGTGGGGGCTGCCTCTGGCTCTTGGCAGACTCTGGAGTCTCCTTAGGGAGGGCAGAAGCACCAGGCATTTCAGTGAGCTGAGCCCCAGCGTGGGTGACCAGATGTGGGTGGTGTGGTGACAAAGGGAACACATCCTTTTGTCACCACAGAGCCCTTAAGCGTGCACAAATCAGGCTGTCCCCTGTGTGCCCACACTCAGGAGGTGACCTGGGGGGGCAGCAGTTGCTCTGGGATACTCCAGATACCTGCCTCTAGGATTCTCCTACTGAGGCTGTGTCCAAAGCACCAGTGTTCCCAATGGCCCAAACCATCTGCTTTGCGCTTTCCCTGCTGCCTCCAAAATTGGGGTGCTTCAGGGACACCGCAGCCGGTCTTGTCACCTGCCTTCCCCAGGGACTGGGAGTTTGTCCTGCTTCCCCAGCATTTCCTCGGTGCTGTCTCCAGGACATTGCTTTTAACATAAAAGTGTGTGCCCTCCAGCACTCGCCCCCCTTTCAGCCTGCTGGCATCCGGCTCCCAGTGCCTCTCCCAGGGCTGTTACAGAGCAGGAAGATGTGTGCGGCTGTAAAAGGGAGCAGAGCTGCTGCTCGACCCCTCTTTGATTAAGAGCTCTCCCCGTATAAGCTGACTTTCCCAGCCGAGTTGGACTCATTACTTGATTATTAAGCAGGGCAGGAAGTTTTGGGTTTGCTCTTGTGTGTGCTTTTTTCTTCCTTTTCCCAACAGGAAGCGGGGGAGGGGCACTAATTACTTTCAGCTTTCCATCCATAAAATCCCAGAGCCACAAAAGCAGCTAAATAGTTAAAAAAAGACCAGTTTTGAGAACGGACCACCTGGAGGAGCTGGAAAAGAGGATGAAGGAGTGGGTAAGCAAAGAGAAGCCCACTGAGCCCTGAGTAGGTTGGATTGGCTTTGTGGCTCTAACATCCAAGAACCCTTGGGTACTGCTCAGCTTTAAGGCCCTTCAGTGTGCATCCAGCCACAGCACATGGGCTGTGCCTTACCCCCATCCATGTGTGACACGGCTGTCACTGATCTGGATGGGGACCCTTTCTCACTTGGCTGGGGCTGTTGCTTCTTCTCTGTACCGTCACCAGCTGGGAAACCCTGCCAGCTCCTTCTCAATGGGTTTCAACTAATATTGGTGAGGCAGGCGATGAGAGTTGTGAGAAAAACCTCCTCCTTAGCAATCTTTCCTGCTCTTGGTTGTGTTCCTGGCTTTGTCCAGAGGCTGGCTGGGATGCAAGGCTTTTAGAGAGAAGGTATAAAATGGGTGGAGGCCGGCCGGCCTAGGCTCCACTGACAAATCCTGCTGGTATTCAAACACAAATGCAGCCTTAAAACACTGGAAAAAAAGAAATGCTGCCTGTTCTGAATCACAAAAGCGCAGCCCATTGGCACTCAGGCTGCTGCATCTGCTCCCTTCCCTGGCCTTCCCGAGCACCCTGCACCCCGGGGACCCAGGGCCACTCAGATGCTGTCCTGCAGCCTGGGGTTGTGCATCTGACCTCCCCAAATTATACCCAGGTCTGGACCAGTTGCTGCCCCATCATGTGGCCCAGATCCTTCCTTTTATGACCCACTGCTCATTTTCCTACTGCAAAAATGTTTCTTATAGCCACACTGAGGGCTGTTGGGGTGAGCAGAAAATTGGGGCCCATGACGAGGACACCCTCAGCTCAAAGCTGAGGCAGATGTGGACAATCCTCTCTGTCCTTTCTCTGCCTCCATGCACCTTTGGGGCTCTGTGATGGAGAACTGCACACAAGAGCTGGGCCTGAGGATGAGTTATAATTGCCTTCTCGTCTCATTTTTGGAATGAAATCCCCCAGAAGAGCATCCCTGGCAGCAGTGGGGCAGTCCCCTGACCTCAGTCCCCTGCATTTGCCTGCTCAGTGAGTGCTGCTCAGTGAAGCCAGGAGGGTTCATGGTGGAACCTCAGCAGTTTTTTCCTTGTTTTTTTTTCCCCATTTTAATGCCACAGGAACTAAACACACCATAAAGCCACTGCCCGCAGCCCAGCTGTTTCATCCAGGTAGCGCAGGCAGCAGTTCGGTGGTGGGGGCGGCGGAGAAGGGGCAGCCAGCGATTAACGGGAGGAACCATTTGGTGACCACCTTGTGTGACCATCTGTAACAGATTACGGTGTCAGCGCTCATAAAAGCCGGGATTCAATCAAGCACCCGGCAGGTAGCGGGGGGCCCTGCTGGCAGGGGCCGTGGTGCCGGGGTGCAGGCTGTGCCGGCTCTGGGCTGCTGCACTCCCTGGGCGGCGGCATGGCCATGGCGTTGAGTGTTTGAACTCTGCCATTTAATTTCCACGGACCTCCACAGGACCTTTAAGCAAGCACGTACGTCCCCTCAGCTCCTGGAGCCCTTTCAAAGGCACCAGGGAAACCACAAAGTGTCTTTTCTTCCCAGAGAGGACTAGATTTTTTCCCCCCCTCCCTGACCTGACACAGAATTAAGGGTATTTGGAAAACCACTCTGCCACAGAATCCACCCCCAGGCCAGAGCTGGGGCTCGGAGATACTGGGTTAAAAAGGGCTTTCAGGCTTCCATGCTGCTGTTTGAAATTGTCCCCTCTCTGCAGGCATCTGGAGCATCCTGGAGGGGATGAGAAGGGAAGTGGGTAGATGACAGCCACCTTTGCAAAAGCTAAGCTTCATCTGCTTGGTGATTTACGGGCTGCAGTTCCCAAAACTGCCTTTTTCACCCTTTTCTGTCCCCATCTCTCTTGGGGATGGGCATGAGGCATGCCTGACCCTGGTGCAGTGAGGGCAAAGAGCAGCTCTGGAGACACTCTGTACCCAAAGTCCTTGGCAAACCCCTGATGGGCCACCTGGGCACCAGAAAGAGAAAAGATGGAAAAAGAAGGGCTGAAAAGCATTTCAATGCAAGGAACATGTTAAGCCCATCTCATGTTCAGCTGAGCATGGGGTTTCCTGCAGAGCTCACATCAAGGCGGGGAGCCAGCAATGAGCGGGGGACAGCCCCGTCACTGTCCCCTGAAACACCTTCCCCCACCTTCAGGGCAGGAGGAAGGAAACAAATTTCCACTTTCTTCTCCTGTTGCTGCAAAAGTGTCTGACAGAAACGTCCTCTTTGTGGTCTCCCAGATCTCCTGCAGCCTCCAGAGGAGAGTTTCCAGCATCTGAGTGTGCAGCCTTGGGAGAAGGCAGCCAAAGCTCAGTTCCTACCAAGTGTAGCAGCCTAAATCTTTTTTTGGCTCTTTTTTTTAGAAAAAGCTGAATAAACAAAAAGAAACAGGTCAGGATCCAGGGAAAGGCCCGTTATTAAAGTCAATGGCTGGATGGCTGTTTCTGATTTGGGGAAGGGAAGGACTGGAGCTTCACAGGAAAAGCCAGGATGGCTCGTGGGGTGATCAGCAGAGGCAACACAGGTTTCCCACTCGAGATATCTGGGACTGTGGGAGGCGTTGGAAGATGTGTGCATTTATCCTGGGCTGGACTACAAGCAGGTGCTGGTGCAGGGCCCAGCAAGCCCCTGTCAACAGGCAGTCCTGGTGAAAGCCTCCGTCCATTAACAGCTCGCCATAAGGACTGGGGTTCACAAACAAGCTGCAGGTGTAGCTATTGTTTTTCTGCCTCCGGGCTATTGACACAAGCAATAATCTCAAATTAATCTTTAATCAGATGATGAACTGATAGCGTGGGGCTGGGAAGGTGCGAGTCTTCCCATGGAGACAAAGAGCAAGGCGAACGGGGAGAGAGTGAACCAGGGCGACTTGGGGAAGGGGAGCAAGGCCAAAGGATTAAGATAAAAATTATTTCTCCCTGCAGATGGAGGTGGTTTGGGTTGCAGCATCACTGTCACCTCACCGTTCGCTGTGCTCACCTTTCTGAGGGCACCACCTCTCCCTGACCATGCTGCCTGTGAGTCCCTCCCTGCCTGCCCCAGTGTCAGCAGGACAAGGGGTGATGCCCACCCCAGGGTTGCAGCAAGCTCCAGCAAAGCATCAGCCACCTGCCAAAACAGCGCAAGTTCACGCCTCACCCGCTCAAATTCCAGGCTGTAAATCCTCCCGGCAGAGGCCAGCTTTCTCCTGGGCAAAGCGAGCACAAACTCCTTGCCCCGACCACCCAGGGCAGCTCTGCTCACCTCACCTGGTTGAGAAACACCTTTCTGGGGCTGTCTCACCCACCTTGTCCCCTGTGCAAATGTCATGGCTGGAGGGAGGATGGGCAGTGCCCTGCTGTGCTCAGCGGGGTTTGGGAGACTGCAGAGGGACGGACAGGGCAGATATTGGTGTGGGCTAAATGGTTGTTTCTCCCTTTTCCCTCTCAGCCAGTACCCACGTCAGGGAAAGCTTTGAGGGCTGCTGGTGGGCACGATCTCATTAGGGGTGGGAGAATGTCTCCATCCCCTGGCTGGTGCAGGCAGATGGGTAATGCTGAGCAAACAGCCCCACGCAGCTGCAGAGCCCCTCTGCAGAGACACCGTCTCCAGAGCCCCCAACACTTCACAACCTGCTCTGTTACTGATAGGAGGGTAAAAATGAAAGCCATGAAGGTGACATATTTAATATCTTCACCTGAGGATGAACACTTTGGCACAGGGGACACAAGTGTTGGCACAGCAGTGACCCATGTCCTCCCCTCAACAAGAAATGTGGAGTTACCAGCCTTCGCCGACAGCTTTACAATAGCAACGCTGTGCTGTAACTTATTGGAGACCTGCCTAGAAAATCATCAGAAAGTATTTTAAATCCAGCATAACATACATATTTATGGATCACCTTCTGTTTTACTGGGCTCCCTGAAAGCAATGCGAGGCCTGTTTTACTTTTCTCAATAAAAAGGCTCACATTTCACATGCAAGGAGATTGGCGTCTCCCGAGCTAATTAATCCGTGTTCCCCTCCATCTCCGCATTTTCCACGCAGGGTTATGCTGGCGACACTTTGTCTGTGGCCGCTCTGGGGAGGACGGTGCCACACATTAAGCCTCCTTTGCTGGCGATGCGCTGGAGGCAGAGTGGGGCAAGGCGAGGAAGTGGCGGTGTGTTGCAGCACAGAGTCATGGCCCGTTATAAAGAGCTTCAAGGGCCTGCATTATGTCATTACTCAATTAGCCTGTTGGTAATAGCACTTCATTACTGAGACAGTTCCTATTCACTGGCCGTAATCCACTTTCTAAAGACAGGACTGGAACCATTGATCGCTTTTCCTGCTTTCCTGAAGAGGCAGAAAGTGGGTTTGGAGAATGACTCTGTGGCAGGCAGGGGGGAGCAGTCCCACCACTGTCCCAAAAACCGAGATGGGGGCAGCAGCACCCAGTCCTGTCAGGTCGAGGATGTGGGGGGGGTGCAGAGCACCTGCCCTTCTCACTGATCTCAGAAATCAGGCTGTTAACCAGGGAATAAAAGAGTTTTGGTGTCAAACCATAAGTGACCACAGCTGAGGACACGACCCCTCCTCGCCTGGCCGGATGCGATGGGTGAGCTGGTGCCAGGGATGCTCTTGGGGGACCGGCTGTGGGGACAGGCACCGCCTGCCCAGCCTGCACCTTGCTTCAGCCCACAGTGGGGGCAGAAAGAAAAGTTTCTCTTCTTATTTATTTTTTGTTGTTTTTCTCTTCTCTTTCTTTCTTCCTTCCCCATCTCCACCCCCCGCCTCCTCTGCTCTGTGACATGCAACGCTGGGTGGAAACTGAAGTGGGGTAGGAAGTGGCACTAGAGCAGCACGCAGGAAACCGATGTGTGTCAGAAAAGGATGTCAGCACCGGAGGTGGGACCAAGAGGCCAACAGCCAGCGCATGAGCTACCCCCACCCTGACGGCGACTCACCCATGAGAGGGGCAGGAAGCGAAATGGAGCCCTTCCTCTATAAATAAAGGTTTCTGCCTCCCTTTGAGGCTGTAATAAAGCAAACCCGGAGGCACAGAGAGCTCCAGCCAGCACAGAGGTACTCAGCCAGGGTAGCACCATGGGGCTGGCAAGTGTACCCCCATGTCCTGCCCACCCTGATGGCTCCAAAGCCCTGCAGAAACCTGGTCCCCCAAATCCTCCCACAACAATGGTGAAAGCATCCTCAGCTACTGCCCCATGCAAAGCTGCTGCATGGCTGGTACCTGGGACATGAGCCCGCAAGCACCTTGCTTGCCCCATGTCCTCCTTCCCTGGGGTGTCCCAGAGGTCCCCTTCACACCATGATGCCACAGGAGGAGCTGGGCTTAGGGGCTTTCCTTCCCCCATGAAAAATAACCATTGCTTAGATGTCAGAAAGATGCAGCCCAAGCACAAAAGTTGTTTTCGGTCAAAAGCAGTACCAGGGTAGGAAAGTTTACTGCCCTGGTTAAAGCAGCTGCTGTCTCTGATCAATATCATTCAAATTCCACCCCCCAAACCTCACTACAGCAATAGCCTTCCATTGTCCCTTCCCCTGGGCTGCAGAGCAGCAACGTGGAGGCCCTATTTGCTGAAAAAATTATTAATTATTAGTATTTGTGATTCAGCCCAGGACCTGAAGGCCAGTTTTTAAATGCAGATACCATGAGAGGTGGCAACTGGTTTCCCTCAAACAATCTTTAGAGCATCCCAGGAGTCAAAAGAGTGGCTGGCATGTGTCTGAGGCCAGGGGCTACAGTCCTCACTGGCTGCAGCGTGGGAAGGTAAGGTTGGAGCATCACCCATCGGAGAGTCCAAATCTTCCACGATTTCAGCAAACAACTTGTTTTCATTCAAACACTTCTGCCATTCCACAATACTGGCTTCTTCTCTTTGAAAGGAAATAGCTGCCCCATAAATAAAGGAAGGTGGGAGGGAGCATGAGGAAGGCTGCGAGTGCAGGCAAGGCAGATACAGAAAGCTTTACCCAGTGTGGTCCAGCTCATGGCTGGAGGATAACATCAGTAAGTGGAAGAGCAGAGAAGGTCCTCAGTGCACACGTATGCCAAGGAGCTGCTCGCACATGGACATGCCTGGTGCATCCTCAACCCTCCCCTTGTCACCCCTTGAGCATCCTTCCCAGGAACATCCTTCCAGGTGGCCAGCCCAGTGTGGCAGGGGCCTGCTGAGAGTTGTCCCTGAGGTGAGCCCCTCACACCAACCCCTGGACCTGAGCTCTAGGGCACCCAGAGCTCTTTCTCCATTGCAGCAGGAGCCTCAGGTTGGGAGACCTGCAAAGCCACCTTGTAGCACCAAGCAAGGGCAGGTCAGCAGGGCAAGGAACAGACAGGCAGGTGCAGTGATCGCATCCTGGCCCTGGCACTGACTTTGTATCCTTGATCATGGCACATCATCTCCACGTGTTCTCTTTTTCACACACAGTGTGGAGTATCATACCACAGCTGCAGCTGTAAGGAGGTCTCTGAGCCCAATGTTGGGTAGCAGGAGACATGCCAAGACACAAGAAGGGGCACCAGGACCAGTACCCTCCTAGGAGACCCTCACCAGCAGCCCCATGGGGACGCTGGGGACCTGCTGGCCCTGCATTCCTGCGGTTCGGGGCTCTGTCAGCTCTGGGTTTCTCTCTGCTGGCCTGGCCTCAGTGGTGAGCCATTAATAACCAGCTCTAGTTGCAACTTTGCAGCCTGCAGCCCCTATTTTCTTTCAAAACCAAGCTGCGATGGAAATGAATTATCTCTCTTCATTTTCATTTTCCCTCTGTCTCTGCTGCTGGCAAATTAACAGCTTCCCTTGATGCCAAATGGTCTGCAGTTTATCTCCCAGAGCACAAGTTTCACTCCCAGTCTGCACTGGGGAAACTTAAAGTAATTGCAGAAAACTATCCTGAAAGAGATCCAGAAGCAAAGAAGTCAAATAAATAGGGACCATATGCAGCACACCAGCCAGAGGCACCTCACAAAGATGCTCTCACTGGCAGAGCTCAGTCCCAACCCGAGCCGGTGGCGTTGCTCTCCTGCCCCACACATTAGGCTCTGCTCTAGCACAAAAATGTTCTCAGGAGGGTGGTTTGCAGTGTTAGAAGCTGCCTGGGTTTGCAAACTGAATTTTGTATGCACACACTTTTTGGGTGTGTTTTCACCCAGCGTTTAGCAAGCTTTTGGTGGAGGATGTTGAAGAGAGCTGGTTGCAAACCAGAAGAACTCTGCCAGTGGGTATTTAAACCAGCCATTGGGTGCCACACCACCGGGAGGATTTCCAGTGCACTATGAAGGACTCTTCCCAAAGGCCTCATTTGCTGTTGGGCTGCATGAGGTCTTGCCAACATGATCTCAGGCAGAGACGGGCTCCCTCAGCTGCACTGCACTTGGCTGCTTTTTTCCCATCACCCTTTTCCCTCTGTTAAACGGGGTGTAGACACTGCAAGATCTGTCAGCCCCCAGTCAGGCTCCTGGTGATGGTCCTGGGGTGTGCTGTCAAGCAGGATCTGGTCCCAGCCCTGCACCATGAACGTCTGCCATGTCCCGCCCTCTGTGAGGGAGGGCAGAGGCAGATGCAAAGTATCACCTAAAGCAGATGATGCTGAGACCCTTGATCCCTGTGCAGTACAGCCTTGTCTGGTCTTGAACATGCATCTTTGGTCCCACCTCAGTCCCTGTTGGTGATGCCAGCGCTGCCTGACTGTTCAGCACTGTTGGGGGAGCCAGTCCCGTTGCTCTGTGTCTGTGAGGGGCAGCAGTTGAAGGGCTGATCCTGTAGACACCTTCACCCGGCCCCTGCTTTACATCAAGGAGCCCCAGCACAGATCAAAGCACTCTGAGGTTTTCCTTGCACAGCCTGAAGTGCTCTCAGAGGGTGATGCACTGCTGTCAGCAGTCCCCGGCTGTGGGAACGGTGTTACCCCCACCCCATCACAGCCACCTCCTTATTGCTGCTCCTCTGGTGGGCAGGCGCTTGGCCAGGTCTGTGGACCCTCAGCTTTGCTGGGCACCAAGCTCCTGCACCAGCAGCCCATGGCAGTACCTGGGTGTGCCCTGCCTCTTGCTAAGGTGCTGCTGGGTCTCCTCTTGCTTGGCATCACCTGCACTTGCCCATGGATGTAGGGGACAGCAGCAGCTGGCACAGTAGTGGTGACTGGGGAGGGTGGGAGCTGGGGAGCTGGGGAGGGTGACAGTGCACAGCCCCTCCTGGGGGGCATGAAGCACTTGGATGCCTGTTACCACTGAGTGTCGGGGAAAACACTGCTATTAGACAAAAAGAAGGAAAATAATAATGGCTAATGCTTCCAGAAGTAATTTTGGGATCCTCAATTTAGAAAGCCAAAATCAAGCTTCCTTGAAGAGGCTGTTTTCCAGAGGCTTCTCCAAAATGTCTGGAGGAGTTATCCGTCATTTGGCACCAGCGGCTTTCACCATTTGGGCGAGCTATGGTCAGGGGCTGCCAGTTAAGATGCCTGCCTTGCCTGGCGCTGGGGCTGCCCATCACTGGGCGGCAAAGAATTGTCTCACAGAACCCCTTTGGATGGGTCAGGCTGTACCAGTGACACCAGGCTAGTGTCACCTCAGGCTTGGGATGTTACCATGAGTGAGGTTTCTGAAAATAGTCCCTGGCACCCCTCCACACTGCTAGGCCAGGCCAAGTGTCTCTGAGACTTGCTTCCAGCTTCCCCATAGCCCCAGTGGAAAAAGGAGCCTCTCTGCCTCTACACTGCCTTGGCCTGCCTTCACCCTGCAGAGCCTGCTGTCCTCATGGGCTGCCACTCAGCCCTGCAGCCATCCCGATGACCTTGCTGAAGGCAGCCTGCCTATATAAAATTAGCACCCTCACAGGAGGCTGTGAGGGGAAACCTTCCCTGGGCGGCCCCAATGGGAAGCAGATGCTCTGTGATTAAGCCCACATGCACAGGACAGCACTGAGGGTGTCTGTGGTGCCCAAACCATGGGAAAGAGGGCATGGGCTGGAGCAAAGGATGCTTTGGGCAGGGAGGGCTCGGGCTGGCAGCTGACAGTGGAGCTGGATGCAGCTTGGCTGCTGGGATGGGTAGCAGGATGGAGCCACAGGGTCTGCCTCTGTACCCCACGCATGTCCATGAGTGATGTTCAGGGAGGAAATGGTCTTAGACTAAGAGCAGCTCCCCTGATGGCAATGCCCTGTGTCTGTGGGGGCCAAACTGGACTTTTTGCCTTATCCGCTGACAGGACCATGTCAGACAAGGGCCAAGGAGCTGCAACCCAATGGCTTGTGCTGCTGGGTATGAAGCAGTGGAGACCAAGAGGGCAAGGAGAGCCCGTCCTCCGGGAGAAGCGTCCCCAGCTGAAATCTGAAAACCACTTGGAGGAACGAGCATCAGGCTGCACCCAGCAGCCCAGCTCCCCAAACCTTCCCCCTCCACGTGGTCCTGGTCACCGAAACACCATATCTCTTCCCTGCAGGAAGGGATGCAGCAGAGTTTCAAAGTCCAGGGTCTGGTGACCCCAGATGGGCCTCTCCTGCTTGGCCGTACTGGGAGATGCAGAGGGAAGACACGGGTTTGCCGACTGCAGTCACCTCTTATGCTGTCCAAGGAGTTAAAAGCCCTGCATCTCACTAGCAGTGTAACCTGAGAGTGATTTTCTAGATAAGATCTGGGCAAAGGGGGGGCTAGATTTTGCAAGGTCAGGTCACAGGGGGCTCACTGACCCCTCTGAACAACACCAGCCTGGGACCCCAGCACCAGCAAGCTAGGGAGGATGCTTTACAGCATTGCCAGCTTAGTTTCTTCTCATTTTCTTCCCTTTCATGGTTTTGTCTTTGAAGGGGGGGAAGTCCCCACTTATCTCCTGACCTCCCCAGCCTCCCCAGTGCAGTTTCTCCAGCCTTGCAATAAGGGATGGCCATTTCTGTTTCTCCTCAAGACATTTTTCCACCCACCCTCTCTGGCTCTGGTGGGAATTGTCATCTTCAAGATAACAAGAAGGATGAATTGGTCATACAGGATGTTGCATGAAGCCCAAGTGCTATTTGCAGGCAATTTTAATAAGTAATAATAAGGAGAGAGAACTCCAAAGGAAGTATCCTGGTACAGCAGACAAGGCAGATTTATCAAGGCAGGGAGGAAATACTCCCCAGAAATGAATCTGGCATGAGTTTCTGCACACCAGTCCCACGATCCTGTCTGCCACCACAGGCAACTCTTATCTGAAACAGTCCAGTGTTTAAAATAGACTGAAAAATAAATAGTCTTCCAGCACGACTGATCCTCCAGAGCCTGCAGTTCATCCCAGCAGCATTTACAGTTTTCTCTGGAGTGTTTCCGACATGTACTTCAAGGCCTTCCAGCTCTTTTCTCCTCCCCTGCTTGTGACATTAATGAACCTTAAGGGATTCTTAAAGTGCATTTTATGTGGATGTATTTTTAAGTAGGAGAAGGAGAGACCGGTTCCCAGCCCTCCATGCCTGGGGTGGATGGAGACTTACTTTGCAAGGTTCACTCCAAACAGGAATCCATCAAACACCAGGGCTAAGTGTTGCTGCGGCAGCTCCGTTAGCCTTGAAGTTGTTTAATGTTCATTGTTCACAGCTGTATCACCCTAATAGAGTATTTTATTGTTTTTCCAGTTGTACTTAAAACCATCATTCATTATCCTGCCCAGCCAGCGAGTGCCTCACCTTTAATTGATGATACAAGACAAAATGCCTGGTCAAAGTTTCCAGTGTCTCCACCACAACTGGACTGGCTCCTTGCCACCCTAGGCCATGCCAACAAGGTTCAGCCCTGGCAGGTGACACCACTTCATGTTGAGGGGGACACGGCCACCAGGAGCCCTGGTCCCCCATGATGTGGCTCCTGGGGGAGCAGGCATGCATGGAGTAGTGGCTGTACCTGGGCTGGGGTGTCAGCTGGGTGCAGATGAACCAGGAACCCTGAGGAGAGAGCAGACAACCAAAGGTCATGGTGATGCTACAAACTTCCCCCTAGGCTGTGACAAGGGCAAGCCTGTGTGGCAGCAAAGGCCACAGGGCCATCCCTGTTCACCTGCAGAGCAGGATGCCCACAGTCATTGCCATGCCCTGATTGAATCAGCCCTGACTGGGGACATCTTATCTCCTGTGAGGGGCTGGGGGAGGTGGACATGAGGTCCAAACAGCCCTGGTGCTGCCTATCCCACTGTGCCCAGCTCTGGCATCAGTGTCCACTTCCACAAAGGTACACCTTGCAGGGCCTAACAGCCCCCAAAGGCACCTTTCTGGCCAGCAGAGCTATTCCCCCGTGTTGTGCCCCTACGCCAGGCTGGCCTGTCCCTTGTCCTGCCACCTGCCCACAGGTGGGTCCATGATGTTGGACTGCTAATTACAGTAACGTGTTTTGCTGGGAAACAACTGTTTTCACAGGCAGGGAAGTCTCTCTGTGCTGTGTAAGTCCCGGCAGACTCTACAGTAGTTAAAAGAGACAGCACTAAAGAAAAAGAACTTAAACAACCTCAGAGTGAAGGGCCTGTAATTTATTTACTCCCCTCAATGAATGCTGGTTGCAAATCACTCTATGTAAAAATAACTCCTTTCTCCAACTTTTGATCTCTGATATTCTTGTATTTCCCTGGGGAAAATGTAAATCTATGAACTTATTACTAATGTTTCCTGTCCCTGACAGTGGAGCCAGTTGATATTTTACTTGAGAAGCTGGAGAGAAAAAAAAAAAGCAGCATAAACTTAATGACCGCGGACTGTTTCCAATCTTAGTTTCACTTTTCAGATGGAGAGTTTCCATCTTGCAACAGGGAGAGGGAGATTTTTAAATAAAACATGATTTAACTTTAGCCAAACTTCCTCCTAGTGTTTATGCTTTTGGCTCAGGGCTTGATCCATTTAAAGCTGGTTTCTTTTGAAGCAGCCCCGGCTCATCACTGCGCACCAACACGACGGCTTGGAAATCGTCTGTTCCACTTCTGAATCTCAATTCCCTGGCCTCTGCCTGCCTCCTTGCCCTCCTGTGTTGCTCTGCCTCGGGGAATAGCTCCTGGCTCCTGCTCACCTGTGCAGGCAGTGGGCAGAGGTGGCTGATGGTGGTGGCACCTTTCGCTCCCTGGACATCCCCTCGGCATTGCTGCAGGTACCTGGCTTGGCCATACAAAGCACAGTTGTACAAAACACCTCCATGTCACTGCTGTCCCCAACCATTGTCATTTTGCCCCAAAGCCACATCTGGGAGGGGGTGGTGGAGAGGCACAGGGTGGGAGCTGGCACTCAGGGATCCAAAAAATGTTTGGAAGCTTTCCAAATGGTCTCATTTTGGTACGTTCCCCCTGAAACTACACAGATTTCTACTTCACAACAGGCTTTGCTTGGAAAGGTAAACTCTTTAAAAAGTGAGCTGATGTTTGGAAGTGATGGCAGCAGGAGGCTCTGCACAGCCTGCTGTGCTCCCACCTGGGACTGGGCAGGTACAGCAATCCCCGCAAGAGTTTTTTTCTCCTATTTCAGGATAGAAAAAAAAAAAAAATCCCACAAAAAATCTCAAAGCACTGGAAGCTCCTTTCCTGGCAGTTCTGGTGCTGGGAAGATGACTGCATGCAGGCAGCCCAAATCTGACTTCTGTGAAAACAGCTTCTTCAGCTTCACCTTGGGTTTTTCTCCCTGTCCTGCAGAGCCTTGCCAGAGCTGGGAGCCCTCCCAGTCCCAGGAGGGCTGGCATCAAAGGGGGAACATCAGCTGCTCTCCTGCATGCTCTGCCCACACCTGTGGTCCCCTGCCCTGTGCCCACCCCTGTCCTGCTCAGCCCCTACAGTGCCCACACAGGGCTGGGTGCTGGGGGGACCTGGGGACCCAGGGGAGACGGGCAAAGCGGAGGCAGCCTGGCCCCGTGACTGCTGGCCAGAGCGAGCAGCAGACCTGACGCCAGGCGTGGAAGCCGGCTCCCGCAGGAGCAATTCAGGCACTGTTTTAACGTCAGCCAAAATGCAGGGAATAAAAGGAACTTTAATGGGGTCTAAGTTGAGCTGTGCACCCTGGAGGATTCCTGGCTGCCTCTGTTCATGTCAGATAAATAGCCCTGTGACTGCAGTAACGTTTAACATCCCCTCTCATTATCTCCCTGGCATCCCTGGGCTCCTGCAGGGATTGCAGCCAGGCCCCAGCCGCATCTTCCCCCTCAGTCCTGTCCCGCTAGCTGGGCTGCTGCAGCACTTAAGAGTATTTTTTAAATGCAGCCTGATCAAGGGCTTAGAAGAAGAGGCCATAAACTGAGCTCAGCACTGGTCCCACTGTGGGGCAAGAGCCCCAGGACTGCTTCTGCCACTACCAGAGCCCCAGTGTCCTGCCCCTGCAGATCAGCCCCTCCCAGTGCCACCAGATGGCCAGGTGGACCCAGTGCCAACCTGAGTCCCTTCCTTGCCTCAGTTTCCCCATCTTTAGTGCAGCCTTGGTGAACCTCACTATTTTTTTAAAAAAGAGATTTGAAGTTTAAAGCTGAAAAAACCCTGCATCCTATATCTAGGCAGTCATTTTTAATAATTAATACTGGTTAAACCTCATCATTAATACTTGCTAAGTTTCATTAGCCATTACAGCATTCCAAAGGGTCTGTTGGAACAAAGGGTACTTGTGTCCTGTGTCCCACATCCCATGTCCCTGCCACAGCAGATGCCATCCGTTGACCCTCTCACAGCCTTCTGACCAGCATCTCTTTTTCTGCCGGGAAGGGTCTGATTTTTCTAAGAGGGAGGGCTGGAAAGAAATACCACCTTTGGAAATGACCCTGGGTCTGGGATGGGTGCCTACTGCCCTGCTCTGCTGGCAGGTCAGAACAAGGGAGGATTGAGCCATGCAACCTGCCAGCCCTTAAAGGTCTGCTTGTGTTGGGGACCACCAGCACTGCCATGCTGGGGGGAAACTCTCCCTCCCTGCTGCCACCATGGCAGAGGAGCCGTCGCCAGCTAACAGCACATTCCTCAACCTCCCATCCAACCCGCACAGCCCTTGGCTAACCTATCCCCACTGCTGCTCTCTGGGGACGCTGAGCATCACCCTCTGCAAGACCCATATGGCTCCCAGGGATGTGTGTGGGGGTAGAGTCTTTCCCAGGCATTTGAAAATGTGAATGCACAGATGCTTTCTCTGGGTGGTGGCTCACTCACCCCAAGCTGAATAGAGGACCCAGGGCTACAGAAACAGGTGAAAATGTCACCAAACTGGCCCCATTGCCTGAATTGTCCCAAGGAATTTGGATAAGCCGTGACATGCCCCTTCCAGGCAGTGCAAACTTTGGACAGACCCCCAGTACTGTGGGGTGGAGGATATTCAGCACTGGTAACCTGGGCAAATTTTGACTGGAAAGTCATGCAAGAGCTGATTCCTGCACCCTAGTGGTGTACATACAGGCTTTTCTTCAGAAATGCCCTGTCTCCTCCTTGCCTTTTAATTCCACAGATGGGTCCCCCACTACCAGCAGACACCCAGAGATCGTCAGGAGAAACAGCACACGCTCCTCTCCATCTTAATGGCTTTTCCATCTGGGTTGTTGTCTGATGTGCCTGGGTCCCTGGACCTTTCAGAGACACTACAACACTGCTTCCCATCACCATCCAGCTACAAAAGGCACTTCATTAACATTTGTCTTGCACGGCAGATGTGTGTACTGGCAGTCAGACACTCCTGCATAAGCCAAACACTGGCAACTCACCTTCAATATCTGTCCTACTTTCCAGTAACATATGGCTCCCACCAGCAACCCCCACTCTGCTGACCAGAGCAGAGCATCCCATCTTGAATGGTAGACCTTTTTCTCAGCAGTAAAAGCCCTTTTTCTCAATCATTCATCTGCACCAGTTTTTTGCATGGATCAGCACATTGCCTGGGCAATGTGGTGGCAGAGAGACGCATTCCTCACGCTGCAGGTGGCTCGGAAACCTCCCAATCGCAATGGCCACTGACCTCAATATCCCCAAATGCACCAGACAGCCTGGGGAAGAGAGATGTTTCTGGATTATGTGGTTGCCAGAGTGGTCCCTCTTTCCCCCACCTCACCTTCCTATGAACTCTTTGAGCTGTTTTTTGGCACCATGGTCTCCTCATGCTGCACTGATTGCTAATACAAGGCTGTCCAGGCCTAAGGTCCTAAACAAACAGGGTATTTTCCAGTTTCCCCTTGTCTCTGGGCTCTTCTAATGCCTGCCTCCCAATAATGTTCTGTTTCCCTGCCACTTCTACTCCCCTCCCTCTCCGGGCTGGGCTCATGGAGCAGGACAGGCTCTGTAGGCACACTGACAGAGACAGCCATCCCATCAGTCTTTCAGGCATGTTAGGAGATGGTTAGAAATACTGTGCTTTTATTTTCATTTCCCCTCCTTTCCCTCACTACAGCTCGACACGTACCCACTTCCCAGCCGTGAACCCTGCCTGTGTAGACAGTGCCACAGTGGGGTCCAGCAGTACCCACAGCTACCCCTTGCCGGCTGCATCGCCCCATCCCAGTTATTCCAGTGTTGGGAGTAATGGAAACCCAGTGCTTCCCTCACCTCTCAAGCACGATCAGCCAAGTGTGTCTCAGAACAAGCCTACAGCTCTAGGGGTTGCTTTTAAGACAAGTATTTCACTGGTGAGACCAGTGGCAAATGAGCCATTATGCTGCCAGTGCAAAATTTCTGGGCTCTTGTCATCCATGTGTCAACCTGTCATGCCCACAGCTGTAACATCTGTCCTCTAACACCTGGTAGCGGGGGGTATGAGGGGGGGGGAGGGCATGTAGGGTAGTGTGAAGCTTTTGCATTCAGTCCCATCCTGGGAGAAGCCCCTTTTTTCATCCAAGTGTATCCTTCCATCCAAGTTCAAGCCCAGTGTTACCCACCAGCCCAGTTGGGGCTGCACCGTTAGGATCACTGTGAATGAAGCCAGTCATCCTCTGGCACAGCCAGGACAGGACACCAGCATGGTTTGTACCTCGATGGTGGTGGAAGTGACAGTGAACACTGCTGGGCCAGGGGCTGCTCTGGTCCCTCTTGGTGTCCCCCATCAGTTTTTGTCACCCTTTTGGCAAGTCCCCAGGTGGTTTCCTGGCACTCGGGGGGGGCAGGATTAGCTTTTGTCACTTGCCACTTAGCTAATGTCCTTATTGTCACGTCTGTGAGCTGACCCTCAGGATGTGGTGCTGGGGGAGCTACCTGACCCCAGATCTGCCTACAGCCTGCCTGCCTGGCTTGCTTCTGCTTTTGGGCACTTGACACCATCTGGAAGCTGTGTCGGGGGGGAGAAGAGGAGACAGACAGACAGACGGGAGCTGCTCTGATGTAAAACAGAGACAGGGAAGTGAGAGCGGAGCCTGCAAATGCGCCACTGAGCAGCCCAGTGCCGGGGACAGGGTGAGAAGCACGTTTGTGTCATTACTCATGGAGAAGCTGGCAGGGAGGCACATGGAGAGGGCCAGATCCCTGCTGCTGAAGCACTGCTGACTTCGCACAGGCGCATTGGGAGGGAGTGTAGCCCAACGTCTGTGCCAGGATCTGGTCTCTTCCTGCTGTAGGAAACTCAAAGTGAGCTCAAAGCATGGAGCCAGGGATGCTCCATGGCCCCAGGGTTGGTGCGGGGTTGGACCTGCTGTGAGGAGGCATTGCAGCAACTCTGCCTACAGGGAGCGAGAAGGAGACAGACAGGGTGGGGAGGACAGCCCCATGCCAGGACCCATGGCTCCACGCAGCCCCCGCCCCATGATGGCCAGGCTTTCCTCCACCGACCTTCACATACCTAAGTAGGGCAAAGAAAGAGAAGGAAAAAGGCAGGGAGGAAACGGCCCATCCCCAGCAGCCCTTAGCACACATTTCCTCTGCCGAGAAGCCAGGGAAGTCTTGTGTGGATGGTGGAGCCATCTCCATGCTGAGTCTCAGAGCTCTGGCTCCTATTCCTGTTTTCCAGCAGGGAAATCCCACCTTGGGGCATGATGAATCATGAAGCACATCTGGTCCCCAAGACCACCAGGACTCCTTTTACTGTCTCTGCCTGAGCAAGAATAACCAGGCAGGCCCCCTCCTCCAAGGACATGGGACTGGGATGCAACCTCACATGGGTTTATCCCCTACCTCTTTGCAGCCTAGAGTTTCCTTTGAGACCATAAAATGAGCCAGGAGCCTCATTGCATCACTTTGGGAAGAGGGTGTGATTTCCCTGGAGGCAGCCAGTGCACTGTGCCCTTGCATGGCTGCTGAAGAACAGGAGCAAGAATTCCCCTCCTGGCTCCCGGTGGGCGGGCGCTGCAGGAAGCAACACCGGGAAGCAGCACCGTGGCAGGACAGAGCCACACATGGCACCCTTCCCACAGCTGGGACTTTCCCAAATTGCCAAGGTGTGGCTGCAGGGAGGTGGCCCCGGCATCCGGCAGTGGCTTGAGGAGGCGCCAGGGGAAGCCAGAGCTACACTTGCCAGTGGCAGGGAGGGAAGCCCAGGCACCCACTCCTGGGAATCAGCCTGGCCCAGCTGCTCAATGCCAGGTGTTTGGAGACAGCCCAAAGCTTTGTTTTGGTGCCTGTTTGCACCCCAGGCTGGATGGAAAGCACACCTGGAACCAAAAACCATGAGGATGCTGATGGATGAATCCTGCTCAGATTGTAGCCCACACCCACCTAGCAAGACCATTTTCACCACCACCATGGACCTGGGGCCAGGTTTTAGGTTCCTACACATCAGTTAGTTGATGTACACCCTGAGTGATCCCAAGCAGCCCTACAAAACCTGAGCTCCTGTCAGGTCCTCAAGACAGCCTTGGAGAATGGGTTACTTTTGGAATTAACAGCCTTACATTGTCCCAGGCAATTCTAAACCCTCTCTGTCTGAAGGTGCAGAGGTTTCTACCTTAATTAGCAATCCAACCCACACCTCAGCACCAGCCTAGTGCCGTAGCTCAACACAAAGAGCATCATGTGGTAATCCAAGATGGTGTGCCTGTGTCAGATGGAAGCTGTCTACAGCAGACAGAGCAGCAAAAGCAAGTGCCACCTGCTGTGACAGTGGGCCCCCCCAACAGAGCCCTGTGGGTGCCCACACCAATGCTTTATGCCTGGACAGTGCAGAAGCACAGTTGTGGGTCACAGCCAGTGGTAGGGAGATGACTGGGGGCAGTGGGGAAGCTCTCACCACTTCCTCAACCCGCCCTACACACAAAGGGAGAAAATTTGTGAATGAGCCTGAGGTCATGCTGGGCAGGAGGATGGGAATCTTTCCTGAGTCACCTGAGGGCTGCCCAAAGTGAGGCAGGGACACAGGGGTCACCCTGCACGGGTGCTTGGGTCCCAACCTGCACCTACTCAAGCCTTTTCTCTTGGGCTCTTTCTAACCCCCTGATAAGCCCTGAAGCTGCTGCATCAGGAACAGAGGAGATGGGGTTCAGCAGGAGGAGGCTGTGCAGCCTGGGCTGGGGGAGCTAGACCAAGCCAAGGCTTTTTGCTGCTGCATTAGTCACTTGGAGAATTCACTGTGTCACAGGCATCCCTTCATCAACCCCTGATGGGGTTCCAGGTACCACAAGTCGTCTGAGAGATTCACACTTTCCCCCCAAATAACACACCACCTGAGATGGCAGATGGGGCCGGGAGGGACCCCTGCCGCACTCCATGCATGGTCTGGCTGGGGTGCAGCCTTGGCCTGAAGGGAAGCACAGACTCTGCTGGTGGGGGGCAGGCGGTGGAGCCATGATGCTGACGTTAGCTCTAGAGCTGGAAAGTTTTCTACATACCAGCGTTAGCAGGAATGTTATTTACTGAGCAAGGGAGAGAGCTGACAGAGGAGAAAGCCTCTCACCCAGCTCTTCCCCATGTATGGATGTGGACCGGCGTTACTCAGCAGGATATGGCACAGACAGAGGCACCGGCGCCGGGGCATGGCTCTCCTTGGAGGAAGCTGGATGCAGGATGGGGGTCACCCCCACACCCTCTGAGCAACTGGCTGGGTTTTGCAGGGCAGAAAAGCACCTTTCACCAGAACTGCTCCCCAGGACCACTGCAACCACCCACCTCAGCTCAGATAGATTTTATAGAAGGAAGGGGGACACAGGTGGGACATGGCTACCAGTACATGGTCCTGGGGACATGCTAGGACACAGGGAGGCTGCCTTCCTGGGAGGCAGGACAAGCAGAGCCTTGCACAGAGCAAACCCGCCCTTTCCCTTAATAAGCCTCTTTACAGCTCAAAGCAAATATTTTTATAAAAGTGGGATTTCACTTCTCATTTGTGTTTCTGACCTTTGGTGAAAGCTGACAGTGAACATGTTCAAAGAGAAACACTCTTTCCCAAACCTGTGGACTTTTCCCAGCCCTGTTGTAGCCCTGGGGAAGCCCATCCATGTCTCTCCTGCCACTCAGGGCNTAATTTTTCGTCATAGGTGGCTTTTCCTGAGTCACAGGCACATCCAAAGACCCTGCTCTTCTCCCCAAGGACTTCAAAGGCTTCACAAACATAAATAGGTGCAGCCCCAGAGTTAAGTCACTAGAGCCTCTTCTGCTGGGGGGACATAATGGGTGAGGGTCCCACCCACCTCAAAAGCACCCAGGGTTGCTGGTGTGTCTGCAAGGCACAAGGGATAAACACAGGCACTTTTCTTCTCCCACATCCAAATCCTGTGCTGTTTTTACCCCCCTGGATGCTCTCGCTGCTCCCCCTGCACCCTCATCCCCTGGCTGCCGATATCCCCAGGAGCAGCCCCAACCAGCACTGAGAGCAGATGGGAAGGGAGAAACGGTGGGGATTATTCCTGAGCAGGAGGTATTTTGAGAGTGACTGAGTAGATACGAGTGCATTTCCCAGTGGTGACTGGCCGGGGAAGTTCATGCCATGACTCATGTGCTTTTCCAAGTCCCTGAATCACAGCATTGTGCTGAGAAATCAGAAACGTGCCGTCACCCTCCCAGCACAGCAACATCCCTCCTTGATCCCTGCAGCATGATAGCCTCTTCAGAGCCCCACAGCTCAGGCTCAAGGGGAGCAATATGGGGAGAAAAGAAGCAGCTTCTCCTGAAGCAGATGCCTCCTCTGAGGGCCGGGCTCGTTGCTGAGCCACCAATATGCTTTGGCAGATCAGAGTCCCCAGAGCTCTCAACCAGCTAATTTAAAATGCCTCTCTTTTCCTTTGGTATCCTGGGAAGCAAACAACTTGCACAGGAGGACATGCATAACTGTGCTCCCTCAGCAAACAAGTCAGGAAAAAAAAAAAAAGAAAAAGAAAAAGAAGAAAACCAAGAGGAGCTTTTTCCCGGCACTCCTCTGCTAGCACCACACCTCTCCCCGCACGCCCAGTACACAGTTTATTTTCCTTCCCATTAAAGTCTCCCCACCAGCCTGGCTCTGGGAAACTCAATTTATGCTCAGAGCTCTGGGTATATTATTCCTAGCGGGAACAGAGAAGGGCAGTCAGCGCGGAGGCGGCTCAGGCAGCCGAACAAGCTGGTCTTTGGTTTCGCGCCGGCAGCGCCGTGCGGGGACGGGAAGTCCCCGTGCAGACAGAAAGTCTGCAGCACCACCACGGCGGCTGCCCTGTGCCACCACGGGGCTAGCCAGGATGGGGACCGGGTGATGGTGATGGGAGGGCTGGGAGGGCTGCAGCAGTGCTGGGGTAGAGGGAGCGAAAGGGGTTGCTCTGGAGCTGGAGTCCCAGGTCAGCATGTGAGCCTGGACGGAGCAATGGACACCTCCTGTGCATCCTGGGATAACCCCCAATGGGTCCTCTATGCCATGGGGCAGGCAGGCTCAACCCCACGGCCTGGAGCCACCCTCCCCTACTGGGCCCATTGTACTACAGCTATAAAACTGGGAGGCTCAGAGGAGGGGTGGGAAGAGGGAAAGACTCTTGGTTTTGCCACCCTCAGAGATGCTCTATGGGCTCCAAGCAACCCTGTCCCATGACTCAGCAAACACCCTGGGGGCAGGGAAGATGAGGTCGAACAGGGCAGATCCACACTCAGGGCATTTCCAGCACTGTGCCAGGTGTTTTCCAGCTGTTTCAGTGTATCTGAGCTGGCTTCACCTTGCACCTCCCCGCACCAGGGCTGGTGTGATGGAGAGAAAAGCCATGCCTGTGCCTCTGCCACAGGATCCCACTATGTCTCCACCACCTCCTTCTACCCACGCCTCTTCTAGACCCATTTTATGTGACCTCAGCCAAGTTAACCCCCGAATGTCTGGCATGAGCAGGAGGTGACCTGCCATCCCCACAGCTGGTTTTTCCTCTGCTTTGCAAGGTTACAATAGCTCCTCGTTCCTCCATACACTCCACTCCTCTCCTGTATCACATCCTACACGACCGCTTTGCAGTGACCTCATCTTTCATTTTTCCATGTCTCCTGCTGAAACCAAGGCCATACTGCTGCATCCCAGCCTCTGCCCTAAACTATCTCCTGGGAGTGACAGAGGGGACAGAGGCCTAGAGAGCCAGCCAACCCCTTTGCCCCAGCATCTGCAGGGTAGCCCTGCTGTCTAAGGGACCCCCGCAACTGGAGCATGCAACCTGTGAAGCTTTGCAGTCCTGGCTAAAGGGCCATCTGTGAAATCCATTTGCAGCTTTTTCCTGATTTTTTAACCCCTTTATCCCCACCTAGCATGTCTGTCCTACAATGCTGTTGTGGTCCCTCCCTCAGCTTCTGCCTTTCCTCTGGGGCACAAGGTGACTCCATAGGGTGCAGCCCCATGAAGGACCTCACCCCAAGTCTGTGTTTGGTATCTTCTGTTTCACACACCATAAACAACTTGGAAACCCATGCACCAGGGCAAACCAGTGGCCCTGCACACAGGGCGTCTTTGGCCCCAGGTGGTTTAGGACAACCTGGCACACCCAGCTGGGCAGCATTGTGTTGGCTTGGTAACATACCTCATTTCCAGGGTACAAAGTTTTTGTCTTCTTGGGACCTTTCCTGTGCCCTCTGCCTCTCCCAGCTCTTTCATGTGGTGTTCACAGGAACTGGGCTTGCATGAAGCAGGAGGAAATCACCAAAGGCTTTCCTCCTCCAGTGCCTGAGACCTTCACACGTGGCTGGGGTTGTGGTTAGCCAGAAGAAAACATTTGTGACAGCCAAAGACTGGTGAGAAACCAAAAGTCATCCACCTCTCCTGGCTGCACTCGTCCAGCCTGGGCTGTAGGGAAAAGGGACTGCCTAGAGTGGAGAGGGGAAAGGTTTCTCTCTTGGGTGCTACCCACCTGATTTCTGCATGCCTGGAGGAGCCACTCTCAGCAGCACACACAGCAGGGTGCTTCACTACCTGTGGTATATAGTGCTTCCTGGGGGATAGTGTTTAAGCCCAGTGACCCTTTTGCAGGAACTCTAGATCTTGAGTGCTTACAGCCTGGCAAAGGAGCAGCTGAAAGCAATCTGCCTTTTAGCTTTCTTCCTCTGGCTTTGGCCCTGTTATACATCACCTGGGGAGGGAAGGTCTTAGCGGCCCAAAGGGCGGGCAGGCAGGTGCACTACCTCATGCTCTATCTTTGTGGCATGGACACACAAAGGCAGTAGGACCTCACTGTGGAGGTGCTGAAGATGTGTGAACCCCACTGAAGGAGGTGCTGTGAAGGTGTGAAACCTCCTTCCATCCTCTGTTCTGGTGAGTCATGAACACAGTGATGTTGCAGGGTGTAAGGATGTCTCTGTGGCAGCAGGGGTGCAAACACAAGGTCTCTCCTGTACCTCCACACTGGTTAGGGGACACCCACTAACACCTGCATCTTCATGTGAACTATGAAGGTGTGCTCAAGTGAACAAAAGGGAGGAGCTGTGAGGCCTTAAGATCCACACAGGTTGGGGGTAGGTGGGTGGGGTGTGCCTGTGACCCCACTTTTTGCTTTTTAATAATGCTTGCCTGCTGCCTGCTTGTGTGGTGGAGAGCTGGGGTTGGGGGATGTTTTGCTGTGGGTGTAAGCCTTGGAGCAAGGTGGCACATGCCTGTGAGCATCAGCATGAGCTCATGTCTGCCGGCAGCGACAGAGCCTGAAGAGCCTTAAGTAGGTGTTGAAAATTAGGAGTTTCTTTCAAGAAGCTCTCAGGGTAGGAAGTACCGTGTGGCTCAACAGTGATTGATAGCATGTGGCCAGCTCAGGGCTGGGCATTGCTGTTCCTGGCGATGAACACCCCAATGCTGGCAGCACAGCAGGGATGGAAGCTCTGGGGTTGGGGGGGAGCACAGACAAATGCTGCTTTCCCCCATGCATGCTGTGGGCTGGGCATGTGGCCACTGAAGTGTTTCTCTGGCCCTTCTTACCTGAACATGGGGCTGGGGAGGAAAAGGAAGAGGTGACTCTGCACTGAAGAGATGATAGAGATGCGTGGCTGTGTCTCCCTGTGGGAGGTGGGCATGGTGCTCATGGTCTGTGTGCTCCAGAGCCAGCCCTGGATATCAGTACTCCTCTATTACCCGTGAAGGTGTGTCCTCAGGAGGCTCCATAACAAGAGCTGCTTTCCTCTGCTGTTGAAGCTATTTGAGGTTCACAGCTGATGTTTAGAAACTAAGCCTCTGCCTTATTTCACCCCAACAGGGTGCCAGTGTCTGGGGAGTGGGGCTAGGCTGGATCTGAGCCTGGGGCAGGTGGGGGACTGCCTGCTCAGACAGTCAGGGCAGCTCCTCCTGCCTTGAAAATAACCTTGGGTTTGCTCTTAATTTGATGTCTGTGGTTCCTGTAAATAGGACTGTTCTTGAACTCCTCCAGAGATGGCTAGGAGAGAGCATGGGTGGGCCGTACATTGTTGTGGGTGCTGTGAAGCTGTGTGTGCACGTGCTGTGGCAGAGTGCAGGAGCCTTCCCTCAGTGTTATCCTGCAACCACAGCAAACAATTGCTGTTTACCTTGACAAAATTAATGGCAGAGCGAGGGGAATCATGCCAGCTGCTTTGCGCCCCCATGGTCAGGCCAGAACTTGTTCTCTGGGTGCACATGGCTTTGTGGGTCCCCGTGGCACTGGGTCAGGTGCTCCCTGAGCATTGTCCCCAAATATTTAATACGTGAAGCATGACTAGTCCCCGCCTAAGCAATGTTGCCTTAGCAAATGTTTGCCTGAAAGCAAATAGCTGGGTTTTCCCAGGAGTTTTTGGGTCAGACATGGATGTTGTAGTTAACATGCTCTTCAGGGAGGTGGCAGGGACCCCTGCTCAGTCCAGCAGCCCACAGACCCTCACCTGGGGCTTGGAGTGCAGTCAGGTGGGGCAGAAACTAAAGGGCAAGAAATTAAAGGTGCCGAGCCTGTGTGTGACTTAGTGTGTGGCAGGATCAGACCTTCCCCTGGGTGTTTTACCCAGCGGTGTTCATGTGCATCCTGCAGCTCCAGGTGCAGCTCCTGCCATGCTGGCAGGGGCCACATTTTGCTGGCAGGGGCTATGTTTTGCATAGCAGTGGGATCCCCTACCCTTGCAGGCTGTTGGGAAGGTGGTGATGTGTTGGGGGGAGAATGCCAAGGGCGAGTCATTCCCCACATTAGGCCAAGCCTCAGGATTTCTGGGCTGTTTTCCATGCATCTCCATACACTGGAGCTTTTGGCTTGCAGTGGTGGGTGCGGGCTGCTCCCCCAGCCCTGGCGCCTGGCTGCAGCCTGGAGCGCTCAGCAGCCAAGAGCGCTCCAGGTCCCTCATGCGCCACCACTAAGCTCCAAAATATGCTGATAACAGCCACTTGTGCAAGACAGCGCTTGCATTAGGCTGTCCGGAGATTAGGTAACCCCATCCTGAGACCTTGGAGCAGGTGCTCCAGCCCAGCCGGCGGGCAGGATTCCCCTCTCCCCCCAGGCACAGCCCGGGGCTGTGACTTTGAGCCCCTTCCCCTGAGCACAGTGTGCCCTGAGGGGGTCCCTGCCCCTGTGGCAGCGAATGCCCCCCTGTTTTGCTGATGTATTGCCTTTAAATGGGAGTCTCAGGTGTTACCGAGAGTCCCCTTTTGTGTAGCGAGAGGTATGAAGTGTGTGCTCCTACTGGAGTCAGCTGAGAGTGGATTAAAGAAATGCTGTTAACTGGAAAGTATCAATGAGCTGCAGTCAACATGGTGGAAAAGGGTTGATTTTGATTAATTTATTGATTTGAACATATACCCCCACTGTTGCAGCCTGTCAAAAAAATCTCATTTTTTCCAAGCCTGAATTACTTATTTTTTTTCCCCTCCCATGAAACATAAGCTAATTAAATGCACTTTAAAATGTTCAAAGTGAAAGCAAATATTTCAGAAGTGTCTGCAGGAGGATGGAAGAACTGACTGAAGCTGATCTAATTCAAGACTTTCTGTTGGGAATGAGCCTTGACATTTCTTCTTAATTTTTTTTTCTCCCTCACTTTCTGGAGGGGGGGTGTGTGTTCCAAAAACTTGACTGCTCTTCTGTGTTGTCAACTGACCTGGACACTGTGGTGGGTGTTTGGTGTCACCTCTTCTGCATTGGAGGTGCTGGGTTCTGTGGAGGGGATGCAGCCAGATACCCATGGGACGCAGAGGTGGGGGGATGTGGCACTTGGGACCACCTGTGTAACCCTGGCAGTGGCTGTCTGCACGCAGTGGAGGAGTTTTGGGTGGGAGGTAGGTGGATGTTGCGGTGCTGAGGGGCAGGTGGGGTGCTCAGGCAGCACAAACCTCCTGGTTCTCTGGCCCCTGCAGGTGACCAAGGTCAGACCTGGCAGGGGACTTGCCTGGGATCCCCTGTTGCGTATGTGTCACTGACACATGTGCTACCAGCAGAGATGCCCTGTTGGTGGATGTTTTGAAGGCAAATCTGGATAAAGATGATTGTAAGCACAGCTCAGACTTCACGTTGTTTATTAACAGGCTTGTTTTATCACATCTCAGGCCCTTTCCAGGCTGCTGTAGTACAGCAGAAAACTCCATGAAATGGGCTCCAGAGAGAGCAGTGGTACCTGCCCTCCCTCCAGTGCTGGAGAGGCAGCGCTGCTCAGCAGCTCTTCTGCAGCGAGATGTGGTGCGAAGCACCCAGGGACAGGGCTGACAAGGCTGTTCCTGGTGTCACCAGTGTGCCACAAGGCAGCAGCAGGACCGAGACTGCATGGCAAAGCTCCTTTCCACCATTTCAGACTTGCAGTGAGCTGGAGTGAAGCCCTCTGCTACCCTGGAGCTTGTACCCCCAGCACCCTTTCACGTGGTGACAGCCCTGTTGGGAAACTGGGTGCCCTGGTGCTGGTCCAAGGCAGGCTGAGGTGCCTGTATGGGCTCCAGTCCCCAGACCAGGTGGGTGACACTTGCTTCCATATACACTTCAGCAAGTCAAAATAAAGCAAATCTGGGGCTTTTTAGGTCTTTCCTGTCCCCCCCTTCCCAAATGTGTATATATCCGCCAGCTCAGCAGGAAGTCATGGGAACCCAATGCTGTTCCGGGCTGTGCTGAAAGCACAGGTCAAAATGAGCTAATTCCTGTGGATCCAACCCATGAGGACCCTCCCATCATTGCTAGTCTAGATAAACATCCCAATAAACATGGGCTGATGCAATTAGCACATGCCAGGGGACATCAGCTTTTCTCCCTCCTGCCTGGGGATGGGGAGCAGTGGCGGCTGGGCAGGACAGTGGGGTATGGGGAGGGCTGGGGGCCTTGGGGACCTCCAGATCACCCTCCCTGCTGGCCTGTTAATATCCAAAGTGGCTGTGATAAGAAGCAGTTGCTGGGGCCACAGGTGGGAAGGTGTCAAGTCGTACGCACAGAGCTATAAACAGTGCGTGCCCATAAACCAGATCAAAGCAGAAAGAGTTTATTTTCAGAAGGTCTGCTTCCTCTGTAGAGCCCAGAGACAAAGAGCTTTTGGGGGAAGGGGGGAAGGAGAGGGAGGAAGAAAAGGGGAGAGCTACAGGAGGGGAAAGGATCTTGTCCTCTGTGCTGGTATCTGCTGGGTGAATCGCAAGCTCCCCAGCACTGTAAACAGCTGCCCAGTGGACACTGAGCAGAACTTCGCTGTGGCTGGATCTAGCAGGTCTGGTGTGCACATGCAGCTGGTGCCAAGGGGGACAGAGATGGCTCACTGAGCCCTCTTGTAGCATCCCTGGTGCAGCTGTGCCCTGAGGGGGTTGCAGGGCTCCAAACTCTCCCAAGGCAGCATGAGCCAGGCTCCTGTGGGCAGCTAGGATGGGACTGCTCCCTGCTTGGAGCACCTGAGCATGAGCCTGTAAGTCACAAGCCCTTAAGCAAACTATTGTGAAACCTGTGTTGGTTTGCAGAGTCCGTCCCCACCCTCCAGCCCCCAAATCACAGGGCTCAGTTACTGGATTGCGGGGGGGAAGCAGGCGCCCATGGCTCCCACTGCCCCTTGGCTGGGGAGCTTGTGGTTCCCGCAGGCAGGAGAAGGAGGAGGAAATCCAAGATGGGGGAGGCAACCATGTCAGGTTTGTTGGCAACCGGAGCTCAAGAGGTCAGAGAGCAGATGTCGGGGTTGTAATGAGTGCGTGTTAGCTCAGGCGCCTGTATCCTGTGCTGCCTGGGCTCCCCTTGCCCACTTATTTAGGTAGAAAATTCCACTGCCTGGCTGTGAAATGAGCTAGATGAAGGTCTTTGAGATTTCAAACTTGTTCAATTATAATTCTAGTTGAAGATAGCCCCCTGAATCTACCTACACACTGCCAGAAACGGCTGCCACAGCTGCAGGCTCCTACTGTAGCCTATTTTCAGGAAGAAGGAACAGCATCACCACAGTGTGATCTTGATTTTGATTTTTTTTTCTTCCTTTTATTGACACTGGTAGGCTCAGGGGGTCAAATCCTCACCACTGTTCTCCAAGGGGACAGTTAGAGCTTCTGGATCTGCCCCAACCCCCAGCACATCCTTCACAGTGATGCCTTGGTTGTGAAGGGCACCAGACCTCAGTCCCTTCCCAGTGGGCACATCCATGAGGAACAGCCCGCACCAGGAAATAGGTAACATCTGGGCCCAATTACTGCCACCCGCTTCCATGCGTGCAGTTTGCTGCCATTCTGTCGACCTGCTCACGCTGTGACAAGGCCACTGGCCGTGCTGGGGCTGTGCCTGCAGTGCTGCAGGGGTATGTGGCCCTCAGTGCTTTTTCTTAAGCAGCTTTGCAAAGCAGCATTGTGCTGGGACTCTTACAGTCAGCCTCTACTCTGTCCCAGCAGCATGGAGTCTGGTGTACTGGTCCCACAGCCCCCAGCTCCCCCGGGGTGGGGCATGCTGGTCCCTGCAGGGCTCCCATGGGTTTGAGCCACAGCAAATAAATGCCTGGATTTTTCTGGGACTGCTTTTCCTGCACCCCTAGCAGCTTTCCAAGCCTGCCTTCTCAGTGAAGTAAGAGTACCAGGCTCACTTTCCCCAGGAAGGTGGCAGCACCGGTCCCGCACCACCCTGGCAGCACCTGCTGCTGTGCCAGCCGTTACCTTCCCATTCACAACCACTGCGAGGGAAACACATTGCTCAGCCTTCAGGGGAAATTTCACTCCGGTTTGCACAAATATTTATCCCACCTGTTTCCTCCTGGGCCTGGAGGACGCAGTGGGTCACAGGCATCAGGGCAGAGGAAGTGGTGGGGAACTGGCTGCTTCTCACATCGAGACCTTTGGTCTGCAGGGCTGTGCGGTTTGAAGCGGCCCTTGGTTCTCCCTGATGTGATTTCATGAGCAGCTGGCTATGGATGTAGTATCTGGTGTGGCGTCCCTGTGTTTGTAGGGGAAGGACAGGGTGTGGGTGAGGGAATGGGAGGCTGCATCTCTCAGCTGAAGACATGCAAACTATTTGCAATTTGTCTTTAGTTTGCTTTCACCCATACAGGAGCATCTGTGGAGGGAAGCGAACCAGCTCGGAAAGCAGCACATGTTCCTGCCAGGGTATTTCTGATGGCTGTCACCAGCCTGATTTTACATGTCCCCATTTCTTCACCCCTGAAGGACCCTTCTTTGAACTGAAGTAGATTGGAGCTGGAATTGTCCTACAGTAGCTTGGGCTGTCTCTTCTTCCCCATCATGATCCCTGGTTACCCCATGAATTGCTGGTATTGCTACCAGAAACACTTGCAGCTGGTCACCACCAGCTCTTGCTTTTTGAGGGGGGGACAATAGGAGAAGCAATTCCCTGGAGCAGAGCTGCAAGGGATGGCTCAGGCGTCAGGAGCCGGCTGGTGTGTGGCCAGGCACGGCTGTGGCGCCACATCCACAGCTCGTTGTGGGGACGCCGCCCAGCTCAGGAAATCCTTGGCCACGGGCAAGGGCAGCTGTGCTATTCTTACCCTTGCCCCTTGCCTCCCTCCCAGCTGCCTGTGGGAGACAGGATATGGGCTGGGTGGCTCCGACTCAGCACACCATGCTGCCCATGGCAGCAGAGGCGTGAAGAGCTTGGCCCTGAGGTGTTTTCCCAATATCACCCCTAAAATTAGACTTAACCAGTCCACAGGCAGACATTCCCAGTGTGGGCATGGCCCTGGCTCCTTCCTGGGGGCTGCTGCACCTGCTTTCCCCACACCCCTGACCTCCCAGCTTCCATCCCAGCATGGATGCAGTTCTCCCCGATTGCCAACCAGCCCATGATTCACACATGCAGCTTGTCAGGACCTCCCTGGAAAGCCCCGAGGAGCTGTGGCTCATAGACACACCTGTACTGGTGGCACTGTGGCCACCAGAACACTGGGCCGGCTAGCACCTGCACTGGGGTCCACCAGCCGCATTGTTGTTGCCTTCCTGTGTCCACCCCACTGTGCCGCTTCCACCTGCTGAGAAGAGAGGCCTTTGCAAAGTGGCCGTGCCAGCCAGAGACACTGTGCTGGGCGAAACGCTGGCAGGAAGGATTTGACTCACGCTGGAGTTAATGAAAACAGAACTCTGCAGATAAACAGCATTCACACCATTTCCTCACTGGAATGGGCTCTGGTTTCCTATGCAGGGTACCTTCTGCCACATGTGCACTGGTGCTCCTTGTGGTGTTTCACCTACAGGGACTGATCCTGCTGCCAGCGAGTGTCCTCTTCTTCTCTTCGCCATCAACAGCGGCAGTGCCACGCTAACCAACCCCCTTTCCCAGTCTATCCTTAGCTGAAGGCAAGTGGGGGCAGCAGCGGTGGAGCCCCTACACTCAGTCATTGTGAGGAGCCCCCAGACCCACAGGTTTCATCACAAATCTGAACCCCAGCCTGGCTTGAATTTCTGACAACCTCCAGCTGTGCTCAGCAGAAACCTGGATCCCATTAGGGACTCACCTGAGCTGAGTTTCAAGTGAGCATGAGCTGTTCCTTGAGCAAGCTTTTTATTTTGGGGTTGGAGGGGAGCACACAAATTTTACAGCATGGTTCCCATTCCTGCACCACATCGTCTTCCACAGCTGGGGCTGAGCTTTGCTCTGCAGTGTTCAAGCCCAGGATCTTCCCTCTGCCTGCTGATCCAGGCTCTCTGTTCTGCTGGCAACCCTGTATTTCATTCCTCCCATGAACTCGGGAGCAGGCAGGGACTGGGGGATGTATGGCTGCCTGGGTGTCTGCAGTGGGGCCAGAAGCTCTGCACCCTGAGGAGGATGCTGCTTTTCCATAGATATGCATCACGGTGTGGATGGAGAATAGAAACCAGGATTTGATGTCAGTTTTTCCCATCCCTTGCCCCAATTTCCCAGATAGCTTCCTTACCACTTGAAAAAAAGGCTAAATGGTAGTTACCAGGACTCAGAAGCTAAAAAACCCTGCTCTCGGGCTGTGAGAGCTGGCCTGCCCCATACAGTGTGTTGTTCTGCACAGAGACCCACTCCAGATCCCTTTTCTTTTGGCCATGTGAGAAATGGAATGACTCAGTGTGTGGTTGCTGCAGCGGCTGCGGGTGAGCTGCTGTGCAGCAAAATCATCCTTCCCCTCCCAAGCCTCTGCAAAGGGTGCCCATGACCAGGGCATCTCCAAGCCTCTTCCCTCGGCTCCCGTAGCCCCCCAGCTGTTGCATGGAGCAGCAGCCCATGGGCTGGGAGAGCATTTCCTGCTGAGGCAGCACATTCCCAGAGGGAGGAAAGGTCACAGCGCTGGGACTGCCCTGGCTTCCTCTCCTCACTCCCAGGACACGGTCACCCGCCACGGTTTCTTCTGGTTCCTGCCCAGCCTTTGCAAGGTGCAACCCAAAACTTGGCATCAACGGTGGTCCCGCTCACCAGCTCCCCTCACTAGAGACCTTCCGACTCCCCGGGACCAAAGTGGCATCTGTTTAACTAACTCGTGGGTGTCTTGGTTTTATTTTGCTTGGCAGAAAGGCGGTGCTGGGACGGGTGAAGATGGAAAGGGTGGGTGCAGCAGTGCCGGCCACTCACTGGGCTGGAGGCGGATGGCTTCCTGGCTTTCCCGGTGACACACAGCCCAGTGGTGACAGAGACAAGTCACTTCCTTTCTCCTCCAGGCTCTGTCCTTGTTGAAGAACCACTTTTGCCTCAAAGATGGGGAAAGCAAGGGCTGGGCTGGCGGAGGGGATGGCGGAGAGGATGAGGTCTTCATATAACTCTTCACAGATGCATTCTCATTCCTGAACTGCAGTTAATATAAAATTGGATTTTGTACCATCCAAATGATCATGTTCACATATTATATTGCATTCACGCTGTATTTAGCATACCATTTAATAGAAAATTGGAAGCAAAAGTGTCTAGCACAGTGCTTAATATAAAAATTGAAGGAAGATTACTCGGGACAATCATGTGGAAATGAAACTTTGAAGCTTATTAAAAAATCAGATATAAGCATCACCATACCAAAACCCCCGATCAGCATGAGTCATTTCATGTCTCTCCTAGGGAAAAAGCACCGAAATGCTCATGTCCTGGGGAGGCATTTTGCTTCTCTCTGCCCAGGCAGGTGGCTCCCAGCACCCCTGGGGCTGGGAAATGGCCCGGAATCCCAGGTGATGCTCACCTAGACTAAGGGAGAATAAACCCAGGTCAGTCCCATTGCTGTGGCCGAGGTGCTCATTATCTATGGCCAGTAGTTGAATCAGCCACAGGTATTTTCTGTGTTTTCAGATATTTAACTTCCCTGAAGCACAACATACTTCCATAATCTATTTGCTTAATAGGTTTTAATCATAATTTTGTAAGAGGTTAGAGTCTAGCAAGGGGCTGATAATCCTCCGTGGTACCTGCAGCCGCAGGGGAGTGAGTGCTGAGGGGCAGGGAAGAGTTTATCTGTGACACTACCTGCTGTTATCGTCTGTCCTTTCACATGGGTTTATCAGCTGGCGGCCCGTCCTTTTACAAACTGGGGGATAGGCTGGTAATTTAATAATCTCCACAAGTGGGGGAGGCTGATGGTGGGAGGTCTGGTGTGCTCCTGTGGTACACGTCCCCCAGTGCAGAGAAGCAATGGCAGGTAGGAGGCTCCTCCGGGAAGAACCCCACAGAGGGTCCCATCCTCTCCCCAGGGCAGGGGAAACTGAGGCACACACAGCCACATGTCCAGGTGAGCAATGCCAGAAAGGGTCTGAGCCCAGCTGGCCCCCTCCACCCAGAGCTTCAGCTCCAACTTCCCAGAAGGAGAAAAGGACTTATCTGAACTTCTTCAACACTCAGAATGTACTTGCTTTGGCTGTGGGTTAATGTGTATCAGTTTACTCATCTAATAGAGAGATCAATGAGCAGAGCTGGCCCCGGACAAAAGATACGACAGTCCATTTTCTGCCAGTTTCAAAGCCTTTGGCCCCAGCAGCAGCCCAGGCCTCCCCTCCATTATTAGCAGCCAATTAAAGCATCTGAAATTCAGGCTGAAATTTTTTGCATTAAAAATCCTGCCCACAGAGGGAATGGGGCATGGGAGCTGTGCCTTTCCCAGCATCCCAACGCTGTGGGGCAGGTGTGGGGAGGAGGGAAGGTAAAGTGCCACACTGGGAAGTCTTGCCCCAAGCATCCTGCCCAGCTGTGCCTAGTGGTGGTGGTGCCAAGTTCAAGCTCCTGGCTGTCCCCAGCCAGGCTCTCTGCAGCCCAGCCAGACCCTACTGCTCTCTTCCCTGTCCCCATCATCCTCCCCTGATAAGGCAGGGAACAATAGTGATGGCAGCAAACTCAGGGCCAGAGCTTAGTGCAGGCAAGCAGGTAAACCAGAGGGGGGACAAAGACAAACACAGTAAAGAGGGCTCCTCCAGGCCCAAGGCCAGGGCCCTTCCAGGGATTAAGTCCCCTCGTGCTGAGGTGAAGCAAGCCTTTATCAAAGCTCTTGCTGTAAACCCCAGCAGACCCATTTGCAAGACAGATTTTGGGTCCACTCTATGTGTGCTGTGGAGCAGCAGATGGGGCCTCTCCCTGCCCTTGCTCTCCGTCTGTACAGGGATCCCAGTAGCAACAGCAGGACCAATGGTGGGGATGAGAGTCAGCTTTGCCCCTGTGCCAGCACCAGTGCTTCACCTGCTCCTGTGGCAGGAACCCAGTGAGTGGGACCTGGCATGGAAGGTCCCACTGTCCCCACCAGCTACTGGCCATGGCTGCAGCCACCACCCCTGCCCACCCAGCCACTCGCCTGCCAATGTGGAGCGAGGAGGCAGTGGCAGCACCCATCGCACCAGCCTGGCTCACACGCCAAGGGGCCAAGCACTCCTTTTCCCCACACACCCTGAGCCAGCCCCAGCCACACAGCATCACCTCCACCCCACCTCCGTCAGCCCCCGCCAAGAGGCAGTCTGGCTTTTCTTCCTCCCCCTGCTTTCTCTTGGCAGATAGTTCATTGACGTCTTGTAAACTAAACGCAGGTTGATCTGAATTTTCCATGGATGGCTCGGAGTCACGGATAATTCATTATTCACACCTCTCTAATTAAACCTCTGCCCAGCAGGCGAGGCAAGGCTGAAACCAGCCAAATGTCCCCTGGCCAATGTGGGTCAGCAAGGTCCAATGTGGCTTGAATTTTGGCCATGGTGTCACTTACCCTTTGCTACACAGAGGACACAGACCTGCTTTGATAAGCAATGTCCTGGAGGTGAGAGGTTTGAAAGCAGTGCAGAAGGACGGGCGGCCCTTTGGAGAGGGTTTCACCAAATGTGGGGCCCCTCTGGAGCCTTTCTGCTCTTGGGGAAGGGCTGGACATGACTGCGGTCCTGCAACAACTTGGAGCCATGCAGTGCATTCATCTAACTACACACCCACAGAAGGATCTCACTGGAGCTCGCAGCCAGTTTGTTGGGGTTCACACTTGCTGAGTTGGGGTTCACACTTGGCGCTGAGGCTCTCTTTCTAATTCCTGCTGAAATCAGGCTCACTGATAATATTTCATTTTTTAATTCCAGATAGCTATAAAAATAGGGGACTGCTGCAGTCGGAGGGACTGATGCTTACAGCTTCCAGAGCCAGGGCAGGAAGGGACTGGAGGTCTGCCCCAACCCAAGGGTGGGTGCCTATCACCCAGACTGGCACGCAGGCTCCAGGCCCTGTAGGATGAGCTGGATCACATCTTGCTGTGGCATCACTCCTGGTCCCCAGAGCATCCCCCGGAGCCACCTGCCTGTGAGGGGTTTGGGGCTGGGCAGCAGTGGGGTGGGCAGGGTGCTGGGAGGAGGGCGTGCGTTCCCAACCCTGCTGATGAGAACTCCAAATGCGGTCGGTGGGCTGCTCTCTGCAGGCAGCTCTCTGCCGTGAAGGCAGCCAGGGCCATTTTAATCATTTCCAGATTTGTGTGGGAGGTCAGGGCCCTGGGGTGCTGCTCCATGTCAGTTTTATAAACACGTCAGTTTTTCCAGATGGTCTCTGGCTCCAGCCTGGCTAGCAGGTTGATTGGGCCAGACCAAAATAACAACAGGTGGAGAACAGGCCATGACTGCCTGACGCTATCTCCTTTTTCCATCTATTCCCCAAATGATTTTTTTTTCTTTACAGAAAACAATTAAGTTTTGCTGGAACAGGGACGGATGCAGCCGCTGGGCTGTAAGCTGAGGCCCCACACCTTCATTACATGTGTGAGAGCAGCATCTGCCTCGGCACACTGAGGTGGGCAAGGGCCACAGCCAGGCTGGTCCGCCTGCTTGGTGCTGACAGGGCCAATGAGGGCTCCCAAGTGCTCGGCAGCTCCGTAGCTGGAGGGTTTTCCTCCATTCTCTGGAGGGACAGCTGAGTCAGCAGTTCAATTGCACACCAGCAGCCTCTTTCATCCCATCCCTCTCTATTCTTCTGAGTTTTACAGCACAGTGAGATGAAGGTTTTTTTATCTTTTTCATTAACTCCCAAGGAAATTTAGTGCCGAACAGTCAGGGTGGTGGCATGCTGCCTGCACCCACATTCCCAGGGCTGAGAGGGAGCCCAGCATCCCATCAGGCTCCTTGGGTGGCCAGGGTCCAGCTGGGGCTGCTGCATCTGGTGCTTTCCCAAAACGATCCACCAGGACCGCTCGGATCCAGGCCATCTTCATTCCCTCCAGGCACAGAATGTGGCAGCACTTCAGGACAGATGCTCGGCACCCCAGGGCTGAAAAGTCAAAGACCCCAGACTCCAGCTTTGCCTTTGCACAAGGGCACAGCCATGACTCCCACACACCCTTGTCCCTCTTGCACCCAAGACCCAAAGAGTGAGGGGAATGCCAGCAGGACCATGGCTTGGCAGTACAGCGCCATCATATCACCCCAGCTATGGCTGCCCAACCACCGGCAGTGCTCACTGCAGCCCAGGCAGAGCTCACGGTGCAGAGACATCTCCAAGCTGAAAGCTGTAGGGATGGAAAAACCACAGTTGTGTACTGGAGACGACCTGAACTGCTCTCCACATAGAGGGCCCTTTCATGTTTGCCACTCACCTTCGAGTTAACGTCCCTCTGTGGGCTAAATCTTCCCATACAGGAGATTAAGTTTTGGCCAGGGATTGTAAACTGGTCGTGGGTGTAAATAAATAAATAAATAAAATTTAAAAATTGCATATGTAGCACTGCTGCAAGCCAAGCCCAGCACATGTGTCTCCCTGTGTCTGTTCATGCTCGCTCACACAGCTCAGCAAGTGACTCACCCCACGACCAGCGTCAGTGCATGTGCTTGGGGACAGAGCCGAGGACAAATAGAACAAGGGAGAGAAAAAGGGAGGTTTCCGAGGCCCCTTCTCAGAGGGAGGTTTCCAAGGAACAAGGGGAAGTGACCATGGTCCCCTCTGTCTCTGCAGTGCAGCCCCCTCTCTCCACCTCCAACGTCCGAAGTCCTCGGCAGCATCCCCTCCTTGCTCCACAGTGGCAATCTGGCATTATGCATCATTATTTCCTAAGCTCAGGCCAAAGCTTAATTAGCCCAGCCCTGTCACTGTTCGCAGAGCTAACACTGACACCTTTCTTCAGCCTGCCTCCATTTTTCCCGTAGGAAATAGCCCACTCTTGCTCCCGCACACTGACTCTCAGAGAATCCCATGGCCCTCGCTGCTAGTTACACAATCCCAAAGTAAATCTATATAAATTGCCTGCCATGTTTCAATTTAGCATTCAAGTTCAATTTGTTTTATCTCAATTAATGGAGAAGAGGCTTCCTCCTGTGATCAACAAAAAGCACTGCAGGGGAAGGGCCTCGGCACCAAACATTTCTGGGCGGCAAAAGCATGTCTGCCAGGGGATGTGCTGGGTTTTTGGCTGGTGTGGCCATCACAACAGCGCTTGAGATAAGGGGGGGGAGCAGTCCTTGCACCAGAACCAGCAGCTGAGTTTGTTGGTGTGTGTGGCAGTGGATGTGCACCCAGAAGTGGTGGGGGCACCCAGAGGCTCACAGTTCTCCCCACCCCTCAGCCCACTTTGTCCGCTCCGGTAAGAAAGCAGGGGGTTAGAAATGCCTAACCCTGCTTCCACCACCTCCTAAAATGGAAGTTGTGAGTGCTGGGCGGCGGGTCTGGACAGCTTTACTCCATAGGCAGGTAGGCAGCGAATCTGGAAACCCTCTACTGTGTGGGAACCAGTGGCAGCAGCATGGGGGCTCACCTCCCCCGGCCCTTTGTTTAGGAATCCCATTTCTGCCATGTCTAAATATGCCCTAATCCTACAAACACTTCCCCTCCCGGAGAACGAACAGGCCTTTTGCTGATTTTTCTCTGCAGCCCTTTGCACACACCTGAAACCTTGGGATAATAGGAAATGACTTGGCTCTGGAACACTGCCTTTTCCCCTTGACTCTCACCACCCTTTCCATAGCCTGAAAGTGTTACTGGCCCCGTTTGCAGGTGCAATAACTGGAGTTGTGGTGCAGTAATGGAGGAAATCTGGTTCCAGCATTTCATTCTGAAGCTGGTCCGGTGCAAACGCATTCTGCCTGAGCATATGTATGCAGCATGTCTTAACATGTTCATTTTGCCTGGCTGGCTTTATTTTGTTTTGCCTGCTGACATCTCACCTGTCCATGCCACACTGGCTGCACACCAGACCAGCTCTCTTCTCCACTGCCTGCAGAAGAGAGCAAAAAACCCCATAACCATAGTGAGACCAGCCCAATACTCATCTCTGCAGCCCAAGAAAGCATGAGCTGTAGCGTATGTGTATGTTTGGTCTGTACCACTGCAGTGCAGTGTTTGCCCCAGATTTCAGGAGCCCATAACAACTTCTCCTTCTATTAGCACTAACGACTTTCTGGATCCTAACAATTAGAAAGTGCTCTGGCAAATGCTGTATTTTCAGGCATAAGGGAACTGTTCATGTAAAATCATCGAGTTTCTTTGGAGGATTTGAGAGTTCAATAAATCAAGCAACCAAGCAGGCTACAGCCAACACTACAGGAGTTAAAATCGGAAGCGACACATTGTAGATCTTTCTCCAGAGCAGTGGTGGGTGGAAATTGAATCACTTGGGGAAAAGAAATGGATGGGGAGGGGGAGAGTGCAGTTTTAATAGGGCTGTTTTGGATAGGAAATGTTCATGCTGGCCCAGGAGCAGCTTGGGCACCCTCAGCCACAGCAGTTTTGCTGCTGGGCAGTGCTGCTGTGCTGCTCCTGGTCTGTTGTGGTGACAGGGACCAAGGGCTACCGAGTGCTGCACACCCAAATTCAGGCCCATGCTGTTGATTTTTATGCCCTCAAGAGCACTCACGCCTGTGCCCTGTGCTTCCAGGGACAGGTTATGCTCCAGAGGAGCAAGTTGGTAGTTTCTGGACAGTCTCTCATGCTGGCATCCACGTTTTATTGTTGTCTGCGACAGCAGTATGTTTCTAAAATTAATGCAGTAAAACTGCACACATACGTACCGGGAGATGGAAATGGGCTTGGACACCAGCAGACGCCTTTGGAAGTGCCAGGATGGAAAAATGTCTCCGAGTGCCACGTGAGGGCCTTGCTGCTGGAGCACTGGGAGAGCTGCTGCACCCTCAGCCAAGCAGGGTGTGTTATTTCAGCTGCCGAGGAGAACATGTTGCTATACATGCCTATGCATTAATGCACATACGCACACACACATGTGTACAATGTACACGCTGCTCGCCCGGGTGCATGAACAGCACACGCATGTGCCCATGCTTCCGCACGCACCCCGACACAGAGAGCGCCACCTTTGCGCATGTACAGGCATGCAGACGTATGGATGCGTATGTGTGCATCTCCTGTGCTCGCTCAGCGCCAAGGGGAGGAAACAAAGGCTGGGATTCCCCGTGGATGAAAGGGGAGGCAGAGGAAGGGCAGGAGCAGCCCACACACCGAGCCGCCCGTGGACTGCCCCACCACCCCGCGTTCCCAGGCTGCTTCCAGAGGCACGGGCGAGCGTCCCTTATTGCTTGCACCTGGCTGCTATTAAGTATTCAATCAAAAAGGGATCACAAGCCAGATATAACTAATTCAGAGGAACTTTTTTACACAACAAGCCCCTTTCAGTTTGCTTGTTTGGTTTTATATCTAAAGCTGACTCCGGCAGGTTTGAAAATGAGCAGGGCTCTTGGCTGCCACAGATAGTGGGGGGGGACACGCCACGTTTCCAGCAGACGGAGGTGGGAGTTCTCCTTTGGTTTTTTAAAAATAGCACTACAAAGAGAGGCAAGCTGGCATCCTGGCAGTGTTCAGAGGGGGGTGACGCAGCAGGGCCATACCCTGGGCCAATGCTTGGGACAGGCCAGAGGCAGAGGGTGTTCCCCAGAGCTGGTGTTCTTGTCTTTCAACCCAATGATGATGTGCGTCTCCCTGGGTCTGCCCAGGATGCTGAAGAAGGGATGTGCTATTGTACAGCAATGCCCCCAGCAAGGCTTGCCTGTAACCTGCTCTTAGACCCTCCCCAAAATTGCATCCATATAGGGCAGACCATGACATGGGTCTTAGCACCAGACACTTGCAATGGAAGCTCTTCCAGCCCTGGAGAATCAGCTGAAGTGCAGGTCCCATCACACACCTTGGCTGAGGGAGGCTGACAAATGCTCCCCATGCTGAGCTGTGGCAAAGCAGGAGGAATCTCAGAGGACATCTGGGGAGGAGGTTTTGACCCCCCAGCAGCCCTGTGCCAGCCCCAGGTCCCCAGCAAGCAGCAGGCAGGGCAGGTGGCAGAGCCAGTCCCAAACGTTTCCCACCTGATGGATTTTACCATATTTCGACAGGGAGCTCAAAATGTCATCAATCATTTGTGACACTTCCTTCCTCTAAAGCTAAAGAGTCTAGTCTTCTTTTTTTTTTTTCCTTTTTTTTTTTTTAATTAACTGTGAAAAATCCGCATAAAAAAGAAGTTCCTTTTTTACACCTTCACAGAAACCCAGAGGCAAATGCCACTGGCTCCTCCACAGCCTCTCCTAAATCCCCATCCTAAGGGCAGCTACTTTTCTGAAATGCAAAAAATGAAGAGAATGACAATAATAATCACACGAGTCCTGTAGCTGCTGCCTGCGAAGCCTCCAGAGGTGCAAGTTCTTTAACCCTTGCACACCTACATGGGAGTGAGGTCCCCAAATCAGCCCACCTCCAGCTCCACTCAGTGCCAGGCACATGCCACAACTGGTCTGTCCTCATCACCTACTCCAAGATCAGAGTGTGATCACACTGCTCTGGATGTGTCAGAGCCGTTCCTTCCATTTCATACCATCCACATGCAGTAAATCACCAGCTTCCTCCTTGTTTTCCTAGAAGAGACCAGCACAAGAAACTCACCCAGTGTGTGGGTGTCTGGGGATTTACACAAGTGGTGGGGCAAAAACCAAAGGCTTCTTGCAGCTCGGAGGCTTCCCATCCCACCAGCCCTCAGGCATCCTGTCCAACGCACACTTATAAGGACCATACGTAAGGCACTCCCAAAGGCACCCCTTCGCACATAGGCACGCTCGGCTGTCAGCTGGGACATGATGGCTTTTAGGGGAAGGCTCCAAGGAGGTTTTAATTTAATGCTGGCATTAAATGCTGGGAAGAATTTCCCAAGTAGGTGGAAATTCATGATCAACATCAACAGAGGGAGAAAGGAAGAGTGGGGAAGGCATTGCCCTTTCACATCGATATTATTTCTTTTGGGGATGTTTTTGTGTATTTATTCCACAGACACTAATATTCATCTTTCCTGGTATTTCTAGCTGGTTTTAAAATTTTGTCAGTGTTTGCATCTTATTTACACCAGCTTTTGGGTTCCCATGCTGCCTGGATCCTGTTGGTAAGGGGTCCCGAAGGATCACAGGGCCTTTTCAGACTCAGGCTCAGCTCCGGGGCAGGAGGGAGCTCTCTGGCTAGCTGGTTTGTTTTCACTCAGGATTGCACTCAGTGCTTGTGTCCCAACAGTTCATCCTCCCACAGCCACCCCTCCTCAAAGAGGACACAGGCCATGCCTTTCTGGCAGCATCTCCAGGAATCTCAGGATCACCATGGCCAGCAGCTGAGAGACCCCCCCAACCTCACCAGTATCCCTTGCTCAGTGTCCCTGCAGGGGAACGGGGCTTCCCGGCTGCCTGGGATGATGTGGCAGCATCCCTCTTGCTGGCCCCAGCCTCCAATGGAGGGAATTAAGGAGCGGATTTGGCTGGGAACAGCCCCCAAGTTGCTCTCACAGGGAAAGGAGGGGGGAAGGCAGATGTAAAGCTTTGTCCCAGGAAGGACATTAAAGACCTTGCCCTGGAGAAGCACCATGGTGTTGGGTTATGGCCAACATGCCTAAGCCACCTCTTCCTCTCTCCTCACCCCTCTGTCTGCAATGTCAGGACTTTTTAAAAAGCACCTTAAGTTTTGCAATGCTTTTGCTCAGAGCCCCATTACTCAGGCTGAGCTGGCCCTGTCTCTTAGCCGAGCGCTGCATCCCCTGCCTGATAAGATAAGCTCCTCAAAGAAAGGTTTTGGGACCCTGACTCACTGGAGAAACTTTTTCTGTGGGGCATTTGTACAGCCTCTAAAACACTTAACTATTTGATGGGCTTATCACTGAAATTCAAATGTTCATCTATGTTCACTGGAGGCCAGCCCCTTATCCAGGAGCAAGGTCATCCCAATCAGGTGTTAAGCCCTATCTGCATGCCCCCAGCCTTCGTACATATTCACAGTCTTGTCCCCAAACCCCTTCTGACCAGGCCTCCCAAGGAAACTCTCCCAGTACCACTGGTGCTGGGCAGGCTTGTTCAGCTGAAGCTCTGGATGGAGGGTTAAAGCCCCCTGGCTGGAGCCTTGCACCTGCTGTCAGCTTCCAGCCCTCCCCCGGCAGTGCTGGGGGCGTCCATGCCCAGTGGTCGCAGGCTGCAGCTGGAGCCACTCCAGGCTGTGATTCCCAACTTATGGGAAGGATCTGGCCCCAGGTTATCACTCCTGCTGCTTCTGGTAGCCCATGTCTGGCTTTGTCATGGGACAGTAAATCCCCAAAGAGAAGCAGCTATAAAGTCTCAGTCAAACTGACCCCCAAGAGAAAGCAGCTCCAGACCCTGAATATTTGCTCTGGTCGGCTTCTTTGAGAAGGCACTGGTGGTTTTCTTTTCCAGGTATGGTAAGCTATCACCCCAAATGATGAGCCCTAGGAGCAATGATTGCATCAGCAGGGTTGCAGACACAGCTGATATGGGGTGGGGGTGAGGGGGGGGCGTGAAATCCTTGTTCAGGGGCAATAAACCCACGGCAGGTTTGGGAGCAGCTTTGGGACATGCTTGGCTCTCTGTAGTTCTGTTTGCGGAGTACTTGCCCAGACAGACGAAGCTTCAGGGTCACTTTTCTATCAACATTCAAAACCAACACCCCAGAGTCCCCCCAGGGACTGGCCTCAAAGCACCCCATTCCAAGAGCGGGCTGCCTGGGCACCAGCAATGACCCCAGTGGGGTGACGAGTGCGTAAAGGATCTGCAGGCCCAGCTGCGCCTCTGTGGCAGCAGGACCCAGCAGGTTAATGGGTGGCTCTGGAAGCCCCCAACAACTGCAAATGATCAACCCCAGGGGAATTTTTTTTCCTCCCCTTGGCTCTGGAGTCAATTGTCAGCCCTGCTTTTAAAGACACCCTTGTCGGCAGCCCGGCTATGCTTTTCTGCTTCGGAGGAATTCCTCTAAAACAATAATAGTGACATTGTTCCTCACTTTGCTGGCGGTTTTATAGGGCTCACGTTGGCGAAAGGTGACCATGGCTGCCTTTTGGCCACATGTGTTTACACAAGGAAATGCATGTGGGTTTTGGGGTGGCGCCTGGAGTCAGCAGCCGTTCTCTGTACTCCTGACCCTTACAGAGCTGCTTTCTTGCTTCTGGGTACGTTTACTGCACTCCAGATGTGAGCTGGCTCCAGCGAGGCTGCGGAGCGCCAGGGATCTGGCATCCCCAGACTCATCAGTCCGTGGGGTAGAATGCCATGGTGGTTGTTTTAAAAGCTGTAATGCGTCTTGGTAACACATCATGATTTATTCAGCCCTTGTTTGACAGGGCGCCTTTATCAAAAGCTGATGCGAAGCCCGGCTGCACTGTGCACTTGGGCTTGGCGGGGCTGGCTGGCAAGGGGCGGCTGGGAGCCAGTCCTTCCCCAGGGACAGGATTTCTGGGAATGTTTCGGCGTGGAGCACCCAGTGAGGTGGGTCCCCACTCAACCCCAAGGGGCTGGATGTGGGGATACCCATGCTGTGGGCACACCTCTGCAGTGGGACTGATGGAGCTGTCGTAGAGACGAGCCCTGGAGGATGTTTTGAGAAAAGCAATGTCCCTGTTGCTGGCACCAGGGAGCCAGGGGGCTGCAGGATCATGGGGTGGCCTGGTGGGGTGACAATCCCACTTGCCACCCTCTCGCCTGGCTGAACCCAGGTTTGCTGTTGGCCTTGGTCTCCAGCACATGAGAGAGTCCCTGAAAGGAGGCAAAAGAAGTGAAAATGGAGTCTGGGGAAAACCAGGGACAAACTGGAGGGGAGGAGAGCGTGGGCAGTGGGGCTGCCCCAGGAGAGGAAGAGGGCTGACAGGGCTGGGGAGTCCCTGCCTGCCTGTGGCTCCCATCACCCCACCAGCTGCCCTTTTGCTAAAGCTCATGCTTTGTTTCATTTTTCTGCCCTTTAACCAAATAAACCACAAAAAAGGGTTACAGGGGAAAAGGGAAGGGAGGGGAAGATGGTTTACAACCTGAAAGTGGCTTGATGTTGGTCCTGGCTGGCAGCAGAGAGGAGCCCATGGACAGCAAACCCTGCCATGGGGTTGGGACATGGCCAGGAGAATGGCACAGTGGCTGGTAGACACCTGGCAAGGTTTGGGGTGAGCAGGTCAGGACGGGGTGTCCAGTCCCATCACAGCTCACCCAGCCCAATCCCTGCTCCAGCCCCAGCATCCTCACCCCATGCCTTCATGGTGCAGTTCTCATGGGCATGGAGGGACATGGGACACTTTAGCCCCAGATTAGGAATGAGCCTTTGGTTTAGAGATATTTATTTGCTTTTTTATCATAATGGAAAAAAAAAAAAAAAAAAGAAACAGCAGATAGAAGAGGAAGGAAAAAAAACCAATCTGGGTCAGGATCTCACACTGTCTAGTTCACTTCACAGTTTAAGCAAATAGTTCTCATCCCAAAACCCTTCAGGGTCATATAAATGTGCCTCTTCGCATGGAAGACACTATTTTGATAGTAGCTGGGTGCCTGATGAATTTGCAACTTTCCCAAACTGTCGGTGTCTAGAATGTGACTCAGTTTTTCACAGTGAGATATAAAATCCTATCAATTAATCTAACTTTTATTGCACCTCTGGGGCATGAACGTGATGTTATTTAAACAAATGGTTCCCATTACCTTCAATTATTTTATAAATGTTTTTCAGTGATTTATAGGCTTCTATTAAATGGACAATATACTTCTGTGCTCCTCGAGGGGGTAAACAGTAATCTAAGGGCTCGGGCTTGCTGATGTTGTTTTTTTGTGTTTTTTTGGTTTTTTTTTTTTTTCCTTTTTCTCCTTCCTTTTCCACATGCATAAGAGGCTGCCGTTTAATTAACGGGGAGGTGGGGAAGAGCCCGGCCAGACGCCCTGCTGACGGCTGCCTTCACCAAAGCCCAGTCCCCCCGCAGCGAGGCGGCAGCTCCCTGCACTGACACCCTATTTGCAGCAGACCCCGAGGGTGCTGCCCCCCACCGTTATCCGGCTGGGCCCCCATCCGCTCTCCCCGGGAAGTCTCCTGCCTTCCCCCCCGAAACCCCCCGTGCTGTGACAGGTCTCAGCAGGGGGATGGTTAGCCTTGATGGTTTTTCCCCAGCACCTTTTCCCACCAGCGGCGCTCACGCTGGCCCTGGCGGTGTGCAAAAGGGATGCGGCCGGTTCCAGGGGGGCTGGGCATCTGCCTGTCATTGTGGGGATTGTTCTGTAATGCACAATACAGCGATACAGCTCTGCTCCTGCTCAGTAAGGGACAGGGGGATTAGTATTTCACTCCTCTTTGATATGATTGAAAAAATTTCTCCTGCCTTGGGTATCTCCCCAAGCGATGGAGAAACCTCCTGGCCAGATGCTCTGTGATGCCTCATGCTTTGGGGACACAACACTGCCATCAGTAGCCACCAAACCCCTGTTCCCCACAGGGACCAGCAGCCTTGAGCCCCAACAAGACCAATTCCCCCCCCCCCCAAGCTGTTGCGGGGAAGGGACAGCAAAGCCAGACCCTTCTCCCAGTGCTTTCATTCCAGGCTGGATTTTGGGGGAGGCCAGGGAGGGTCAGGGCAGCAGGACGAGCCAAGCGATAGGGATGATGCAGAGACTGCTTATCTCGGCGGGGGTCATGCCGGGACGTGGTTTCTGGAGCAGTGACCCCGACTGCCACCCCAGCGCAGGACCCCATCCATCTCCCTGCCACTGTGCTCCCCTGCTAACCCTCAGCGCTGCACGCTGACAGACAGGATGGCAATTAAGTCCTCGCTGAACTAATTCACTTGAGCCTGTCTACATTTCAAACAGCTTTGGAGATAGGCTCTGTTTACAGAGCCTGCCACCGTTTATTATTTTTTGGGGGGTGTTGCATGGAGTGGGGAGGGGAGATGTCATTTGGGGAAGATAAATAGGGCAGAAGACCCCGCAAAGACAAAGGGCTGAGCATGGCCCTGCTTGGCCTTGGGACAGGGCGGCTCTGCAGAAGGAGCAAGAGGAGGATTTCCAGGCTCCCAGCTCTAGCTGAGGACAAGCAAAGCTCAGTGAATACACCGGGGGGCTGATTCCAGCCATATCCCAGGCCATCACCAGGGACACCCAGTGTCAGCAGGGGCAGGAACCGCTCTGGTGCAGGGGTACTTGGGCACATTCTGTCTCTGCTAAGGGAAAGGATGACAATTTATAGCCAATGCCCTGGCACAGCAGGGGCCTGGCTCCATGCACATCCCTTTCTTTCCTGATGCTGTGGTGGGGCCGTGACACACTGGGCATACAGGAGGGAACCACAGAGGTTTCAAGATGTCCTGCACTCCCTTCCCTGCTGGCATCTGCTGCCTCTTTGCCAGCCATGGCACTGGAGCCACCACTGGCCATCACCACCCTCTCCCCTAAGGCCTGCCAGGCACAAGACATGACCCTTCTCCCCAAACTAGCCAGGAAAGCAGGGCAGAAACAGGGGACAACCTGACAGGAGAGCAGCCAGGTTGAGGGCCAGGGTCCTTTACTGCAGGTGAAGGTTTGAGGAGCCCTGCCAAGGAGGCTTCACCCCCCAACATCTCTTTGCAGGGCAGTCACTAGGAGGAAGAGACATGGACAGACCTCTGCCCTGCATGGGGATGCTGCAGCACCTTGAGCGAGCAGGGAAGCCCAGCCTTGCCCCTGCATGGGCAGGGAAACCATTGCCCTGCAGACACGGGAGGTGGAGATGGGACAAACTGCTGGAGATGCAGCCACATAGGAGGTACCCATCCAAACCCACTCAGGGCTCCCAGCATGACCCTCAGCCATGGGACCCAGGTACCACATGTTCTCAGCCCCTCCACTGCCCCACAAACTCTGCTGCCTTCACCCCCCTCAAAGCCCTGCCAGGGGTCCCACCAGCTGTGAGGGGCTGGCCAACCCTCTCCCCAGGGGGTGCGTTACTATCCTCTGGTTCTCCAAAAATAAATCCTTGTTTTCCCAAAGGCAGATACTCACCTCCAAGCCAGGGTAGCATTTTTCCAGCAGCCAGCCCCAGATTTCTGCCTCGAACTACCGGCACGAGGAGCCTGCCTCGGTCGCTGGCAGAGCCGCTGGATTATTGTTCTTGGCAAACAACAACTCCCTCAAAGTTATTAAACCATTGAAAAGAGCTAATAAGGTTTTGCTTAATTAAACAGTGCCAGACCTCACAATGCCCATCGTCACTTTTTCCCTTTGCCTTGCACCAACTGCAACGTCCCAGACAGGACTTACCCGGCCCTGCTCGGGATGGGGTGTGCGCTGAGGAGGGTAGCGGAGGCAAGAGATAAATAACAATAATTAAAAAAAACGCCACAAAACTTTACCTACTCCCTTGCCTTTCCTTTGCTTAAATCAGGTCATGTCTGGAAGACAAAAACCCTGCTTGGAAGTCAGGGGTTTGGAGCAATACAAAGGGGAGTCTTGTCTGAAAAGCCTGGCCGGGAGTCAAAGCGGGGAAGCGATGGCTGTCCGGGCTGTTTGCACAGCAGCCACTCCGAAATCGTATTTCACTGCAGCAGCACAGAGTCTTCATCGGGTTTCTCCGGATTTCGGCTCAGGTCTATTTCTCACTGCAAGGTTATTAAAAACACTTGAACCTGAAACAGTCTCATTGTGTCCACACGTTTGCTATTTATTATTATAAACAAGGGTGTCAGGGTCATTAAAAATAAATCGAAAAAAATGAGCAAGAAATACAAGGGAACGGAATGATTGAAAACACCCATCCCAGCATCCAGGGCCGACAATTCCCTCTCGCAGGAATGATTTCTGTGCTACGGAGAGGGAAAATAACTTCTCATTTTTCTGTTCAACCAAACTGCATCCTTTCCACAGCAGCAGGGAATGGAAAGAGGAACGGATTCAACGCCTGGCCCCAGATCCCACCTGGACTCCAACCAGGATTAGTGCCAGCACAGGATTGCTCCCACCATGGGATGTGAGTGCAGTGTCTCACGGACACATCACCCACCACAAACCAACCGGCCACCGAGCAATAAGCAGCACATTTTGTGTGCCCACAAGGTCGCTGGAAAACCCCAGCAGCTCACGAGAGCCAGGCGAGCAGTTTTTGCAGCAAAGCTCAGTGGCAGGGCTTGGCCAGGCAGGAAATGGTGGGTGAAAGCACCTCCAGAAACCCACTGTCACCCTGCAAAGAGTCATGGGACCAGGAGCAGATGATCAGAGGGCTGGAGCACCTCTCCTACAAAGACTGGCTGAGGGAGCTGGGCTTGTTCAGCCTGGAGAAGAGAAGGCTCCAGGGAGACCTTATAGCAGCCTTCCAGTATCTGAAGGGAGCTACAGGAGAGCTGAAGAGGGACTCTTTGTCAGGGGCTGGAGTGACAGGACAAGGGGTAACAGCTCTAAATTGGAAGAAAGGAGATTTAGGTTAGATACTAGAAAGAAATTCTCTCCTGTGAGGGTGGTGAGACACTGGAACAGGTTGTCCAGAGAAGTTATGAATGCCCCATCCCTGGAAGTGTTTAAGGCCAGGCTGGATGGGGCTTTGAGCAACCTGCTCTGGTGGGAGGTGTCCCTGCCTAGGGCAGGGGGGTCAGAACTTGATGATCTTTAAGGTCCCTTCCAACTCTAACCATTCTATGATTCTATGACCCTTGCACCCCCTGGCAAAGTAGTCCTGAAAGCTGGTCCCAAGGTGCTGGCTTTGCTTCTCCTCTTAGCAGGGAGGCAGGGCTGGGATGCTGAGGGATGGGCACAGGGTCAGGATTGCAGAGGACGTACAGGGAGTGATGTTAAAGAACAAGGGCCCAAAAATCCATAATTACGACTGAACCATGGGAGATGCAGACATGAATCATGGTCCTCCTGTGGCAGCAGCAGGTACACATGGGGGGTTAAATGGTTGGGAACAGGCTGCTTCATTACACCACTCTGTTCAGAGCATCTCAATTACTTGATGTTCTCAAAAACCTTTAAAAGTAAGGAAGCTGAATTCTGCTATCATTTACATCAGGACACATCCAAAATATAGGTGTTACTGTACACAAATGCTAAAAAACTGTGTTTGTGGAATTAAAAGGTAGAATTGTTGCCAAAAGCAAGACCTCTCAGCTCCTACTTGGGAAGACACAAAGTGCAACTTACGGTGGAGCATCTGGTCGGTTCAGGTTGGTCTGCACACAGGGGTGGCAACGTTTCACCCGTGCCAGACAGGGTGGGCTTTGCTCTGGCAGGGCAGAAACAACACTGGCAGAAAGAGCAATCTGTGGTCTTACATTGTCACCTACCAGCAGCGTGATGGTGGATCACACAATAAAAACTACACATGGGGCTTATCCCAGTCACTCCAGCCCCAACCCTGAAAGATTGTAGATTATAATAGCACATTTCTGCCTTACAAAATATCGTTGCTTGCAAAAGGGGCTGTTTAGTTTGAGAAGAAGGAGGCTGAAGGGAGACCTCATCACTCTCTACAACTGCTTGAAAGGACACTGTAGAGAGGTTGGTGCTGGTCTCTTCTCACGGGGAATTAGCGACAGAACAAGAGGGAATGGCTGCAAGCTGCAGCAGGGTAGGGTTCGGCTGGACATTAGGAAAGAATTTTTCCCAAAAAGCATGGTCAGACCCTGGAATGGGCTGACCAGGGAGGTGGTGGAGTCACTGTCCCTGAATGTGTTTAAGAGTTGATTAGATGTGGTGTTGAGGGATCTGGCATAGGGGAGAACTTTGTAGAGTGGGGCTGATGGTTGGACTCGATGATCCCAAGGGTCTCTTCCAACCTGAATGATTCTATGAAACAGAGATAACTGATCTAAACCACAACATGTGAACTGATCAGACACCACCTCAATCTGAGAACATGCTTAAAAAGCCTTATTTCCCAAACTTTTTTACTGTTGTTATTAGAGGTGATTGCATAGCTCACGTAGGACTGCCACAAGACTATCAGTCAGATGGGTTCAACCAGCAGAGCCTGCACAGGCTGTGCAAGCACTCCAACATCTGGCTGGGGGAGGCAGGACTCCGCTGCCCAGAGCAGCCGATGGGAGCCCTGCCTTCCCGAGAGGAACACAATTCTTTAAACATGAGCTCTTTTCCCCACTGCAGCAACAGAGGGAGGATTTTGGCAAGCAAGAAGCAAAGACTGCCCTGGTTTCTGCAGGTTTGGAAGTTTGGCTTTCAATAAATTTAAATTACAGCTCCCAATTTCAAGAGCTCCTGTTCAGAGCCCAACAGAGCAAACATCTCTCATGATGATATTTTTGGGTTTTTCAACCACAGCTATAAATAAGCTCTGTGTTTTGGGGGTCTGTTATTTCAGTGAGTGCTTGGCCAGGCTGACTGTCCCCAGCGAAGCTGCCAGGTGCTGGATGAAGGTGCCTCACACAAACTCTTCCATCCTAAATACCCAGAGTTAATTTTGTTAAATCTTCCCTTTTCGCCCATGTCCTTAACACCCCCAGCTTTCAAACCCTTCATAAAAGAATAGCCCCTCCATAAGGTGAACTCCCCTAGCAGCTCTGGTATTGAGCAACTGGTAGACGGGTTTATATGGGGAAGCAGAACTCCCACAACAGGGACCAGCATGCCACATCAATGGCTCACACCAAGTAACCCCAGCAGACCCGTGGTGTCCTCTCAAGTTGTGATGAGAAACTCAGAGGGAAGGAGACCAGGGTCCACTGCTGCACCCGCTACCCATGCCAGCCCTGAGGCACAAACCCATCCCCTGGGGCCTGGCCCCAGCACACTCACGTCTGTGGAACAGCATCTGCCTCCACAAATAAACTTCCTTCACCTCCAGCAGGATCTGGCTTTGGGGTAAAACACAACTCCTTTTCGGGCTACAGCCAGCCCAGTCTTGGAGAACTGGAGCATTAAAACCCAGTGGAAGTGACGGAGAGCATTAGAAGGGTCTCGTTTCATGATCAAATACAGTCATTTCCCATCACTCATGTTCGAACACCAAAGCTCATGGGTGACATTAAGAATGTTTCAGGAGAAGAACCATGCATTAAAAACTCATTCTGCTTTTTTAAATACATGTAATAATTAAAAACATGGCTCTACATGATGGATTTAATAAAATCCTCCCCTTTTGGCGTGCCTGCAACAAGCCAAAACCAAGCTCACAATGAGGGGACAGTCACCCTTCAGAAGAAGGATCGCTGAAAGCATTTCAGCTGTACTTGCGGGGCAAGGGGAGGGGAAGGGACACAGGACTCGGGACTGTTTTGCTGGGAAGCATGACGACATCCAGGGAAGGAAGGGAACGCTCTCAGCCTTCTGGCCTAAATTATCTGCTAAGACAAATAATCAAATTCCAGGGACCACACTGCTCTGGCGCCACTAAAACAAAGGGGAGGCCCAGCCCCAGCGCCGCACGAGCAGGTGGCAGCCCGCGCCTGGCCCGCACAGGATATTTGAGTGCGATATAGCAAATACTGATGCTCTCTGAGGAAGCCAGACCCGCTCGCAGTACCGTGGGAAGTTCTTAATGGCTCGCTAAAGGCAAGGCCTCCAAAATGTTTATATTAATACTTACATGTTGGATCGCCACTCATTTGGTCTCAGCTGGAAACCAGTCCAAACAGCTGAGAAACATCTGGCCACTAACCTTGGACAACATCTAATCTGGTAGCCCAGGGATTTAAGAGGTCTCTTTGGAGGGACAGAAGTTTGGCAGGTCCCTTTCTGAGATCTCTGTTCTGCTGCGGCTGTTTCTCAAGTCCCGCTCACCGCTCCGGGATGACAGATGCAGCTGGTGTACACCCCCATCCCATTTACACAGCAGCCGAGTCTCAACGGTTACAAAAAGCTGGAGTTCAATATTATTCCTAATTTCCAGGACCAGCCCTGAAGACTTGTGACTGAGAGTTGCCCTCCCAGCCCCAAGGGCAGAGAAAAGCTCTTTGCCAGCTCACAACCCCACACCTCTCTCCATCACTCTGCCCCAGTGCCACCAGCCTCCCTCCACTTCAGCCTCCCTCTGCCTGCAACAATTAACAAGAAATAAGCACTAAAGCTGCCCCAAAAAGCCTCCACCATGAGACAAACAAAAATCCTGTTCTCTGTAGATCTGGAGACCATTATCAGGCCAATTATAATATGCAGTTTTAAAGCAGCTCTACAAAAAAGGGTGAGTAGAAGGGAAAAGGAACTCATCGTTTCTGATGAAGATGACTCAAAAGTTTTCTTCCCTTTTCTTTCCAAAACTCCTACTTTTCATCCAAGAGAAACTTCAGCTTTGGCTATCCTGAAACATTCTTTGGTGAGTGGACAGCTAATGAAATAATGCATCAAAAAAGAATAAATGTTGAGCAACACAGAGGGGACAGGGACTCTTGGACCCATTTAACGTTTATTCTCCCCTTCTGTTACCCATCAAAGTACTGCAGGGCTTTCTCGATGTGTCAGGGCAAAGCCACCAACAACCTGGCTTGAGAGGCAGAAAATTAGGACAGCACCCACCTTTCTGAAAACCCTTTGTAGGCTTTATTTAAAAGGAGATAAGGGCAAAAAAGGCATCAAGACGCTTGACAGATAGAAAATGATAAGCCTCTACCTTATCTCCTTATCTCCCACAGCATCTTCTGCTCTCTGCTTTTTTGTTGCAACAAATGTGGAAGACGTCAGGGGAAGATGGAAAGGCAGAGGCACCAAGAACATAGCACCAAGAAGGAGAGCTAGGAAGATGCTCAATAAAGGCTAAAAAAGTCTCTTTCCTGGCAGAGACTGAGCGTGCTGGCTCTGCTCCAACAAAGCACTTAAGCACGTGCCTAACTTAAATTTGACTTCACCAGGGCTCTTCACAGGCTTAAAAGTTAAGCACATTCTCCAGCAATCTGCTACAGCAAGACCAGAGAAAAAGAGAAGCTGTTAAGGAACCTGAATCTTCGTCAACAGCGGGGTTCACATGCCTTTGGAAAGCACGCCACACAGCATGGCCATCGCCACTGACTTCGGAGCACTGTAAGCCATCAGAGAATGCTTACATTTAATAATGCATAATTATTATTATAATGCATACGATAATATGTAAAAAACTCCAGATATTAATAATATCGCTATCAAATTCTCTCCGCCTTCTTTCAGCTCCAGGTGGGTAGGGCTTGAAGTAGCCACACATTTATGGGTACGTGCAGAACTGGAACCCCCTTGTTTCAGCTTCGGCTGGTGCCAGCTTGAAAACACCATTGAATTGACTGCGCTGTTTCCTGCTGTAGGAAACGCTGTCCTGTAGGTAAAGCCCTGACCTCAAACGCCTCGTGGCCGATTCCCACAAATAGTGAGGTAAGCCACAAACAGCTCCAGCAACGCTGGCAGGACACTACAAAGGCTGGTATTTGGCAAAGGAGTAAGAGCGTGTCCCCCTGCATATCTCTGCTGGGTTTGCCGCCCTCCTTAGGGCTGGCATAACTCAACACTGCTCCTCTCCACCCGGCCGGTGCCACAGGGCACCAGGGTTTTACCAACTGCTGCTCCCTGTACAGCCCTTGGGTGAGCACGCACAGCTCTGGCATCTCCCACAGCCACTGATGACACTTTTTGGCTTAAATACTATTACTCTACCAATAGTAGAAGGAACTTAAATTTTAAACCTACTGCCAGAAGCTGAGAGTACAGAAAAGGAGTATTTATGCATATACTCCCTATACACACACAGAGCTTACTTACAACAAAGCAAGAAGCAAACACCAATTAGTCTTTATTAACAATTAAAATCTCGCTGCAGTGCTGGTTTTCTCCTTAGCAAGTTAATGCCGTAGAGTGAGAAGGCTTTTAAAAACGAAATCGACTCGGGTTAAATGTGGAAAGTGGGTCCTACAAGCGGAGTAAACATTTAGGCTGAGCAGCATCCGCACCTTCCCGAGAGCTGGGCGCTGCAAAGCTCACTGGCTCCCTCTGCCGCCTTCCTGCCGAGAACGGGGAGAAGCTCTCTACACCCCCCAAAACCCTGGGCAGGTGGGGGTTCACTGGAAACACACAGTCCATTTGGTACAGGAGGGCTCGCAACCCCTGCCCAGCACAGCGAGGGCAGCCCCACAGCCACCTACTGCTCCCACCAGTCCCTCCCTCTCAAAGCGCTGCTCCAGCCACCCCAAGCAGCTCCCACTCCAAGGAACAGCATTTATTTTATGGCCAATATGCTTCTTTTATTTATTATCCCTTCGTATCTTTCTCTGAATAGACACCGGTTCAAGACATAAACCAAAGGTCAGCGGGGGATCAACTCAACGCTTTGCCTTCCTGCTGCCAGAGGTAGGATAAAGACAGGTGATACCCAGGTTTGTTTCTCCACCCCGTTTCTGGAGCGGACAAGAGGAACTGGGGCTGCAGGATGAGCACTCTCTTCCACTGGGGAGTTTCTCGGTCACGTACACCAACACGGCTACAACACTGACCCAACGGCATCTGACTTTCGGGGCCTTATTTTTCCACACTGCTTGGCTGAGAGCAGGAGAGCAGCGATGGGGGCACTGACCCATTCACAGGGAGCAGCTCCCAGGTGAGAAAATTTACAGGGAACCCCTTAATTTTTTTATTTAAAGCACCACCCAACATCGTAGGGCAAATGCTGGTAACACCCAGCTCTTGCCAGCAGAGCCCCTGGCGCAGCAGGGCCTGGGTCGGGGAGGAAAGCTCTAACCTGTACAACTTGTGGAGCAAAAGAGTTTCAAGGTTTTAAAACCATTACAGGAAGTAGAAAGGCTGGGGGGAGACCCCAAACGCACACCAACTGCAGCCTCCTGAGGGCAAGGGCACTCTAACAACAGCTCTGAAAAACAGGGACAACCAAGCAGCCCACTATAATTATCAAGCCATGTTCCAATGCCCGTTTAACACCTTTAGATACCAAGCTGTTTTAAATACATACACACACACAATGCTGACACAGCATTAGTTGCATTGTCACCCTCTGAGCTACCAAAGACTACCAGTGTCCCAGGCTGGAGGCAAGCAGCAGCTTTTGCAAAGTTTCCCAAAAGGTCATTCCCTTTTTCACTCCCAACCCAAGAAGAACCATGTCTCACCACAAACTGAAGAACTCACCACAAGGCTGAAGTCAACACACAAGTACCTGCTGGCAAACCTCTGCAGTGGAGACACTTCATGCTCGGAAAAGGCCAACATTTCACAGTCCTGCTTTTATCCGGATTTGAAAAGAAGGTCAGCTTTTTACGCCTTGTGTTTTGAGGGAGAACAGGTAAAACTGCATGTTGGGAAGTTCCCCTTGAACTTGACAGGGTGTAACATGTAGCTGTAGGGGGATGTGATTTCCTCAGGACATAGCCCATGCAGGTGACTGCAGCAACAGAGCCCCTTCGGGCAGCATGTGTCTCTAGACATTCGTTTCAGCAGTTCCTTCGCATCACCTAATGTTACCAACTGCCCAGTCCACATCAGCCTGAGGTTTAGACTACTACTAAAGCTCTTCCTTGGCACAGCAGCAGCTGGATAAAGACAATTGCCTTTTGCCACCAGTTTCCATACTCTGAGCTAAATGCGATCTGTAGGAAGATACTTCCAACAAATCAAGATTTCCATAAGGGATCAAAATTCTAACCATAAATACAATTAAAGCCTTCTAATATTAATGCACACTTTTTATTATATTAAAATCAGGCAATGGTCTGATACAATAAAAAGGCTGCTTATGGAATACTGTTAAACTTTAATTACAGAGGATGTTAAATCCTTACAACTAATATTTTCCTCCAAAGAGTTAATGGAAACATCAATTGTTCATTGACTTGATAGCTGCTGCTTTAAAATGTGTTTATTTTTTCTTTTTTTTTCTTTTTTTTTTCCTCTTTTTTTTTTTTACACAAACACTGAATTTGTCATAAAACTTAGGACACACTAGGTTGGTTGTATGTAAGCTTGCATCCACATTTCAGCAGTTAGTGGTCCAAAACAGTAAACCAGAAAAGGCAGTGATTTGCCAGGATGCAAAGCCAATTAAGGTCCTTAATCTGTATGCACCACTTCCCCAGAACCTTCACTGGAGAGATTTCTCTTCCAAGACTTAGAGAATTCTAACAAACCTACTACACTGATTTGATTTGTCTGTAGTCATCACATCTTTAGAAGGGCCAAACCTAAGCGCAACACTGCGTTCGTTGACATTCTCGGGTCAATCCAAAGCACAGAAAATACAACTACTAGAGCTGGAGTGTGAATCTCTACGGGCAGTGCTTCCCCGTTAAAGTTTGGCAGCAGAAGGTTTCAGCAATCCTGGTAAATTACTGCTCTTTTCACCACGTCAAAAGCCTATCTAATAACATCAGCCGTGGCCAGCTTGGCGGTGTGGCAGCAGTGCTGAGGGACAGGAAAGTCCAAGTTTGCCAGCAGAATAGATACTCTTGTTTCCCAGGCTGGTAAAGACTAAATTTTTTGCAAAACCAAAATGAGAAGCAGGAGGGAAAAGGTCAAGTTATTGCCCCAACACTTACCCCCGGGGTTGGCCAGGAGTGAGAAGAGTCACAAAAAGGGGCAAAAAGAAAGCAGCACCCCCACTAAAAAAGAGGGGAAGAGGGAAGAGATTAAAAGAACCCCGAATCCCTCACCCAAAGCCCACGCCGCTGGTGAGGGGCACTGGGAAGAGAAATACAATCTACGCCTCGGCCAAAGGGAAGAAGGAAAGCTTGCCCCAGATTATCAGAGCATTAAAAAAAACAAAACAAAACAAAACAAAACAAAACAAAACCAAAACCGACCACAGTCACATTCAGCCTTTACTAGAGATAGCACAAAGGGAGGGATGACTGAGGTTAGCACACATCCCCATTAGTAGTCCATGAAGCCCAGTGTATACTGGAAGCAAAAACCTTTGTGTCTACTCTAATAAACAGCCCTGAGCTTCGACTCTATTGCAAAAGACAGAAAAAGAAAAAAAAAACCCAACAAAACTCAGGCCAGACACACAGGAAGGTGATTGTGGGATGTATGCTTTCACAGTTAAGTTAGATGTGCCACACTGGTCTTGACAGTAATAAATTTAAATAGACTTTTCCTGATACCAGAAGTTCAGTTATGTGGACAGTGGTTACACGACAGGATTATTTTTTATAGCACAACTTATATTTCAAATGAAAAAAAATAAAAAAAATTAGTATCATTTACAGTATCTCAAGAAAAACTTCCTTTGAATGGGAACTTCCTTTCCAGTATTTTGAGGTCTACAAGATGCATCTAGAAAATTTACTACTGTGGAAAATGAAGACAGCTTAAATTGAATAAGGGGGGCATGTTTGTTTTGTTTGTGGGTTTTGTTTTTTTTTTAATTAATTGCTGTAACATTGTCCTTCAGGTGGCTGAGGAAGTTTCATATTTTCTTTAGACATCATTAGACGCCGAAGCTCTTGCAGAACAACTTTGATACTATAAGAATTCTGCCATTTTGCTAGGACTGATATGGCTCTGGGGTCCACCTAAAATAGACAAAAACATCATTCCTGTCAGAATCGATACTTTCGATGCACGGAACTCCCCACCCACCCCCTCCAACTAAAGATCCCTAAAGAACCTGGAGGGGGGAAGAAATCAAAGAAAGCAAAAGCAAGCGATTTCCTAAAAGCACAATATATACCCACATGGTACAACTGTTTGTGAGTTGCGAAAGGGCAGGAAAAGCAAATGCCAGGTTTCGATTTCAGAATGTACTTGGCCTCTATATTTCCCTTCTACCCCCCTCGCCTTCTAGGCAGAAAAACGGCACTAGCAAGCAAGGAGTAGTTAAGCAAGTTGCAGGTATAAACGAAGCATTAATTTGAAGCTGCACATAAAAAACACATTAAAATGAATAAAACAAAAAAACTTACCACTCCATTAGAACTATTTACTCCATTCATATTAATTTTTGTTACAAATCTTACAAATGGAGGTGCTTCTGGATACTTAGGCCCACATTCTATCTTAAGGCTGTATATTCTGTTTTCATAAATTGTCTGAGGGGGAAAAGAAAGGAGGGAAGAATTACATCAGGCAGTTCAATAAGTATTTGGTTAAAGCAGTGCTTACTTTAGGGACACATGAGCTACTAAACAGTACAGGCACTTATAGACTACGTCGGCTACTCTGTTTCGGGTTCATTCTATAGTACTCAGAGTATCAAATGTTACCACTTCAGGGTAATACATTTTACCAGTCTTTTAAGCATCAAATTTTCCTAAAAGGAATGAAACTGGCATTGCTTCCCATTCACCAACTGAAATGATTTTTTAATCATCACATAGCTCAGATCCCTACTTTTCAATCAATCTTTATAAAGCAGCTTTGTTTTATCAGTTTACTAACCAGACACACTACCTTGAAATTGAAGCCACAGCTTTAGCTTAGGCAACTATCTAAAGTCAGCCTGTCCTAGCACTGCACTTGAAAAATATTCTTTGGTCACAAACTAACATACCAGTTCTCAGAAAGGGGAAGGGTCCAGGATTTTCAACACATTGTGGAGTACATCCTGATCCCAAACAGCATTATCACTTGTCTCCACAGCACTCACACTGTTGTACTTAACAGCTCATAGACAGAAACCCTGCAGCATGAATTTTTAACTAACCCCTACACAGATACTGAATAGAGACAAATGTAACAAGGCTAGATTGACTCTTCAATATTTAAAATTAGTTAAAAGAAACAACAGTGAATGTTACTGTGTACCCTGAGAATAACTGGGTTTGATGTGCTGCTTTGGTGCAGCCTGGCACAGAGTTCTCACTAAACTGGGCAACGACGACAGAAGGATTCAACAGGGACAGGATCATCAGGGGAAGTTCAGACAAAGAAACTCTCCAGATTTAAAGCTTCTGAGAAAGTTTCCTGCACCTTCAACATTGCAATAAACTTTACACTCAGAAGGCAGCGACCATGAGCAAAAATGCAGTGAACATGTGAGCGCAGAAGCCCTGAAGCAGCCAGCAGCTCCTGCGGCAGCAGAGCACCATGGCTCCACCAGAATCTTAACAGCTGCCCAACATAAAAAAACTTCTCCATCTAGGACTCCATGCAATTCCTTTCAAGGGGCTTTTATGCCCCTGAGCTCCTTATTATTTCCCTTAGTGTTAATGAGTGTTTTGATGCAAATCATTACCAAAAATGTAAGAACTGACTTCATGATTCAGCTGCTTCTAAGCTGTGCAAACCAAGTGGTTTTAAACCAGCCTGCAGCAGGACCAGCCCCTGGCCAGCCCTGGCTGACAAGGGTGTTGAGAGCAGACCCACACCAGGAAACACCTCTCTCAGGAACCACCCAGGAAGCACCAGGGAGCACTCCCAGGAAGCACACATCAGGAAGCACACATTTTCGTTCTACAGTTACAGGTCCTCATTCGCTAAGCACTACATTTCGGATAGGGAGAGGGGTATTGTCCACGAGCTTTCCACACACTTTCCACAGGCTTAAAGCTGCCCCATGATTGGCTACAACATTTGTGTCATTTGCTGTTTCCCACACTTTGTTTCGCCTTCACTATACTTCGTTTCGCTTACTTCCACTTATTTGCATATGTGCCCTCTTCAGTAACTCCCTCTTAAAGGGCCTGCTCTCAACACAAGGGTACCTCACAGTCACTCCTCCAGCACCTTGGCCAGACAACCTTGTCCGGCCATGGCAGTGACAAACTGCTCTCAAAAAATTATCGGGGAAAAAAAGTCACCTGTCAGCTCTGCTCAGACTGCCCAGCTGCTGAGTGAGTCCCTGAGCACAGAGAAATTTAAAGCTTAGAGCTTGGTACAGGTTTTTAGGGTCTTTGCAAATAACAGCACCACATTAAGACTAGTGAATGGAAAGCCTTGACTGTGCACATGTCCACAGCCAATATAACTTATGTGCAGATAGTGCTGAAGTTTTGACAGTCCCACTGTGTTTTAAATAGCTTGTATAAACAAGCTGAATCACTGGCTGTGAAACCATCCACACAAAGTCTGGGAAGAAGGGTGCTTCCATGTATGGCAGCAGGGACACTCGGAGCAGCAGCACGGATCTAACTGCACCACGGGTCATTTTTCCCTCTGGGATGCCCAATAAAATGTTCTTCCACCTGCTACAAGCATGACTGATTTCTACCCAGAAGGAAATGGGATTCTAATTTTTTTTTTTCCCCACAGCCAGTATTGCCACATCCTATTAAGGAAAAAAAATGGTAATAATATAAATAAGTATGAACAGTGCTAAAAGCAGGACGGCAACTTGGCAACCAAGAATGACTGAAAGCTCCCAGAATCTCTCTCAATCCAGCCTGTTGCTCTCAAGCAATCAGCTCAAAAGAACTCAAGACACTTCTGGAAAAAAATCTATATTCATACATGTGTCAGAGAGACAAAAGAGACACAGCTGAATCATCTTCCATGATAGTCCTCTAAGCTTGATTAGCAGGACAACATGAACTACACATTTCTATCACTGCTGACAAGTAGATGCCTGTTTGCACACTGCAGTTTCTATTTAATTTTCCAAATTAGGTTTCAAGGTTGCTTAAATTTTCCATAAAGTGCATGCACATGGTAAGCCTTCTTCACAGTCTTAATGCAGGCTCATTAACACTCTCCTACCGTTCTAAAATCTAATGCTATTCTAGAAAATTATTCAGGCATACCATAAACAAATTAAATGATTGCAAATGAGGAGATGTTAACTATGGCAGACAAGAAGTAAACAACACTTCTGGATGAGACAGAAGATACCTCATGTATATGCCATCATAACATACATTCTTACTCAACCTCACTGTGTGTCAGAAAAGGAAACTGACAGAATGGAAACACAGGGGGCCGTGGCACAATTAAAGGCCTGCAAAGGTTTTGGTATACCAGATGGAGAACACTGGAATTACAGAGCAGTGATACTGAGGCCAGCTCCAGCAGATAACATCTACTACTGCAGGATGGGGAATCGGTTACTTGCACTGCATGGTAAGGATAGTAAGGACAGGGATACAGAGTGGAACTGGAGACAACAGGCAGGTTTTGGTTTTGGAATTCATGCATACATGCAAAGCACAATTAACTCCTCACATTCATTACCAGATAGCAGAGACCCACAGTTTAGTAGGGCTTGGGGATGAGGGGAAAAGAAAGACAGAACACAACAATACTACCACAAAGACTAGTACCAAAGTAGCTTCTTATAATGCGAGAGAACATTCAGAGAAGCAACTGAATTCATTAAAATCTGAGTTTCCTGAGTTAGCTGAAACTCTACAAGAGCAAGTCAGTACTGCTGCAATAAAACCAAACCCATAAACTCAACAAGAAACAGCAGAAAGACTAGCAGTCTGAATAAAACACCCATGTTTTCCAGACATTAGCTCCATGTGTAATCTCACTAGCTGAAGGATTTTAAACCTTGCTGTAGTCAAGAATAAAGGATACTAGAATCCTGGAATCTCAAAACTTAAATCTTAATGAAATAAAAAAATAAAAATAAAAAATTAAATAAAAATAAAGCAGACATGCAAGAGAACTAACAAGATAAAGGCACTGAAAGTTCCAAATCATAAGCAAAAAGACATATAGATACACAAACCCCACTATTATATGGAACTTGACCCTTCAACATAAATTTTTCTTCACCTCTTTGTGTTTTGTTTTCTGCTTCATTGGTTAGATTAAGAGAAAAAAAGGGGGCATTGAGAAAGAAATTCACGGCACTATTTATTTAAGTGGATACTTACTCGTGGAGGCCCAATAATCATTCCTGTCCATCTTGTAAGTGTCATATCTTCATCATCTTCAAGGCCCCAGCTAACTGTTCCATCACCTACTCCTTTCTGACCTTCTTCAAGTTCTTCCAACAGGCGAAAATTACGAGGAACTTTTACTCCTGAAAATAATCAGACAAAAAGTTGAAAAATCTAGTAAAGAAATAAAGCTAGAGTAATTTTGCCAATAAATTTCACTTTTGGTAATTCTACAGAAAACATTTTGCGTAAAAACATAAAAATACCACTGTTTTTTGAATGACAATATTTCAACACTATGAAGAAATCTCCACCTTTTAGCTTGGATTTTTCAGGCCAAACGAAGGTACCCACAATTAAACATGCTGAAAGGCTGACAGGCCAGATATTAGAGAAGGCAGAAAAATGAAATCTCTGCCCATTCAGAGATACACAGGGCATTATGGAGCTCTAATTAGCACTTATCTGTACAAGCTATAGTATAAAAATTTAGAAGATTCTATAAAATGACACCATGGGAGGCTTGACATCACTCAACTTACTCAGAGCTTTTAAAAATACCATTCAAAGCAAATAAAACCCTTTCATAACACTAGTAGGTTAATCTGAAGTTAATTTAAGTGGGCTTTGTCAGCACCAATAGCATGGTTTGTACTTACGACCTCTAACACCAAAGGAATTGCAGCACTTCTTAATTGCTGAATCCTTAAAACACACAGCAAAACAGGGGAATTTTCCTATCTGCATTACATTAATGGAAAAAAATGGCATAGAGAGCTTAGGTGACACATCCAAGGTCACACACTACACCCACGGTGAAGGAGGATCTTGAACCCAGGCCACAGAGCACTTAATTACTCATTCTTCTTCAGGGTATCCCTACCTCAGCTGCAGAACATAAATGCACTCAAGGCCACTGCTTCTCCTTCAAGGTACCTGTGTGAGTCATGTTTCTCTCCAACTGCCACAAAATTACTGTCAGGATGTATTTAACCAAGTAATTTTCACCTGACATAAAACCCAAAAAGGTTGGATTTGGCATTTGGAGGTTTCCTCCCCCCCCCATAGTAGGACGTTAACTATTCACCAGCATGTAATAACAGAAAATCATAACTAATCACCTTCTTCACTGTCACTTATTACTGCAGAAAGAGAATGGGGAATCAGCCTTTCAGTATAAAAAGTGAAGCCAGCAAACTTCTCGGTCAGAAGACAATGCTTCTGCATGCCCAGGGCAACCAGAAGGGATCGAGTAAGGGCTTGGAAATGTGGAAAGCGCAGAGGACCTAAGGCTTTGTGAAATGTAGCTGTGCGTAAAATCTATTAACTCTTGTAACTTTAAAATCCCTTTTAGATCTATGAACCACCTAAAGAAACTACACATCAATGATGATTTTGCTTTGGAATCAGAGCTGCCCAAATTTCATTCACTACAAAGCAAGCATAAAAGACACCAAAGAAGCAAATTACTACAGGATTTGATTTGCTGACCAGTTTGATACACATCTCAGATAATCATATTGAAGAATATTCTAGGGCAGCAGGATTCAGTAACGGAGCTGTAGCAACAGCACGATGAGAAACCCAGGATGAGGAAAGCAGCTCCAGAAGAAGCCAGAGGTGCAGGGGCTGCACCAGAGCACCAGCACAGGGGCTCCAGCACGACTCGGCTCTAGCTCCATGGCAAGCCCACATCTCTGTCTCTTGGCCAGACTGTGCTGTTACCATGGCTGCTGAGTAACACATGTCTCTGGCGGTGAAAGGAAATGAGTCAGTTGGAGCTGGTGAAGCCATCACCATAAGATTAACCGAGCCCCAAACCCTCAGTGGTTAACAGGACTTCCTGGGGATCGCTGTCACTTCCCTGCATGAACATCTCCAGCATTTCCCCTCCTGGTAAGACTTAACTGTAAGCAGTATGCACCTCGTGTACCTCGGGTGTATGAAGGTCCAAGTATGCAGTTCATGCCTGAGTTGTGACAGATTAGCCCCTTCATTTTTAATTATATTCCCAATGCTCCACGCTGCCGTTAGGGGAGGCAGAGAAGAGAGCAGTTTAGCTCCAGAAGAGGAGATAAGAGAGCCGGGGGACAAGAGGGAGGGATGGAGTACAAGTTGAAGGACAAGATGCCACCTTCACTTACACACACTACCTGTTTGGCAATTGTTTTCTGCCGCAGATGCAGGGGGGAGCCGGGGAATGACAGCTGTACAATGCCTGAAGCTGCCACCTGGCTTCAGCCCTGAGAAAGAAAGGGCCAGGGGACGACAAACAAAAGGTCCTTCTGTCTGGTGAACTCCACCCTTGGGTCTGACACAGCAGCTCTTCCCCAACACAGGTGACACCACAAAGGAAACCGTGGTTATTACTAGAAACCCAACCTGCACCTCTCCCTGCTCACAGAAGCAATAAGCTGAAGCCAACAGAAGATCTGCCTCAAACGTGTCAAGTTGCCAAAAAATACACCCTCTTCCAGACCACAGCATCACTATGCTTAGCAAGCATCAGCTGTCTCTGCACTTGGTAATTCCACTTCATATTTATCAGTGGCCTGAAAGTAAGTTACTGATATTTATTTCCTTAGACCTAAACAGGTAACCTGGGAGGAATGAGCTTTACGGTAAGCAGATGCAGGCCAGGCACCAAAGGAGGAAACCAAAAATATTGCCCCTCTACCCTTTCCTCTGAGCATCACGCACCCTGTTCACCAAGTGAGGCAATTATATGATCACGTAATTGAAAATTACATCATCACATATATATTCAGTCAAGGCTGAAAGGCAGCTTTAATTGTGATATTTGCTAACCAGAGCTAGGCTTGGCCTTGCAACCTTACAGGAAGAGAGTATTTCCGACCCATCCCAAGACACAGCTGCTCTGATTCAGCATGAATCAAAGTCATAAGAGTCACACAGGATCTTAGAGTTCTCTGACTAGCCTGAGATCTGGAGAGAGCCAGCTACTCATACAGTGCACTGGCTTCTAGCACATGGAAAAAAGTTAACAGAAAAGACTATTAATTCCACAGCATCTGCTCACTTCTGAGCCCTACAGGGACACCAGTGGCAAAAGGGAGGTGAGAAAGGGAGGTGAAGTACATATATTGAGTTTTTATGCACTTCACAGAAAATAGAACAATCATGGGAGATGGTTGATCATTTCACAACAAACCACCCTGTCCAAGAGTATTCTTGACTTCTGGAAATATTTTATCCCTGTGCTAAAGCTCAGAGGAAGGGAAGACCAGCATCTCAGCCACTAGACAATACAAGTTCAGAGTCACATCAAGGATGGTAATTCAGCTCCCTCCCTGGCACGTTCTCAGGAGATTCCCCAGGAAGAGAAACACACATACACATATAAAAGCCTATGGCCATTATAGATGCTTTAAATAATTTTTAAATAACCTGCCCTTAAGCAAGGCAGAGTAAAAGACCAGAATCACCCTTCTGGTCAGCCTGGAAAGACGCAGGAAGCCATTAAGCCAACCCCATCTCCCCTTCATCTGCAATGGCCTGGAGCACTCATGGTCAGCTACCACACACTGCTGGGACCCAAACCTCAGAAACCACACAAGCTTTATCACTTGTGGTTATACGCAAACATATCATCATCACGTTTGCTGTCCACCAAGATTCCTAGAAAGTGATCCAATCTAGACATAGACAGTATTTGCCAAGTAACTTCCATGGCTGCACCATGGCAGACTGGGAATTAGGAGATGTCCCGTGCCAGCTGACACAGCCATGAGTCAACTGTGCGGCATCCTCATACCCCCCAATAAATACCTTGCATAATCTTTTTATGTAGACTTTCAAGGAAGTAACCAAACAAACCTGTTTTTCTAAGTGTCCTTCATTTAACACAAGAAAACCTAAATAAAGTATGAGACAATTAAAAAGCAATCAGGCTGTTGAAAGTACTTTCAGTTACGCATTTTTATTTAGCCTTTGCTATGGTTCAGGAAGACTCTCAACTGCAGCTTCATTTGAAACAAAAATACAACAACATCTAGATAATTCTCCACTTGCAGCTTGCCTGACTGCACAGAAATTAAATACTCCCAGAAATGGAAGTGAAAAAACCTTCTCTGGGCAGGTGAAGATATTTACTATTAATCACAACAGCAAACCTATGAAAGATAAATTATACTGTACTGACAAGGTAAGATCTCCAACAACACAGGTTTGCAGTCCTTCTAAAAGTTCATCTTTTAGTAAATGCACATTCGTGAAGCCTCAACCCTGGACAGTAGTTCACCGGTTACAACAAGTTCATGAAATATTTTTATGGCAAACTGGAGAACAAAATAAATCATGGACTGACTTTAAAGTCATGGTTCAGAAGCTGCCAGGTTTTGTGTGATATCCTTTTTGGCCTTCAAATAGAATCAGAACCTTCTTTTTTCCTTGTCAAAACCTCCCCCTGCTCCCAGCACTGCCAGGCAGCGCTGAGCCTTCACCACCACCACCCCCCAGCTAAGCAGCGAGCTGCGAGACTGATGGACAGCGAGCTGGAAGAAGACAAAAGGAGGTTGACCTGGTCTGGTCAGGAGCTCACCAAGAAAAGTTCCACACTAGGAAAGAAGGGAATTATTGCTGGAAGACAGTTAAGTGCCATCTCGGGCTTTTAAAGACCTTAAAGCACTCCCAGATTTACTTCATAACACAGCACCACTAAGGATACACAGAGACACGACTGAAGGCGCCTGAGGACAGCTTTACGAGTGATTGTACCATTCTGAGATTTTCCTCATTTCCAATTTACATTCATGGGATGTACATAGTATGTTTTTAACAAGTTAAAACCAAAACTTTATGACAAACTACACTTTTTAATCTTTTAATTCTCCACAGTTATACAGTGGAAGCAATTCCAACTTCAGAAACCTTATCAAGCTGAAAACGGCAGAGTGAAACCAGCGAAACAAGGTGGACAATATGCCTTTGAGAGCAAATCCCCTTCTTAAATCTTTTTCATCAGTGTCAGTACAACAAAATATACACCTCCCACAAAAACGTCAAGAATACATTTCTCTTTCTTTTCTGAAGTGGAATCAAACTTTAAGCATTTCTTTTCAGGAATTAAGCATAAATATGCTGCAGAGGATACCTTGGCACAGCACACAGAAACAGCACTTCGCTCGTCAGGGGCTCTAAAAAGAGGAACTGTCTTTTTGCTGATGCTTTCTTGACATCTCCACCGATAACAGGCAACTTATCAAACTGGTCTTTCAGCCCAATTTTAACTCTGCTTTCTGCACTAGTTCCTGATTTACAGAAACTCAAGTGAACTGAAATGCAATAGATTTAAACACCTGTGTTGCTTAAATATGTTAAAGCCCCTTCTATTGCTTTTTTTTGTGTATTTGATGGTCAGCCTTAATTACACCCAACACATTTCTCATCTCTTTGCAGAGACTGCCACTATTGAAAATTTGGTAGCTGGCCCCTGCAGCACTGCAAATGTCAAATACAAATAAATCATTCTTTGTCACAATGGTGTATAAAGTTTCTGAAGTGACAGAGTATTTAAGACTGAATAAAGGGCTTTCAGCAGCTGTCAAAAGACTTTCAGGAGACAGGAACTTTTAAATTTCTTGCATTGTCTTTAGTCATGATTTCCACTCCAATAATACAGGCAGGTACTGAAATATTTTCCAGATCCAAAACAACTTCCCGAGCACTTGAAGCAATCTGAAGAGTATTTTGTTCTGTGTAAGCTACAGAGCTGGTTTTGTCTTGCAATACTTCAATACTTTTAGCGCATTGCTTGGAAAGAGATCACTTTCAAACATCTGTCTGGGGCAGCCTGGCAGTATCACTGAGGTCTGAAGCCAAATAAAGCTTTCCAGCAGCAGAAGAGTTAAAATCAGATGCATTCTGTGGCTTCTATCGCAGAAAAGCAAAACATTACCAGCTCAGCTAGAAATTACTCTAGAAAACAAGTCACCCTGAACTAGTGTCCTGGACAAAACCTTTACACCAAATCTCACAGGGGAAAACCCCACCGTTTCCTCTTCCTTTGTGTTGTGAAAAGAAATGGTTGTTACTGACAGAGAGCCCAGCGCTCTCCTCCCCACTGAGCATCACCAGCTCTTCTCACATTCACACCGCCCACCGAAGGGTGAACGCACGACCAGGTTCACTGACTTTAACACAAGCTTTGAAGGACAAGACTGAGGTGAAGTTTCCTGTTCCATACAGGACTCCAGTTTAATACCAGAGCTGACAGCGCAGGTGGGGAGTGGCAATGCCAGGACACACAGACCCCTGAACTTTGCTTCTGGGCCAGGCCCAGGTCAGACTTGTGAGGAACATGCACAAATTAATCAGTAGGTGGAAACTGAGTAGTTTCATCTTGACTCACAATAGGTAAAACACACCCTCACAACCTGAAAACCCCAGCCTTCATACACCTTACAAAATCTGTGTTACATCTTCTATGAACCTTACTTACACATTTAATACTCTAATGAATCATTTGAAGTTCTCAGCCAAAATGGCATTTTTTCAAATATATTATGTAATTTATATCATTATATACGAAAAGCCTCAACTGAATATCTTCTTGTAAGAGTTTTGAACTATTCACCTATTTAATCTACTGCATCCTTCCATTACAATGCACAAAGAAGCTCTGCAATGAAGACTTTCGCACCTACTATTCCATGCGTTTTTATAGTCCAGTTTATTGAAGGAGGCATAATGTATCTTCCCAATTTCTCTTCAATTACTTTTTCCCTACCTTTGAGTACTTTACTTACAGACTTAGAAAGCACTTGGTGACTGGCAATATTTATTTTGAGATAACAATAACTAGTGCATGCAGTGTACTCCAAAGGAGACATTACGGTCCATTTGCAGAGGCAGGGCACACCTTCTATATCCTTGAACACGCAGTTTCTTCTATGTTTTAAAGTCTTGTTTGCTTTTCACAGGCATAACCTTGAGTTTACAGGGATGCTCTGGGTCCCCCCAACAATTACAAATATCTATTTCTAGTATACCATATTAAACCCTATCTGGGGTATTCTCTCTGCTAGCAGTATTAAGTCACATATATCAGTACCATCGTGCCTGTTCACCTAATGAATTGCTCTTCTGGAGTTCTTCACATTCCTCTGACTTTGAGTATCTTATATCTGGGCAAATCATTTTACTACTCAGTTCTTCCAGGCTGATGGTAAATGCAGTGTCTACCACAGCCCTAGATAGACCTATGAGAGAAAAGTGGGTTAAATGAGATCATTAAACTTTTCCCAGGATGAAAATGGGAAAACCAGGATTCCATAGGCCATCATGGTCAGGTTCTGACCTCTTACAATACTGGAGTCTGCAGGACAGTGACATGGAACAAGATCCTGTAGTCTAACCGCAACACAGACCCCACACAGCTCAGCTTCCCTGGGGGGCACAGAGCACGTGAGTCTCTGAGGAACCCCTGATACCTCGGCTATAACACCTCTGGTACCTGTGTGACACCTCAGTCTGAAGGATGGACAGACATACATTTACAGTTTGGGTGCTTGCAGTCTCCTGCAAAGAACCATATTAGAGCAATTAAAGTCAACCCTTTCTTTTTATTCATATATTTATTGTGTGTGTGTGCAAAACACCCTTTCAAGATACAGGGATATTTGCTACCATTTTTTCCTCTGGGTCAGTAGCTGATTTTAAAGAAAGACTCAGCATTTTTCACCCTCAACCTTTGTTTAAGTTCCTTTGCTGAATGACTACAAACTTAGGATATCAAATATATTCAAGTGTTTTATAAAGAAATATGAATACATTAAGATTCTATGAACCAAGAATCAGTAAAACCTGTTTTACCTATGAGCAAAGATACCACGAAGCTACCCGCCCAAAGTCCCACAGTGAATCAATCAGTACTGGAGAACAAGGTGTCACTCTAGGCTCTGTCTGTGTGTGCCAGGCAGTGCCTTCAGTGCAGTGTCAAGAAGGAACCACACGAACTGCATTGCAGTGCCACAACCACCAGCAGTAACTGGACACTGTGGTGTTCTCTTTATCAGAGGAGGACAATCTCCATCCTTTACTAATGCAACAAGAAAAGGCAGAGCACTTCTGGTGAGGCAGCCTGTGACTTACAGCTGGACAAAGCTCTAAGGCTGCCACCAGTGTAAGCTGCTGGGCTGCACCTGAAGTTTCCCCATACACAATTTTGGGTTTGCTGCAAAAGTTGAGTGTTACTGCAATACACATTTATATGTTACATACTGGCTTTCCTTCCCACCCCCCCAGAAGCAGCTAAACACACAGCGTCTGATGAGCAGCTGAAGTGTGGTGCTTGTCAGATGGGAGAAACTGAGGTCCCTACTCACATCTACCTGGCTGCGCATTGCTTCACGCTTCCAGTGCTGAAGACACGAGAGAGCTTTCAGAAACCCATGAAATAATAGGAAACAATCCAAAAGACACAATGTGGCTGGCAGATGATGGTTAGCAACAGCTTATCACAAAGACTGTTGGCTGCAGAAGAAAAGCTGTGCAGTAGGACTAGTTTTGGACTTCATCGCTGCAGTCCAAGTCCCTTTCCACACGTACCCCTCTGTGACCACCCAGACAATTAATTCATGAAGCTGTACTGGCTTAAAAAGAAAAATATTTGCCTTGTTTTTCCAGCCGAGTACAAAATGAAAAGTCAGCAGCTTGAAAGGATTATGAAGAAAGTATGGCAGCCAGAATAATGTGACATAAGAGGGGAAAGAAGGCTCCACTGCATTTTTTGTGTACTGTAATCAAGCCTTCCAACACCTCACCACCACGTGTGTTCCAGCACAGATCTGTAAAACATAACCCTAAGGACAGCATCCACTGCATTTTGAATGAGGTTTTATAAATTCGATTACTGTGAATTATCAGCACTGTGATAGCCATTCTTAAAGTTGAAAGTGGTCATCGATAAAGACCAGTCAGTAAAACGAGAATTCCAACATATTTTTATTACATTTTCTGCAGTCTTCTGGTGACCTCACAATGAAACTCCAAATGAAGCAATCTGAGAATGAGTATTACAGACCCTATATGGATTTACGAAAAAGGGAAAATGAAACTGGTTAACCAGAAGCGAAACTAATTTATTCAATCTGTCCAAGTTCATTACCGGATGTCAGAAACACAGAAACAGCAGAAAACACGTCCATAATCTAGTTGCAGCATTTCTGTTTAATGTGTAATGACACACAAAGATAGAATTTGGTTAACTACCCCAAGCAGGCAAGGAGCAATTTTAAAGGATAAAATCACACTGAATTCTTTAAGCATTCGTGTCCTGACAAGGAAGTTACATCCTTCTGATGTAACAGGAAGATGCGATTAGTAAAAAATATGGTTAAAGCAGCTAATTCCACCCTGGCGATTGCAGCCGTGGCTCAGGGACTATGAAGACCGGGGAACCGTGGGTTAGCTCTGACCACACAGAACTCGCCAGAAGAGGAGCCGGTTAACAAACGCCGGGGCCCGCTGTGGGTCTCGGCCGGCTGCCAGCGGCCGGGCGCTGCTCGCCCCGGGCCCCAACCTCAGCACCGAGCCCAGG
>VZTM01017864.1:119090-144595 GCA_013400555.1 Jacana jacana | reverse complement strand
CCGACCCACCGCCCGCTCACCCGCACCCGTGGTGGCCGCCATCTTGCGCCGCTGCCGCCGGACCCCGCCCCCTCCTACCACGTCAACGCAACGCGGGAAGTGCGGCTCTAAGGGCGCGGCGCGGGCGGGCGCGCTAAAAGGGAGGCGGAGCGCTCTGTGGTGCACGCAGGGCGCCTCCGGAACTGCGTCGCGCGGGCGGGCACCCCCAAAGGGTGGGATAGGGGCTGCCGGCGGAGGGATGACCCCCCTCTCCGGAGAGGGCAGCCCTGGGGAGCTGTGAAACACCAGCACCCTCTCAAGCATTTAACAGCCCATAAAACTCAAATGCAATTAATATGAATAATTGGCGAAGTACCTTCGCTACAGTCAGAAGACAAGCACTAGCTCTCCCACTGCTTCACAGACAGAGCCGCCTGGCACTGTTTATTTATGCCTTTGCATCCCCAACCTCTTCTGTGATGCCCAGCAAGGGCAGTCCCAGCTCAGGGATCTGGTCTGTTGCCTTTTGCTTGTCACCTTCCAAAACTGTCAGACGTAGAGAAATCACCACCCTGGCATGTCCCAGCCTGCCACTGTGAGTGGGACACACAAACAAGGGGCATAAGGAACCTCAGGCTGGTAGGGTGACAGACCAGGACACAGGCAGATACAGGAACCAAGGGGTCACCCTCCCTCTAGAGCAGAGGGCACGAAGCACCTCCACATAGTGCCTACTGAGCATCAGGAGGTCGCTGCAGGCCACTACATAGAATTGAGAAATATTTTCAGGCCTAAACTAGCTGATTTGAATCCAGAAGAGACATAGGAACATCAGGAAGATCTACAATGCCATGGTTTAATCAACAGCATATCTTTCCTTACCCCTCTCCAGCTAATACAGTGATAAGAAAAAAAAACAAAAAACCACCCCAAAAAAACACAACGAAGAGGGATTGGATTGTCTTTGGATAGATTCTGCTGTTTTGCAACACCTATTCTAAAAACCAGTGCCCCAAGATTCATATGTAAATTTGCAGAAACGATCACACAGCAGAACGTTTTGGAGACCCATTGCATTTTACTCAGTCAGGTCAAGCCAGCTTTTAGCAGCAGAGCCACGGTACTGCTTCTAGCAGTTCTTCTTTGGAGCTACTTTTCCATAACAAGGCTGCTGGTGTTACTGGGTGGTGTTTATTTAACTGCAATACCGTGTTTCAGAGGCAGTGGCTCCAGACCCAGCGAAGCAGTAGGTGGCACAAGAGCTCCGCAGACCTGCTGGGTGCTGGGGTCCCAGCCTGCCGAGTGGCATTGCTGCTGCCCAGAGATAACCCTGGGTGGCATCAGGCAGCCTCTGGCTCCAGCAGGATGCTCAGCAGCTTTGGGGTGCATGGCAGGTGACAAGCTTAACCCCCTACCAGCCTTCCACTGTTTAGGCCTGCTACTAGTCAAGTCCAATGAAGACTATGGACAGCCAGCCAGACACCACACCCAAGCCAAAACCTCCTCCTTTGGCCCCATCTCATAGAGGCAGGTCTGCTGATGCTGGCCCTGTTGTCCTGTGCCAGCAGCTGTGGGCCAAACCAGTTCTTGAGCTTTTTTTTTTTTTTTTAATAGCGCAGAACAGAAACACACCAGAAAGACACACTTCTGTCAACCTGCTTGTGGTCTCTGGGCTGGCTTGAAGAGAAACCCACCCCACCCCCCTTTCCTCTTCATGTTTGTTCCAACCAACGCAAGCTCTCAATGGGTATCCTCCTCCTTTGTCCCCAGTGTTTGACAAAGGCAATAGACAGGTCCAGACAAGTGGAGAGAACAGAGATAACTTATCCGGCAGCAAAACAAAACAAAATTGGAGAAGTTGAGAGGCACAGAAAGCTGAAATGCCTCCAGAGGAACTTCAAGGCAAAGCCCAAGCCCCAGCCCATCCAGCTGTCCTGAAGATTGGCTTAAGGCTGAGCAGAATGTTAGTGTGCTTTGCAGTAACGTTCCTCAGTTTACCACCGTCCAATACTTCCCATCGCAGACGAATCCCCAAACAGCTCAGCATGTAGGACCTCTGCAATGGCGGAGATGGAAAGAAAAATAGATCTGCTCCTGCAAGGCCTGCATGTGACCACGAGGAGCTGGTTTGCTGGAGGACAACTACAGACTTGTCAGAAATTGAAGGCCTGAAAGACCTCCTCCTAAAGGTCCAGGGAGCAGGAGATTGACCACATCTTTCTGTGGAGGTGAGACACTAAAATCAAATGGCTTTTAAAAGCATTCAGTTAAACTGAAATGCAGGCCATCTCTGCAGAGTTTAAAAAGGACTGCTTTATCTCTAATCTGTTCTTAATCAACTTAAGACAAATTTATCTTAAGCCAGATTTACATCTGTTAAGAAGGATCCACATAGCCTTTTGCTCCAGAACAGCTGTACTGATTTTACAGAAGCATCCACTACTTCAAATGGATGGACCAGTGTCCAAAAACCAACTGAAGGCCAAAGAACAAGCCCATTCATACAGGTACCCATTAACCCTCCTCCAAGGAGTGGGAAGCTTTAAGATAAATGTAAATTCACAGCAGGGAGGGAAAGACGAAGGATTACAAACCCAAACCCTGCTCACAGGCTGTGCTCCTCAACCTTGCCTTAGGAACAGTGACATGAATATGGGACACCAGGAGACACCAGCCACCTCAGGCACCTTGAGTCACTGAGCCAGAGCCACCTCAGGAGTCGAGCACAGCATCAGCATGTAAAACAGCATCCAGAGATTAACTGCTGTCCCCTTTTCACATAAATAAGCAAGATTAAGATAGCCCCAGCAGCCACCAGTATTAGTAGCTCAGATTTGTTTCCAGTAAGACTGTAGACCAAGGGGCCGAGAGATGTTTGGGCAACAGCAATTGCCTTTAATGGCATTCATGAAGTACAAATTCTAATAATTTATGTGCTCTGAATCCATCTGTTACATACACTGCAGCACTGCTGTCACTTGGAATTCACATCTGCAGCAAGAAATGAGCTCTCAAAGGATGTGGTGCTTAAGGCTGTCAGCATCCTCAGCATCCGCCCAATTCTGTACTGGGCTTTGAAACTGGTTTACTGAGCTCAGACTGGGGTTGAAGGTGAAAGAGGAAGAAAGGGATGGAGGCAGGAGGGACAGACAACCAGGGACTGCAAATCTGTTGGAATATGGGAGTCCCAAGCAGGAAGCAGGCGTGAATCTAAGCTTTTGTTGAGATGGCACAACTAACTACTGCAGCTCTTTGTACTCATAGCAACAGACACTGTTTCCTGAGCGTTTTTACCCTTCTAACATTGCAGGGTACTCACTGGAAGGGGAGAAGAGGAAGGAGAAGGATTCTTTGCTCTGGACACAGGGTAGTTTGCATCCTCACCTTACCAGCATTCAGCACATATTCATTTTAACACCTGCCATGCCAAAGAAATTTAAAATAAGTTTCAGCTACAAATACCAAACATTAACGGATCTAACTGCACCGAATCAGAGTGACTATGTTCACACTGACTTCCACAACAGCAGAAGTTACCTTTCTTCCTACTGAAATTTATATTCACAACTCACTTTTTTAACATAAAACTAAACAGTCAGTGCCTGGAAATTAAAATAAGTGGAGATAAAACTACTTGTAGGAACAACACTTAGCCAAGAGGATTGGCACATCTTAATAGCCCTTCTTAAACAGGCAGATCTGGGAGAAGTAGGTAATAATTAACAAAGAACCTGCAACAATCCTCCCTAACCACATGTGCAACCTGCTGGCTGCTCCCCCCAGTGCTCTGTGTTTTCATACATGCTGTGCTCTTATACACAGCCTTCTGTGCCATGGCCTTTGATGGCACAGGTGGGAGAAAGAGGGGACAACCTGCTCTTTTCACCAAAGATACTGTAAAATCACAGATTCATCTTCCACAATAACAGCATTAAAGGAGTATTCCTCTCTCTTCCTCTAATCTCAACTACACGAATTTTAAGACTCCTACTAAAGTGAAAATATTCTTTACCGTTAAAGCCACAGAGAGACACGATATTGGCTGTGATGACTGGAACAGACCACAGCTTCATGTGATGGTATGAAGTTTACAAAGAATCTGAATTGTTTAAACACATTTAAGTGTTCTGTAATTAAGGTACCAACTGTGATTTTAAGCTGCAGAAGCCAGGTCAGAACCCAGTTGAGACACATCTCCATTCAGCAGTTGCCAAGTACCAACCCTTTCAGAGGTTGTGGTTCCTCATATCCAAAGAGGTTAAGATCAGTCTAAACCTACGACTCAAAAACACGTTACCATGATCTTCATGAGAAGACAGTTTGAGTTCAACACCATTTACAACTAGGGAATGGGAAATAGTCTTGGATTTGGCCATCAATACGCTTTCATTTAGGAAAAAATTAAACAAGATCCAGAACACATTAACTTGACAAAGTGTCTGTTGGACATTCTGAGGGAAACTCTGCTCCCCTCAGTGCAGCAGTGTTGCTCCTCACATCCACAGCAAGAATTACTTTCACTTCTCCAAAGGTGTTGAACTGTTGCAGGCTGCGATCAAGTTGTTGGACTGAGCAATGACAATGCACAAATGAAGAACAGCAACAAGACTTAACAAACATGATTAGTATTATCCAACTGCTTTGTTATAAATATATTATATACATTCAAACATCACATTAAAATATTATTCCATTACACCAGAAGAGATTAAGGCTTTATATTATTTACAGAAACAAGCAAGCACCTTAAAAAAAAACAAACAAAAAAACCCAAACAAACAAACAAAACCAAACAAAAAACCCCAACAAAACACACCAGTCATTGACATTTCCCTTCTAACATTATGAGTTTGATACCTTGAGCTCTTGAATACAGCTATTTGCAATGTGCCCGATGCTAGAACTATTTTAAACATTTATTGTCAGGGTAGGAGACACTTAATAGAAGACTCATCAGTGAGCGCTCCACACAAACACAAGTGTGTGTTGTACTGGGTGCTCTTCCTCTCCTCAGAGGCTTGGTAAATTGAAGGCTTATGCAGAAAAGGTTTGTTCAATTCCACGAGAGGGTAATTTTATTTTAAGGGAAACTGAAGACACTTTGAGGATTCACGGCCCACTGCTGGAGTGAGATTCTCAAAGTCTGTTCCATATTACATCAATTAGATTTAACATGATAGCAAAGATAGATCTGTAAGTTTATCGATCACTAAGTGCATTGAACAGCGATGATTTTATAGGCTTCCATTGCTCTGACACACTGTTTTCATGCAGTGCATTTGGATTGAAACATGAAGTGACAATCTGTTGTCACCATTCTCCCTATAGGTCTTAGGCAACAAGCTATTTCTGAAGTGTTAAATAATGTTGATACAACACATGTTTACTACGCCACCATGTACCAATGGAGTGACTGCCCTGCCTTCTGCCTTGCCTGATAGCCTTCTGAGATACAGCAATGAAGTATTTTCTAAGATGTAAGCAGTCATGGCTAATCAAAAAGGTGCTCAGTAAGAGTAATCATCTTCATTTCAAGTATTGTTTTAAGAATTAGTTCTTTTCATTACAGTCTGTTAGCACTTTTTAGTTTGTGCTTAGAGTCTATTATTTCTTTGCAGGTCTTTAATTTGGCTGATGGCTTTTTCTCTTTTTTTTTTTCTTTTTTTCTTGTTTTTTAAAAAAAAACAACATTGGCAACAAGTTAAGGATTGCAGAAGGCTGGCAAAAGTTATTTAATTTTCTGAGCCCATTTCATGTCATCTGCTCTTGGCTTCTCCCCAGTAAGTCCTTGGATAATGTTCTCCAAACACCTCCAGAATCTTATCTTCTCTAGTGGATAGTTCAGCCAACCTACGTGATTGCAAAGGAAAAAAAGGGTTAGTTTGTCATAGCATCCAAAGTTCAATGTCTTGCAATATTTATTTAATAACATTCTTTAAATTAAAGACAAGGTAAATGTAAGGTGGACTATTCTAGGGCCATTGCAAAGCTACCAGAAAAGAGAGTGTCAGGTTGAATGATTTGTGTTAGAAACAAGACGTTTTTATTAGTAACACCTTAGATTTAGTATTTAAATTTAAGCAAATAAAACCATCAACCCAACAATTTCAGCTATTTTTCCCACCACCAAAGCCAGCTCAGCTTTTCCCTGTGTTTCTCATTAGGTAGCACAGCAAGAAAATAAATGCATACAGCATGGCTCTGAAATCTCAAACACATCAAAGCCACAGTTAGAGAGAATATAAAACAAAATAAAAATATAAGTATTTTTGTTTGAGACCTAAACATTCGTAGCTAAGGCTCAACAAACTAAAAGGTTTTGGTTGGATTTTTTTTAAAAAAAGTCTCAAGTTTAGATAGTTCGAATATCAGTTTTCATTTTTACAGTACTTAAATGTTTTACACTCCTCCTCAGCAAAATTAAAGTTTGCATAACTGACTGCTAATGAAGCCTGTGATGGGGAAGCCTTGTTGTGGCTGCATGCACCATGCTGCATTAACAGCAGCTGATGTGGGACCTCTCCTGGATTCAAAGAGCTGCAGGGCCAGCAGCACAGTCCCAACCCACTCAGCACCTATGGGAGCACTACTGCTTCCCAGTCACCAGAAGGGCTGCAACAAGTTGACACGGGACAAGCTTTTACCACCGGATGTAAAAACAGCAGTAAGTACCATCGTGTTCTGCATGCAACAGGAGACTGATGCATCTTTCCTAGCCTCTAGATTTAGGGCATTTGGAATGTTTTGTAGGAATGTTGCACTCTACAGACTGTTTGGCTGGAACTCACACAAGTTAAATAGGCCTCACCCTGAATTCAGAAGGGCTGTGTCTCAGTTTTAGGATATTACCTTAACTTTATTTTTTGCTAGTGTATTTTGATGCCAAGCTAACTATGTGTAACTGACAGGAGAGTGCAGAGGGGTTTATTACAGTGTGTTATATAGTAACTTCACACTTCTGGTTTTCCTAGTTCTACAATATTTAATCATAGAATCATTTAGGTTGGAAGAGACCCTTGGGATCATCAAGTCCAACCATCAGCTCCACTCTGCAAGTTCTCCCCTACACCATATCCCTCAACACCACATCTAATCTACTCTTAAACACAGTCAGGGATGGGGACTCCACCACCTCCCTGGGCAGCTGATTCCACTGACTGACCACTCTGTGAAAAATTTTTTCCTAATGTCAAACCTAACCCTACCCTGCTGCAGCTTGCAGCCATTCCCTCTTGTTCTGTCGCTAATTACCAGCACCAACCTCCCTACAATGCCCTTCCAAGCAGTTGTAGAGAGTGATGAGGTCTCCCCTCAGCCTCCTCTTCCTCAAACTAAACAATCCCAACTCCCTCAATTGATCCTCATAAGCCTTATTCTCCAGGCCTCTCACCAGTTTCATTGCCCTCCTCTGTACTCGCTCCAGCACCTCGATCTCTCTCTTGTGCTGAGGTGCCCAGAACTGGACACAATACTCAAGGTGTGGCTTCACCAGTGCTGAGTACAGGGGGACAATCACCTCCCTACTGCTGCTGGTCACACTATTCTTTATGCAAGCCAGGATGCCATTGGCCTTCTTGGCCACCTGGGCACACTGCTGGCTCATGTTCAGCCGCCCGTCGACCAGCGCCCCCAGGTCCTTTTCTGCCAGGCAGCTCTCCAGCCACACTTCCCCAAGCCTGTAGCGATGCATGGGGTTGTTGTGGCCCAAGTGCAGGATCTGGCACTTGGCCTCGTTGAAGGCCATGCCATTAACATTGGCCCATCTATCCAGTCTATTCAAGTCAATAGAACAAAGAAAAACAGAACCAGGAAATGTTATTTTCTTTCCTGTTTCCCTACGAGCAGGAAGAGATGGATGTAGAGAGGGTTACACTAGCTATCCCACACTTGCAGTGCTGTGCTGTCAGCACACATGCTGTACCTTACTCCATAGGCATTTCTAGAAAGGGGAACAAAGTGTAAGGAAACAAAGCCAAAGGAGAGGCAGGAATGAAGAAGTCATTACCACAAAGGAAACACCAGTCTAGCAACAGTCTTTCATGTCAGAGGGAAAAGCCAAGATGCAGAATAGCACAAGAAATACTGGAACAGGGGAAAGCTGCCGCAAAGCCAGCCCTGCCAGCTCTGAGTACTGCCCCTACAGCGTGTATAGCTATTATGGGACCGAAATACTAAAAGGGAGAGAACACTCAGGATATTCACTACTGAAAAATAACATATTTCTAGACCTATTAGATACAACTACAGCTTTAATAACCTATCAAAACAGATACTGGTTTTGTTCATCTTCTGAGTTGGACATGACCTTTCCTAGCTTTCCTGCAGCTCCACTCAACTCACCCTGTACTTGTGCCCTCTAGGAAGCCAGCCCACACAATTCTCATTAGCACAGCCATCACCCCTCAGGGAATGGACAACTCCTTCCTGGTGTCTAAAACTGGCAGCCAGTGCAAAAGCTTTAACATTGGGAATGCCAGAAAGAGCCATTACCTGACACCTTCCCTGGCAATGACACGGTGGGGGACCTTTACCTACACAAGTCAGTTCTAAAACCAAGTGCACTCCTTGGACTTGGTTATCTACTCCCAAGTTAAATCACTGACACGCGTATTTCAATAAGTAATCCTATTTCATTCAGTAAAGGCCCCCTTTAAATAGTCCACTGATTGCATATTTCCGTCCTGCTCTGCACTTCTACCCTAGAAGAAAAAGAATTAGGGCTGCAGAAACACTTTGTTCCACTGGAAAATTCAAGTATACAATCTAGAGTGCTGTGTTGTGTCAGACCAGTAGGGAGTGAAGACTTACAGAAAGCATGGAGTGAACGGAAGCACGTGCTTTTTTGTTTGTTTTTTTTTTTTTAAATGAGGAAAAAAGCAACTAGCCCAAGACTGCTAATGATGGTTGGACTTAAACTTTCAGGACATAGGACTGAAGAAAGCTCTTAAGGTGGCAAGATTTTTTGTTATCACCTGTCAAGTCAGGCTTCTTAATTGTACTGTGTTCTTACAGGACATTCTCGTCATGAAAACTAGACTTGTTTCTTGGCAGAGATTTCAAAACTGACATAAATTGTCAAACCTATGACAGAATGAAGAACCACAGTGGTTTATTACTAGCTGAATAACTTGATAGCTGATTCAGGATTGTGCAACACTGATGACTGCATATACCCACCTGTAAACTCATAAAAACTGAATATACATATAAGAGGAACCTAAAGCCAGTTTCCTGCAAATCTATCCACTCCTCTGCCCCAAATCAGAATGAATGTATGCTGAAAATCCAGCAGCCCTACTTTAGAAATGAGGATTCAGGGTAAGCTGCACTTGCAGACGACATGCTTTTTTGAAGGCACAGTAGCTTTAAGACTTTAATGAACAAAACCCATCGCTTGCATGAGATTACCAAGATACCATGCAATCAGATATCAGTACCACTGGCTACCCTGGCAGGCTGAAAGTTACCTTCTAGACAACCACAAATCTTCCCCCCACAATTTTTATACACAATAGTTTTGCTAAGAGCTTGTACAGCTAAAAGCATGTCACCATGCCATTTCCTAGGTATTTAACAGGCTGTCACTAAATTACATCTTGCCAGGTGAATTGCACTGGACTACTCCAGAGAGCACGCAGTATGAACCAGGTGGCAGTACCAGTTGTAATGCAGAAGTACGTCTCGTGTGGAGACACATGATGGATCCTGTGATGTTTCCGTGGCAGGATAACATGCCAGTCCTGTAGAAATATGACCCAGCGTGGAAGACCAAAGTACGTGTGAGACCACTTGTGAATCTGGTTCGTCATGGTTATGAAGATGATAAGGGCAAAGACATAACACTCCCAAGGACATGTTTCATATAAAGCCTCTGCAAAACAAGATGTATTTCTTTAAATACCATTTATGAAAAGGTAAATTTCTACTAGGAAAATGCCACCTTGCCCAGACAGAACTGCCTGGTGCTGCAGGAACTGACACAGGCCTCAATGAAACTGCTTTGGCAGAAGTGTCATGAGAACCAGTGAGCCATGAGCAATTCCAGAATGTCCAAGACAAGCTGGTAAGTGCCAACATCTGCCAACTTGCCATAAACAGGAAGTTAAACTGAGCTTACTCAGTTTAATAATAAACTAATTATTATAAGAATTAAAGGACTAATTTTATAAGATAATATTATATAAATAAAATAATAAAATTAATCCTTTAATTCTTGCACTTCTAATTTGCAAATAAAATATGTCTACACAGAGATGAAGCATTTTTATACACTTTAGAACGAGTTGCCCTATATGCACACAGTCTGATCCCTCCTATAAAAAGAATATTTACTATAACATCTAATGCTTTCTTGCAAGACTCTTCAGAAACAGATTTTCCGCTGAGCTAGAGAACATATTTGCCTCACCTACTAGTTGTCCCACCTTCAAGGAAAAAAAACTTCCCCCTGCTGCCCAGGAGCATCACATTTCCAACACCTATTGTTATCTCACATTTATCGATTTCACCTAGCTTCACACAGACAAATGTTCTTTAAATATCAACAAAAATGCTAAATCCACACAAATCAGAAGTAACAGCTTACCTGGGGAAAATGAAACAAATTTGTAGGCCATGTTTGCCAATGGGACTAGTGTCATAAAGCAGTTGTCTCCATTGGTCTCTATAAAATCATGTCTGGTAATTGCTGTAGGGTCAATATGATGTTCTCTAAAAGGTCTGATGAAAGCCTGAAAAAAGAAATTTATAAACATCATAGCTCATTAATGATCTTGGAAAGAAAAATACAAAAACCTCTAAAGTCTCCTCTGGGAGAAAGAAATCACTCTGAATATACAATTCCAGAGGAGACAGAGCTAATTTGATAGGTAGGACTGAGACAGTAAAACAAGAAAAACTTATTTGCCTTGAGCACATATATCACATAAAGCCCATGCAAAGGTGTTCTGATCAGTCTGAACTCTTCTCTTGTTTATTTGGTGCAGTCCCCTGCAGTGCCCTTTTTTAAACTATGGTCCACAAAAGAAGGGATTCAAGGACTACAAAATCTGTTGAAAGTAAGCAAAGGTAAGCCAAAACCCAGCAGTCTTCATTATTTAAAAAAACAGATTCTTGCTTATTATAGAAGTCAGAACACCTTCCACTACACACCTGGCATTTGCAGCAGCACATGTACAATACAGCTCAAATTTAAGTCTTCAGTCATCACCATTTTAATACTACTACATTTACAATAGGGGCCAGTAGCACAGAGCACTGGAAAGATTTCTGGCTGGAGCCTCTTCATGCTTTACGAGACAGCTTCTAGAGAATTTAGCCACAGGAACAAGTTCTCCCCATCTCTGTGCTTATTGGCTTTTTGGAAGATCTACACCAGTCTAGCCAGGTTTCTGCACTGTCACAGGCCATTCCCGGAGTACCTTAGAACAGTCTATGAATGCTGGTATTGCATAACTGTGCAAACCTTAAAAAAAGTGATAAAAGTGGAACAGCGTCACCTTGCATGTCACCTAGGCCAAGTGTAAACATGGCACTTTACAAGCAATATACTGTGCCATGTAGTGGAGGAGGGTTCTGGGGGTAGTTACATTGGCAAGACAGCAAGAAAGGTACAGCTTATATACATTGTCTGACACAGCTGGGAATAGCAGAAGTGCTTCAGAAAGCATTTCATAACTTTTTCAAACTTAAGGATAAGAATCTCAAACCTTTCCAACTATGGGTAGTTCCACAGATCCCCACGTATCTGCTCCCCAGTGAAATAATCCCGACAGAAAGTCAGCTGTAATAACTCCTGCAACTTGAATGAAGAGAGAAACAGTTAGACATACGGAAGCATTTTTACTCACAAGGTGACTCCACCACCTCCCTGGGCAGCTGATTCCACTGACTGACCACTCTCTCTGTGAAAAACTTTTTCCTAATGTCCAGCCTAACCCTACCCTGCTGCAGCTTGCAGCCATTCCCTCTTGTTCTGTCGCTAATTGCCCATGAGAAGAAACCAGCACCAGCCTCCCTACAATGCCCTTCCAAGCAGTTGTAGAGAGTGATGAGGTCTCCCCTCAGCCTCCTCTTCCTCAAACTAAACAATCCCAACTCCCTCAATTGATCCTCATAAGATTTATTCTCCAGGCCTCTCACCAGCTTCGTTGCCCTCCTCTGTACTCGCTCCAGCACCTCGATCTCTCTCTTGTGCTGAGGTGCCCAGAACTGGACACAATACTCAAGGTGTGGCCTCACCAGTGCTGAGTACAGGGGGACAATCACCTCCCTACTGCTGCTGGTCACACTATTCTTTATGCAAGCCAGGATGAAGTCTCCAACGAGCTACTCTCCTGCACGAGCTCTGCCAGGCTCTTTACACTTTTGAGGAAGAAAATTCCAGGAAGACTGCAGAAGAGGTTCCCTTGTTTTCAAAGGAGAAGTGAGGGAACACAACATACAGCATAGCAATATGGATACAGCAACACAGCAAAGAGAGAGAGAATGACTTGTGACCTTTATCTAGAGGGCTTAGGATGGTCAGATCCTTCCCTTTAAAGGACAGGCATTAAGAAGTACCAGTTTGAGCCTGCACATCTTGCTCTGAGCAGGTTTTGGGATAGATTAATCAAATCTGGATGGAGCCTAAATTTGATGAAGAATGAAGCAGAATGAGATTCGGGCTCCTTTTTCACTGCAGTGCTAGCCCTTCAGGTTAATATAAGCATCAGAAAGATCTTCCTGCTCAGTGATTCTGAGACGGACCATCTGGTGAACGAGCACACAGGCATAGGTAGTGATTCTCTGCAGAGGCAGCACTCCAGCTCTGAAAAGGGAAGGTGGTGCACACCTCTTACCTGTGACTCCAGTTAAAAGAATTCAGCAGGAGCACGGCCCAGATTTCAAAATAGCTACTACATACTAGGCAATACCATATACCCCACATGCCTAGGAACTGATAGTGCCTGATCTCAGCAAGAATCCCTCAGTCATATTTTTCACCCTGCCTGCCTCACCAGCTCTTCTTCAGGAGTCTGTGAAGGTAGGACAACTCCTGACTTTTTCCTCCACTAGCCAGCATTTGTCTTTCACGTCTGAAGACTTTTTTCAAGCCCAGCTTCTCATTTATAGTATTGAAGCTTTAGGCGAGGTACTCCTCTCCCTGCTAAGAAGTTAAGCAAGACAATTCCAACTCACTTGTTAATCCAAGCCAAAAGTTAAAACTGTTGGTATACTGGTTCATCTTGCTTTGGCTCCAAGGCATCTTTCTCTCTCTCTCAGAAGCCCAAAGCAATCCGAGATATGCCAGGAAAAAAAACAGTGGATGTGCATCTTTCCCTGAAAATCACTCAACTTATTTGCCCTGGTCACAGCCTGGACTTTGCCTGATTTTCCTACTCCAATCAGGACACTTAGGTCAGCTGCCTTGAGAGTCCAGCTTCATGAAGTTCTCGTAACGTTAGCAGAATTGCTAAAGAGCAGCTATATTTTAGAACATGAAAGAGGACTGGGTTGTTCTGTTATTGTTGAGCAAACACTCTTCATCTTCAGGGCACAGCAGTTACCTACAGAGCATGCAGCACAGCAGATTTCAGATATACCCCTCATGGTTACCTTTTGTTTAGCTGATCCCTCACCTTTGCAGTCTTTCCCCTTGCCTTTCATTTTCAAAAGGGAGAAGAAATAAAATCAGGATTAGCATGGCACCTACAATCACAAAAGGCTTTCTTTTAATATTGTAAATCAATCCCCACTGCTGGATATATTATTGAGTTGGCCCAAACTCCTAAATACAGCAGGAAACAATTCATCCTTTATGCATCACCCTACTGCACTGAAGACAACTTTTTATTTATAAGCAGTAAATTTTGTACACTTATTTTTCGTTTCAGACCATGCAGTTAAGCTACAGCAAGACAGGGTGGAGCACCATGGCTCTTAGCTCAGCAACTAGAAGCTGAAAGAGCAAAACAGCCTTGATTCAGGGGGAAGATATCTAAACAACACTTTGCTTTGCAACAACTAAAATACCATTCTTGCTGAGGTAATCACCCTATTAACCCACATGGCCTCCAGCACACTGCATTATCAGAGCTTGAAAGAACAGCAGGAAGAACAACAAAAAATAGAGGCAAAATACTGACAGTTCAATAGATATTTCACTTGTTGCTTTTAAGTCAGCTTGTGGAAAGCTAAGAGGAAAGAATGAAGGCTGCCTGGAGCAGTGCATTATACTAAAGCAGTCTGAAAAAAAACTACCAGAAAGTGTATTTGAGCCGTATTACAGAAGCGCTTACTCACTCTTCAGCAGTTGTGTATGATGGGTTGTAATAAGAGAACAAGAGCTGTACCAAGGGTTACGCATGACCAGCATCCTAACACTTCATTTGCATCCTGTCTCCAGGCTCAGAAGGCACATCAGACCATGATGAATCAAACTCTGTTCTCATACGTTTAGCACTGTCTTTAGTTAAAATGGAAAAACCAAGGCACAGGTTTTCAGCCACTTCTCTAAGGCACTATAAGATCTTGATGCTCTGCCATGAAGGTTGGGGGGGCAAGATTGCCAGCCCTCAACACGAATTAAGAGTTAATCATGAAGTCAGAAAAAGCAGGATTTCCTCAATGTGTATATATATATATATATATATTTATGTATAATGTATATATACTGTTATATATATGTATATATATAATTATATTTATGTATAATTTATATTTATATATACAAACTGTAAAGAGTGGATTCACACACTCCTTAGAAGCAAGATCCGAAAGCATTAGAGAAATACTGCTCTGTACACACTAGCTCTACTGCAAGCTGCTGAGCAGTGGGATGGATGATCAGCTCATCAAGGCCTTATATCTGAGGAGGTGAGCACTCAGAAAACAGGAGGAGGGGCAGAAGTCACTAGAGTTAAGCAGTGAGCTCGAGAATCTGCTCAAAACACCAGGATCTCTTTGTTTTGGAAGTAGACTGCTGAATCACGAGAACAGAAAGGGGCCCAGCGTCCAGGGAGACCAAAGGTGTACAAATGAACTTCAACCACTACTGGTGTTTCAAGCTAAGCGAACACATGACTGACACACATCTGCTGGAGTGGCTGTTCTTCTCCAGCCACCACGCACTTGTGATCCTTTGCAGGGGCACACCAGCACCCTGGAATGCCATGAGTGCCTCTGAGTCAAGGGACACCACCAGAGCATGACCAATGGCACTCCGACAGCCACATCACCTCTTGGGTGGTAGGTCGCAAGGCTGGAAGTGCAACTGGCCCAGACATATAAGCAACACAAAATTTGGCTTTGCTTGCTAAGCAACAAATCAAGAGATTACAATTTGCACCCTTAAGGAAGGTCTTCTCTTCTGAGCCCTTCACACCCTGCTTCCCACAGCCTGGCTGCTGCCCAGAGCAGAGGGAAGGGGGCAAACGAGAGCAGGACATTTGAGGTTCAAGGTGTTCCAGAGATAAAACTGTTTGGCACATTTGTAACACGAAGTTGCACTTCACTGCAATTTTACTGATTCTGGCTTTCCATAGCTGTAATTCCCCAACTGTAACCCAGAAGTCTTCAAGTATAAAGCTTCATATTTACTCTAAAAATTCAGTTAGAGTCTCTGGAGAGGAAAAAAATGAGCATGGGATGTTATTAAATAACGATGCTATTGTGTAACATCATTGAGAATTACAGTCATTTTTAATCAGTCACTGGAGGATCTAGCTGACTGTTACAGCACTAAAGAGGCAGGAGAGTGGCTAACTTCACAACAGAAAGGTTTTTGTTTTCTAAAATTTAATATGCTAAAGTAACAGTTGCTCATTGCTTATAAAAAGAAAATGCCTTTGTCACTTGCATTCCACGTTTGGTGGCTTTTGGTACACAGAAGGTAGGGGCTTGATACTATGGCAAGTTTTGAGGTTAAGAAAATAATCCCTGAACATTTTGACATTTACAAAGTGCAGCAGCTTAAAAGCAAAAAGGAAGAGGAGATAATTTTGGCTTTTTAAAGCTGAATAACATTAAGTCAGAACTGGACTTAACAGTGCAAGTAAGCAGAGAACACAGCTGAACTAGGAAATAAAAGATGGGCTTGGATATTATATGTATCATTATTATTATAGATAGTAGTTACGTTACATTATAACTGGGTTTTCAAATAAGTCCTGTCTATAGCACATGCCCTCCAGCAATGGGAAAAGTCTGTCCTAAGTCACATCAGCTAATTTTGCAAGACTGGGACTTGTACAGCAGACGTCTCTCCTCCTTGCCCAGTAAGTGCCAGTCACTTCTCAGTATAGGAAAGCCATATAATCCGCTGGCTCCCATCAATGCTGCCAGAGGACAGGACACACCTCTCTGCCACATACCTCAGCACCAGTCCCAGGGCAGAAATCACAGGGTGGCTTGCGACACTGCCAGAAACCACCAGAAGGAGATTCCCAGGAATTGGGGTACCCACTGCCCTGGAGTTGAACAGCAGCAGATCTTTAAGCAAACATTCATCTACCAAAAGCATGACTTGGCTAAGAATCACCACCTGATAAACTTAATGATAGGAACAAACAAATTCTTTTTTTGCATATTTAATCTTAGTCTATTAGCACACAGCAAGCTGTGTATTCCAACTGTCTCACCAGCTGATGGAGCGCTTGCAAACCACCCGCCACCTTTAAATGATAAAATCCTGACAGCATCACCTAGGCCTCAGGTTCTTAAAGAAGACACAACACTGTGTGTTTTTCCCCCAAAATGCAGTTACTAGAAAAAACAATTAAGTCATCACAGAAGAAAGTGATTAAGAGGACAGTGGATACTAAATGAAAACCAAGCTTTTCGTCATTAAAAAAAAAAAATCCATTAATTTCATTTGTATGACTATTCTAACTAATTCTGCAGTTCCATCCATTTAAAACAGCCCCAGGAATGAAGCAGGGCGAGCTCAGCTCTCAGAAGTGCCAGGCAGTGTTGTGCACCCAGGCTGGCACCCAGAGGAGCCCCAATACCCGAACATTTGCCCAACATGGGGCACAAGCAGCCATAAAGCTGGTTCTGTTCATGGCCTGCACTCTCTTACTGAAGCAGATCACTGTCACCATTTCCTATAACTTCATAAGGGCAACACTCTGGTGTGTGCTGGTGTTCTGAATCACCAGAGGCACTATTCTGAGTGAATCAGGGCCACTGAGACCTACACTTCAGAAACTCCTGATCCAAGGTTCCCTGCAACTTTAAGAGAGTCCCCAGCAACTCTGCAGGCACACAGAGCTTCCTTTGTCCTGGTGCCACTGCTGACCTCCAGAGCAATAGCACGTCCTCTGTGCACACAAGTAGGAATGCACAGCCGGGGACATGCCACCAGCTTTCCTCCAGTCCCAGAGCAAGTGATCTCAGGCAGGGAGGGTCAGCTTTCCCCCATCAGGGCGCAGCCTCCATCCACCCTGTCCGAGATCTACTGCTTGAGGAGCTCATCCCCTACCCAAGATACAAGAAGAACAGAAAAGCGGCGCCAACATCACCTACCCAAGTGCAAACCAGTAGTTGCCCTCCATAATTCCATTGTCAAGACCAACAGCCTTCAGGACCCTGTGGCCCTGGAAAGGCCTGGAGCTCCTCAGTTAGCACACACGCCGACTACAAAAAGGAGCGATAGAAGATGCAATTCATACTGTGTCAGCGCAATGAAGTTGTATTTGTGCGATACAAAGTGCAACAAAGCGTATACTCCAAATTTTGTCAGTTTGATCACAACTTGCGGAGTCTCTGTCTTTCAGAGACGACACAGTTTAGGATGGAAAACACAAAGTTGCCTACAGCTACGAAGTAACAGATAGTTACCTCTGGTAGGGGAAGACAGCAGGTGACAAAGTTGCGGCTTATTTGGACCAACACTAAAGTAAAGGATAATTTTCCTTCCTTAACTGAGGAAGAGAAACCAGAGGTTTCCCCTGGTGCAATTTCAAGGACCCTTTAAAACCAAATTTCAAGTGGAAACTCATTTTAATATACAAGGTAAATCCAAAGTTACAGTTCCATCTCTCGCCATAAGGCAGCAGGATTTTGAGGCGGTAGATCCCCCATGCACAACAGTCCATCCCATAATGTCTCAGTTGTCTCCAGGGTGCCAAAGCATGTGCCAAAGCTTCTGCACACATTACACATTCACCCCTGGCTCTGCAGCGCAGGTGACCAGGCACAGCCCTGAAGAGCTGCCCAGGCTTCAAACAAAAGGGGGTTGGGCCTTGATCACAACAAGTTCCTATTCTGAAAGTGGACTAAGTGATTTCATTCCATGTCCTCCCTCTGGCTAACCCACAGCATCTGGAATAAGGAAACACGTACCTCAAATGGGGTTAAAAATAAACCAATTAGTTCCCCATCTCTCAAGTCAGCAGTGATTAATGGTGTCCTGAGTTGTGTCACAAGATGTTTCTAAAGATATCTGTGCTACGTGGGGCAGTTCTGATGAATATAAACAGGTTACAACACATCTGTATTTTTAAAGACTGCGATGAACAGTATCTATTAAGAACAAACGTGGCTGTGGAGACAAGTCAAACATCAGAGACAAGTCAACCAATTTGGATAAAAGGCTTTAAAAACCCTACAAAAAGCCATAAGGAGGGAGGGGGAAAAAAAACCCAGAATCCGCAAAACCAAACATTTTATCTAGATGCTATTAATATATGTTATATATACATAAATACATGCTATATACACATAACTCCTGTATATTGAATAATAGCCTGGATACCACAAATTCAGCTGAGGGTGTAAGAGGTTTCAAGCCTGATCTGACCTGTTTTGGTGAAGGTTTTCTGTTTATTGCACAAGTAATACCCACACCAGCCTTGTCCCCAGTGCTGCTGAGCCTCTACTGCAGCAGCAGAGGCAGCTCTGGTTCATCCCAGCACTGCTGGGATGGTGTCCTGCTCCGGTGCTACCATCAGCTGCAGCTGAAAAAAATGGGTTAATTAATCCTCCATCACACCCAGTCCTCTTAACTGAGGCTGCCCTGGAGTTAACCATGTGCCTGCAAATAAAACACCTAATTCAAATCTTGCAGAGCCAGCTCACACAAAGAGGAAACAGTTTTCATAGCTCTTCAGCAGCTGAAGATACTCAGAATAGGGCATGACTGGATGCAAGACAAACAATAAAATAAATCCATCCTCTNGAGGGAGCAAGGGAATTGTCTTGTCTCTGCTAAACCAGACTGGAAGACAGGAGACCCACATGCCGATTCCTCTCCAGCAAGATCACCCTGAGTCAGCAGAACACAACCCAGTTCAGAAGCTATTCTGAAACAACGCCATAAAGTTGTTGGCTCACGGCTCCTGCCTCTCTCCACAGCACGTAGGGGTAGGTGAACCAGCGGAGCAAATGACAGCACGCCACATGAGCGCACTTCTCAGCAGGCTGTCCACTCACATCACACAAGGAAGTGCTTTTGGGCTGCCAGTAAGAGGAAGATCAGGTCTTTTTTTGTCCCAAGATTTTCTAGATTAAGGTATTTGCAGTAGTACCCATGTTACAATTATATGCGCCTTTAAAGGCATGAAAAAAAGAAGACATAACACAGCCTTTTAATTCCAGATACTGGGTTCAGACTAGGTGAAATGATGCAGAAGGTTCACACTACTCCCTAGTTTTTAAAAGAAAGCACACATTTATATTGGGGCACTCAGAGTGCCCCAACAACGCACCTTAATGAACATACCTGTGCCCTGGATCACCCACCACCTACAGATTTTCCAAAGACCTAATGTGAAACTGATCTCCAGCTATGCCTTTATTAGCAGAATGTTTATTTTGTGATCTCAACTCAAAGGTCAATATCCCAATCTAAGCTTCAGGAAAGCTCTCAAGGGGAACACATCTGACCATGTCTGTGACTCAACATTTCCCATCTTACCTATTGTACTCCATGAGATATTTAAAAATCAGGGCATTTATTGAGGTAAATTCCCCAGAACTTAATAAAACCTAATCCTCACTGTGAATTATAGACATCCTTCACACTTTACCTGGAAAAATAACATATTGAAGGAAAACAGCAAAACAAGATAGCATGCAGCACTTACTATTTTATTGCACTCATTTTTGTATACGCTATCAGTTATTTCCACACTACTTTATTTACATAGAATCCAGATTCTGCTGCCTTAATCATTCACTACTACTTAAATATTATTATCAGTGAATTGGCTACTTTATCAGTTAAACTGGTAACCAGGATATCACAGAACTCAAGCTTTTGTCAATATAAACTTTGAGATGAAAGCCAGTTGCACACAGATTGCACTACAGGTTAATCATCATTACTGATTCTCATCTACCTCTGCCCTCATCAGTACGGAGCAGTTCTCATGCCACATTCTTCTCCATCCCTCCCAACACCTCCACCTCATCAGCTGAGAATGGAGGCAAGCCTAAATTAGGGCAAGTGAGCTGGGATGATTCACAGTGGGAAGACACTGCTTTCCCTTAGCCCTAACAAAATGCCAGTAACCTTTAAAACAGACATCACAAATTACCACATCCCCATTTTGGCAAATATTTGTAGCATCTATCACACATCACTGTTTCAAACTGCTGTTGTCTTTTGTTCTGCTTTTTTAAACTACTAGTGATATACAACAGTGATTATGAACAAGTACCATTCCGTTTTAAAATATACAATACCTCACACGGGTGTTTATAATCAAAGTAACTTTTATTATAAAGAAGCTGAACACCTGTAGGAAGTTTATATGGTATCATTATGAATGGCACCATTTGTTCTCCTTTCAATTAACAAGGCAATTCATGTAAAAATATGTAGACATTTATACACACCCAGCACAAAAAGTTAATACTGCACTCGGTATGCATCGCAAGCATGGGAGAAGACTGGTGAAATGCTGTTACTATCCTCTTCCCTCCCTCATCCCACATCAGAAGTTTAACAGTTATGAAAGGTATTCACTGCAGAGCTGATTCTGCCAATTTCTACATTTAACACTCTCTCTCTCTCTCTCCTTTTCCCACGTCCCCTCCCATCTGTACATGACCATGCAGCTACCAGTGATGGTCACTACCCAGGTAACACCAGACTGAGTCAGCCACAGATGCCCACCAGGCTCCAGCTCCGCCTGCTCCACTGCCCTCTCTTCTGCTTCTTCTCCAGAAAACTTCTGTTCAGCATCACTTCCATATGTTCTAACAACACATAGCTCACATAAACACCGATACTCCTTGCTCTGAGCATTAAGCAACCTGCTGCTGTATAAGTTGTACACAAGTTTAGGGATCTTTTGCATGATGTAATGGAAGTTGTGGAGTCTTTTCACACCCAGCTTATTTCGAGACAAGTTTTTCCTTTTGCTAATTCCATGCAAATCCTGATTCTATCACTCAAGCTGTGCAGCATCAAACTAGAATCCTCTAGTCATTCTCCCTCTCCTTCAGTAAAAAGGTGAAATCACCAGCTCACACTGCACCTGGACCAGCTCCCCCTGTACTGCCAAGAACCAGCCAAGTTAAGCACCACTACACATTTAAGGCAGAGATACGAGACTGAGCTTGCTTGCCTACACTCCCAATCAAATAAGAGAACAAGATCCATATTTATTACCAGATGAAAACAGCAACTTTTCATATACTGCTGGGGAAAAAAAAAAGTCATCATTCAGGATAAAGGCCAAACTTCACATCTTGACATGGAAGCATGATACTTCAAACCACTCATTTTTAGTTATCAGTTCTAAGAAATTAAGCTAGTTTGATGCCTGCAACACTTTTCCAAGATTGCTCTTGGGCTTTTGCTTTCTCAAAAATTCTTGTAAATATTTTTGTCAATGTATTTTGTTTGTTTCCAACCCTGACAGTCTTGATAGCTATTTGCCTTCTACCATTTGCCCTTGGATGACCTTGTAAGAACATTGAACTTCAGCAGCTACATTAAAAAATTGACCTTTGAGGAACTGAGAATCCACTGAAATGAGAGAAAGCAGTAACGGTTTTTGTAAACTATCTCAAGTTGTGTGCACCACAACTGCACACGCACAAATGTCCCTCTCCCTTTCCAATAGTAAGTCACACTGAAAGATCACACGTTTATTTCCAGCATTAAAACAGACAGTCTTGCCTTGTTGATGCCAGGGAACAGTTCCTACTTACATATCCCAACAATAATAGAGGGCGTGTGTTCCAGTCGCAAGTAGAAGAGAAGATTGTAAAAATTGAAACAGATCAGAGATAAGCATAAGATGACAGAGATCCATTCTTGTAGTCTCTTTCCTGTTGGAAAAAGAGGAAAAAAGCATGTTTTACTTTTATCTGAGAGGACATTTTGAAGCCTGAGATAATACAGACAAACTATTCTACTGCCTGGATGACTTACTGCATTTGTCTGACAGGGAACTGAAAAAGAAACTCATTTTTCCATGGGAGGTGCACACATTTTGTTAAAGGACATTCCTCTTCCCCGAGCTACTACTAACCCCTTCCCTCTGCCCTTGCCCAAATAACTGGGATAAATCAGACATCATCTCACATTGTCCTACTTTCCTTTTCCCTGCGGTTGCTGGCATAATGTTCCTCCACATCACATCTTTTTTCAAATTTGCATTTCATTCAATATTCAGTGCTGCTGGTGTGGCTGAATATGGGAACAAATTTCTGGCCTCAGATGCCCCGTAGTTAAATCCCCTCGTGATCTGTAATATTCAAAATCTCAGAGCTTGTACATAAAGCTGTGGTGTTAACAGGAAAAAGCATCATCCTGTATTCTGGTGAATTCCTTTCCTGACTTTGCAAGTATACTTCTTGAGCTTGCTTACTTAACTCCTGCAGTCTCATCTTTGTGACCTCTCTGCCATTCTGAGATGACAAGAGACAGAACAAGGGAAGAGAAAGAACTGCACAAATTCTCTCTTGTGCCTTGCTGTACCACTTCACACCTTCACAAAAAAACCCCACCCTCATTTACTGCCTTCAAAAAGAGAACAGACAGATCAGAGTATGGTAACACTTGGTTAGCAGCAGAAAGCTTGCCTGGTAATCACCGTTAGATCCTCACAAGGCACTGACACCGAGAGAGGGAACACTCAATACAAGGCCCACGTGGATTGAAGCATCAGAAACAGACCTTTAATGACTAAATCCAAGAGGAAGATCTGAACTGCCACCTTGGCCCAAAAGGGCCCTGCCTGTAGGTAGCTCTTAGCACACTCAGGAGCAGCCAGGTCAGGCTTCATCTATTTTAGGGGGCCATTCAGCACAGCTGTCTTGTGCTCATGGCTTCCCAGAGCAGGTAACCCCACAGCTGGCTCCCCTCTCCAACTTTGGAGTTTGGGACAAGGCACCGTGCAGGGTCAGAGTCAGCAATGACTGCCTGTGAGGTGCACATCCTCTCTCAGCAGAGACACACTCCCATCTCTGGCACCCGTTCAGGAGAGGAGCTTCTTTCCTCCCAATCCTCTACCTTGACCTGGTCAAATTTCTCCTCCTAAAAGCTTGAATCAAGTCCTCCTTCTCAACTACACCATGCAGCGAAAAGGAAACTAGAAACATCAAAGGAGGATCAGTATTATCTCCAACGTGCCTACAAAGAAATGTGAACAAAGACTTTTGCAGTTCAGAGTTTTATTCTGGAAAGACATTCTCTGCAGCGGCAGATAAGAAAATCATAAAATTAAATTAAGACACGAGAACAAGCATATTTCAAGACAGCATCAGGTCACAACATGGAAGATTCTATAAAGAGATCCCTGGAGTAATGAAAGTAAGAGTTAATTAATACTCACTTCCTGCATAAGAAAACCACACCCTGATTAGGGGAGCTAAGTGGGTAGATCCTCATGGAACAATTAGCTGACTGCTGGGAAACACTCAGCTCCTTACTAGCAAGTCCCTTGAGTTCAGTCCACGCAAACACCATCAAGCTCTGAAACACGGAGATCCCAGCACGACTGTCCAGGGACAGCAGAGTCCAGAAACATGGCCCCAGCACTGGACAGACTGGGAATCAGTAAAACGAGCAGTCAGCACAGCAACTTGTGTTTTAAAATTTAAAAGTGTGTCCCATGTGAAGGAATAAGACGCTGAAGTCTGCATACGCTTACAGAAACCATGGAAATATCCCAGTCACACTCCCTCTGCACAATTATATGTAAACCCCATTCTTAAGAATTCAGTAGTTCAACATCACATTTTTCCTCTGTAATATGTATTCTGATGTTGTTTATGTAAGTTATTTATGTAAGATCAGGAAAAAAAATATGCATTCTAATACATTATCACAGCTCACTGCTGATAAATATCACCATACAAATACTACTTCACAGACTTCCCAGGAACTTCCATCTACAGCTAAAGATAAGGGCAGCACAATGTTTGGAATTAAAATCCTTTCCTTATGAGCAGGACCACAGTGCAATAATGGAGTTAGTGATTGCTGTTCTGTACAGCACAGGAACCAGCCCCTGCCTGGGTCGGGGCTGCAGATCTAGACCCGCTGAACGACATCACATACCACCTCCTCTCAAGGCAGGAAGAGGTGGCCAATACAAGCCGAAACTCGCCCTGAACAGTCTAGAAAACTGACAAACTGTCGAAGCTGCTATTTTCTTATCATACTTGCTTCTGTACAAGCAAGAGCACCTGCTTTCCCAGTAATTGCCTTGAATGTACAAGATAAGCTATTCAGCTGACCTGCTGGAAACTGCAAGATGCTGAAAATACACCTTCCCTTTCCTAATCCTTCACCTGCAAATTAATTCCCTGGCAAGAATACCCAGCATTGCTCTCACTAAAAACAAATAGCATTTTATTATAAGGAGCTTACAGCTATTTCCCGAGCATAATCAAAGAGCTGTAGTCACTTTATCGAGCTCTGGCAAACAGCAAGCTTGAGGAAGGCAAGACCAAAACAAAAATCCAACTATCCCTCCTCCCCTTCCTGAGGTACCGGGTATCTCATATTCATTCACTGAGCAAGTACTCTGAAGCGAAAGTGTCTCTTGTTACCTTGCTTAGAACCAAATTTCTACGTCTGTTTTTGGTCGGAAAGGATAACTTTTGCCTGATCGCTGTTAAAGGGAAGAGGATTGCGGGCAGGTTCTAGTTTGAGGATTACCATCCCGGCGGCCACACCAGGGGTCTGCAGCTGAACCCAGCTCCAGCCCCGCACTGGCACCTCCTAAGCCACCCCATCTAACCTGAGAGCAACCTGAGAGCGCTTTCCCGACCTCTCAGGGGTTTGCCGAGAGCGGTGCCGTGCGCGTCCATCGAGCCTCGGGGGGTAAGGGTGAGTCTCAAATGCAAGGGAGAGCCCAACCCGCCACCGCACACAGGAGCGTGTCCCCACCACACACAGAGAGGGGCGGCCATCCCGGACAAACCCTCTCCGGGACACCGGGAGCCAGCAGCGGGGCCCTCGGCGGCACCGGAAAGGCAGCAGGCTGCTCGGTCCCGGGCTGGGCCCGTTTCTTAGACTCGCCTTAACTCGCCAAGCTCGGCAGCGCTGCCCAGGCCGGGGTGAGGGCGGGCAGCAGGCGGAC
>VZTM01017864.1:50411-108614 GCA_013400555.1 Jacana jacana | reverse complement strand
AAAAAAAAAAAAAAAAAAAAGACAGACAACCAAACCAAACCCCCAAGAGAAACCCAGCGAAGAGCAAAGCTTTAGTCAGTTCTTGTTGCCTCATTTTATTTCCCCTAATCACTTGCTTTAGCTGCTGCTCGGGTGTTGTTTGGGGAGGAGGTGTTTGTGTTGAGTATTTTTTCTTGCACTTCTCGCTGTTGTGACTGTGTCCAGCGAGATGTGCTATCCAAGCCATGACCAATCCTTGGCAAAGTAACACGAAGTCTGAAGTGGGAAGGAGGAAAAAAAAGTAAGGGAGGAAGCTTGAAATGAGGTTTTGTTTAGTGTTTTGGTTGGTTTGTTGGTTTTGGGTGGGTTTGTTTTTTTCTTTTCCTTTACAGAGCTTCTATTCTCTAACTTATGATTCAGCATTTCTTATGTTTGTAGTTTACAGGAATAAACATGAGAAAGTAGCATTTCTGTTGGATGTCAGTAATTTTGGTCACTGCTCAGGAAGCTCTCGTGAAACCCAGCCAGGTGAGAGGCAGCTGAACAGCTCATCTTTTCTCTTGAGACATTTCTCTAAAAGCTGTAGACAGCATTTCTCTGATGAGGGGTGTTTGTTTCTGCGTGCACGTGAGTTTGCTGGGGGCAAGTGACAGATAAATTGCTGGGGGGTGCGGGGTGGCAGAGGAAGGAGTTTGTAGCAGACCATAACTTTGTTTTAGAGAGAACTAAGGTCCTGGCTGCTGGTGGAATGAGCCAGACTGGCCAGGGCCCCCAGGCTATACTATTGCCCCCGCTGTGTCCTGGCTGTGCCGAGGTCTGTAAGAAGTTAACAGTCTCAAGCTGGTTACGTGGAAGGAGTTGGGCAAATGATCGAGTCTTACTCAGCATTTTCCATTTTCCTGTCAGGCCAAATTTAGGTGTTAAGTTCTTAAATCCAGATTCCTAGTGCCCCAGAAAGGAAACTCCTCAATCATCTATGCTCTGTTGGATGGCTGAGCACAGAGGGTGTGGGGGGGTCTGTATACAGACAGTGGGCTTGAATTTGCTGCTATACATTCCAGTACAAACAGTAGTGAATTGCAGAAGGACAAACCATCAATTTGTTGCTTATTTCTAATGTTTCTTTAAGCAAAGCATGTTTTCTCCCAAAAGAACAGTTACGGGTTTTTTTGACACTTGCAATCATAGCCTTGTGTGGGTGAAGCTCTCAGAGCTCTTACTGAAAACTGTGACATGTTCCCAGCTTTCTCAGTGCCTCCATGGCTCCTGCTCAGAGCTGGGCAGTAGAAGGCAGTGGAGTGTTAGTCCTGGTACAGATTTCCCTTGTTTGCTTTTTAGTTTGTACAGTGCAGTGAAGTTGTTTTTATGAGACCCTAAGAATAGATTTTCTTGGGTGAGCTAGCTCCTGCACCAGCATGACTCAAGTTCTTGCAGGCAAGATAGACGTTAGATCTTGTCTTGACTGTCCCTCGTGATGATGATTACTCCAGCCTCCTGTGGCTGTTTATTCTACTATTCTTCTAGTTACGAAACTTATCCACATTGTTAGATCCTATTTTCTTGTTGTGCTGTAGGCCATGTAATGTTACCCAAACTTACAAGCTGTGTTCCTAGTCAGAACCCAGTGCTGCTGAGGGTGGAACTGCTGGAGGACTGAGGATGTCCTCAGATACATTTCTTTCTTTCTTTATAAATGACAAAGCTTCCAAGAAAAGTTCAGTTTGTGGGGGCTGGAGGCAGGGTAGATTCAAAGATAAGATGTACTAAAGGTATTTATATTTAAATAAGTCCAGTTCTGGAGATAGAGCTCTATCAAGCATGATGGAGCTAATCCCTGTACTTCAACTTTGCCTGCCACAGTTCAGAAGAGCCAGGGTGGTGCTGCTGCAATTTAAAGAATGATGTTTAAATTACTGGTGTATTCTGATGTATCTCTTAGTTAGGATTGCAGAGCTCTCATTCAGGAGGGAACTTGTGCAGCTACAAGTTTTTTGTCAGAAAGATGCAGTTACAGACAGGAAAACTGATGACACAAATGCACCAATTTCACACTATTCTCAGAAAGAATCTGTGAAAGGGTGGGAAAGAGAATTCCCAAATCCGTCATTCTTAACCTTGTATTACCCACATAACTTACATTTTAGGAGCTTTGTAGCACTGCTAAATGCATGGAGGTCATGAAATACCCCGCCTTATAAACAAGCATATGAAAAAGCCCCTGCAATTAAAATATTTCCTAGAAAAAAAAAAAAACTGTCTGAAAAAAAAGAGTTTGGAAATGAATCTGAGAAAACTCCAAGCACTAAAGTAGACAAAATATTCCAAATACCTTTTCTAATCACAGGGGGAGAATTGGAAAATCCCTGTCCAAACAGTGGCTCAGGTCCAACTATTGATAGAGTTTCCCATTACAAATAAGATTCTGTTGACTGAAAGCAGAACATGGTACATCTCAGTTGTTTCCTGACGGGATCTCCTCAGCTTCTTTTCCTACCTGAAGCAACTCAGTACAGCCTGTGCTCAGACTCTGCAGTCCATATGAAGGGAAACTGCAGGGAACTTACAGCACTTACTCCAGTAGTCTGTTGTGAATTTTGTGGAAGTGTTTCATTTGGGCTTCCCCCCCCCCTTTCAAATTATTTATTACCTTGACCGATTCATACAGGTCTTTCTCATTACTAATGAAATAACCACTTCTTCCTATATAGAAATGAGCAATTTCAAATCTCTAGCACTGACATTCCCATTCCAAAGGGTCTAGCACTGTTTTATCATTTGCTAGGTGTTTGAATTCAGTTCTGCTTAGTTCTGCAAAAGGGATCATATGTATACTTTAAAAAAAAAAAAATTAAAAATACACTTACAATTTTGTCAGCAGTTCTTCTATTAATAGAAATCATTACTCTCTGCTTATCTGCATGTATAGCATTGTGCAGCTCTCACACTGTGTAGTGTTGCTTTCACACTTTTCCCACTGCCTTCCCTTACTGACTCTTGGAAGATGCAGGAAAATTTACACTTATTTCTCCTCTACCAAATAAAATCACCCAAATTGCACACATGCACCAGAGGGTTATTGGGTGGGAGACTTGATCCTGTTTGATAACAGTATGGTCTTTTCCTCAAATTCTGCAATAACCTTTAGATATCAAAATTACAATCTGAAAGAAGCTTTGTGTGCAGTGTTTATCTTCACAGTTTCTTTGCTAGAACAGCTGTCCTTGATGTGGTTCTGTATAAAAATATGAAGTTCCTCTCATACTAGCTAGTTTCCAAGCCCAGTTTCATTAGCTGTGACCAGAATAAAAGTCAATGCAACTCAGTATTCACTTTAATAAAAAGAAAAGAATGTTTATAAGGTCAAATTACACATCTTTTGTTATTTATAGTGATATAGTGTAAGATACAATAAGCATTGCCTTGCATTTTTCTGTCATTCATACTGACACAGAGTCTGAAGCACCACCAAACTGGAACGGCAGGGTCCTACGTTCAGTTTGTACTGGACAGAGAGGATTATATGGTGGATGGGAGGTAGGGAATTGGGTTCTAACTCTTTTTGCTACTGATTGCTAATGCAAAAAAAAATTTCTCCCTGCTCTCCTGAGTCTTCACCTTTTTTGAGTTTAAGTCCACACAAATGCTCAACAGTTGGAATTTTGGAGCAAAACTCATACACTGATGGATAGTGTGAACTAAAATTCAAACCAGAGTGTGTGTGCTGGAAGGGTCCTAGTACATTAATCAGGAAATCCAAACAAAGCTAGGAATATAGTTAACTACTCCCAAGGAAACAATTCAGTTGAGATTCTGAACTCTTTTTTTAATCAATCAATAAAGCAAAAATAAATCCATGTGGCCAAAACTGTACATGAAATATGTGAGGCAATCAGTTTTCTTTTGAGAGACACTCACTGAACAGACAAGTGAAATCATTTAAAGAACCAAGTTCTTTATTTGCTGAGACACAAAACATAGCCTAAAAGTTTAATCTTTGCAACATAAAGCTAAACCTTGGAAGAAACTCTACATTTGGTTAATATTCTGAGGGTTTCTGAGGTTTCTGATTCTTTCACGTGAACTGAGGCTGTTTTGCACCAGCCTGGGCAGATGAGCAGAGCAATCTGTGGTGAGTATGTAAACACCTACAAAGATTAGATACAGCCTTGGGTTGACATCAGGATCATGTGAAATTTATGGTGTGGTGTTAGCCTGATGCAAAACTACATGAAATTTCAAGAGTTTCTCTCTGAGATGATCCTGGCAGCAGCAGTGCGGCCACCTGGGGCACCACCCCTGGGGACTGATGCCAGCACAGGCGTCCTTGGAGCCACACTCGGGCAGAGCTCTCACCTTCGGCACAACCAGAATTCTCATTTGCTTGGTTCCATCTATTGGAGACTCTACTGGAAGCCAAAATGCCTTTTGTGATCGTTTCCCCACCCGTTGAACTGTTCCAATGTTTTGTTTGAATAAAAGGCTTTCTTCCCCTCCTAGAAATGGTTAGATGTGCCTGGCTGTGAAAAACACTAGGGCTGGATTTCAAAAAGAGAAGAAATAGGCTAATAGCTGCTGAAGCTAATTGATTTGCATTTGCAATGGGGACACATTTGGTTCCAAACCTTCCGAGTGGTTGTCACAATTCCACAGAGCAGCACCAAACTGAATCCTCATTTGTTTTACAATTTTCCCCAATTCATATATTTACTATCAAAATCTTTGTATAATTAAGTATACTAGCTTCCAATAATATTTTCTAGCTAATTAAAAGCTAAGGAAGACTTTGATCTATATCCAATTTTCTCTTTGCCCTGTCCTATCTTCTCTTGCCTCTGGGATGCCTGTATCATATATTACATAGCTGTCAAAGCACTTTCTCAGAATTCAGCGTATTTAAATCAGAGGTTTTAGTTAGGTCTCATAATTTCATACAATTTGCAGAATAAAGCCTCTAAGAAATCACACTACAGAAGTGCAGACCTGATTTTGATGGGCTATAACACAGACACCTCTGTACATCGTGCCAGTCAGAGTGAAAAGCTGAATTTTTGCTAGAGGCTACAAGAGACTATAGTCCCTATCCCCACACAAACAGAGTGCAAGGGCTTGTTTGTTTTCTATAAATACCCTGCCTTTGCTAGTATATTGCAACAGCAGTTCATTAAGCCTGTGGTAAGGAGCTCATTGATGTTGTCTAGAAATTACAGCAATAGGAGTCACAGTCTCCTTCTCACAATGCAAACCCCCCTCTAACACCTCCTCTCCCCCGTTACCTCACCTGGGATCTGGCTCCACAAAAGTTCTACGATGTATTTTCTATAAATGAGCAGAGGAGCTTTGGGTTTAGAAATGAATGTCATGGTGACACGATGGGAAAATATTTCTCTGCAACATGATGAAACAATTACTTGGCTGAAGTAATTCAGGAAGGGAATCACAAGAACAAGAGAAAGTGCCTGGAGCTGGTTGGAGAAGCAGAAGGAGAGCAGCGGTGGCTCTCCAGCAGAAACATTGTGTTGCTAATTTCCCCAGCCTCTGCCATCTAGACAATAACTCAGGGGTGGATGTTTCTGACGGTGATTTGCCACCCTTCTCTGAGCCCAGGTGTCTTAGTAGAAACAGTGAAATAGAGATTCTGTCTCTATTGGATTTTGAAATACAAAAAGCCAGAAAATGAACCTAGAATGTAATTTGTTAAGACACTACATCATGTCATCCATTTTAAATACAAGGAGCAGGACGAAATCTGTGGGGTAACTTGGCACAACGAGATGAGTAGAATTACAAAAAAAAAAAGGTGTGTGGGGGGAGCGGGAGTAATTATCGAGGAGTATTGTTGCTTAAAGGAATGCAAGCTGGACCAAAGCCACTCGTGCTTACCTTCAGCACACAAACCAGCTTTTGTGCCAGCTCAGTGAAGAAAGATAACTTCCGAGCAGCACTGCCGTCTCGCTGCTGAGCTACTCACGGGGGCAGAAAATACTTTTGCACTTAAAGTTAAGAATAGTCCTGATTGTGAGGCTGAGTCCCCAAATCTGGAGGCGCAGAAGAGAAGGCAGAAGGCCTTTATGTCTGAGTTTAGCTATTGGGTATACAGTATCCTTAACCTTTCAAAGCAAATTACATAGCTGCAGAGTCAATGAGTGTAAAACTGACAGAAATTGAGATGCAAGGGATAAATACTGAGCTTTGAAACAAAACAGACACTTTCTGGTCCTTGCTCTTTCACCAGTTTATCACATATTTTTAGATTATCAATTAGCCCCTAAATGCCATAAAAGCTGTATGCACATACATGCATCTCTAGTTATGAGTGTAATTGCTGTAGCTGCAGGTATATTTGCCTATTATATTTAGATCCTGATCTTACATACGTGCTTCATTTTATACATGTAGCTGTAGTGATTTCAGTGGAACTATTATTACTTGCATGAGTAATGACAAATGCATAGATCTGCATTTACATGGATGTATTTACATGCATCTGTATATACATGGATCTGAGATCACAGTGTCTCTGGGAACATTTCTGTGCCTTGATCAGTTTTACAGCACATGGCTTAGTAATGTTTGAGCACTTTGTTTTCATGTGTTTTCAAATTCAATAAATCGAGCCATGCACATGGGCTGATTTGTCTGTCTCTTCCTGTGCAAAAAGAGATGACAGTGGCTTCAGCATTTTTGTATTTCCCAGAGGGAAAAAAAAAAAAAATCACTAAAACATCTGCCAAGCAGGATACTGTCCATGCTCTCATGGCTACCGTTGGGTCCAATTCAACCAAGCACCTGAGTATATGTTCTACCTGGGCAGAAGCAAAACAATGCTGAGCACAAGCTTTAAAGTTTTGGGTGTGCCAAGTGCTTTACTGAAACACATCCTTCCAGAGCCTCAGCTGCATCTGCCTGGCCTCTGGATTACTGCAGTGATGCAGCCATGGCATGGGCATAAATCCTGGGAAAGAACACATGATAAGAATCTGGATGTCCAGAATGATGGTGAATGAGATGCACTCAAACAGGCCGAAAGGAATCCTGATTTCCTCCTACTGTACTGAAGGAGCCCATCCAGTTTGTGTGCTGGCCAGGTCTGGAAAGCCACTGTTTCGGAGCATGGTGTTAGTACCTGGCTGCTGATCAAAGGATTCTTAAGCAATAACCTGCTCCACATCAGCAAGAGCTGCTGCCAAGAACCATGGACTTCTGTGGCCTGGAAGACAACTGATAAAGCAGATGCTGAGAAAAGCAATGATGCCTGCATTGGGCAATCCGAGTGCTACTAATGGCTACTGGAAAATGTTATTTTTATTTTAGTTCTACAGTTGCATAAGCCTGATCCGCTAAAAGCTGAGGCTCACAGTGACATGGTGTTCGTACAGGGTTTGCCTTTTCTTTTTTTTTTTTTTTCCCAAACATTTTATTGAGATGACCAGATGCTTTCACTTTACAGGGGAAAACCACTATTCCTTGGTAGTTCTTCCTCTGCCAGTAACAAGTATGGGCCTATTGCACCTTTCTCCAGAACTGCTCTTGTGGGTTTTGGCTGGTGCAGGGTGGGACACTCACAATAGGTGGGAATGATGGGCTCACCCCCTCTGGTACTACAGCCCTGTGCCTGGCTGTAGGGGATGCAGTTCTCAAGAGAGGCTGACAGATTGGGAAGGGCTTGGCCAAACGGACAAGGCACCAGATCTCCATGTGGTGAAGAGGACTGAAAAGAAGGAAGTGATACCAAACAGTGCATGGTTCTGGGAAGGGTATTGCAAGCTGTGGCAGTGATGGGAACTGCTTCCAACAGACAGGCTAGGGGCAATGAACTATCTTCCCACTGACCTCATGGTAACATGAAGTGAAAATTCCACTGTAGTGTTTTCTGCCAAGTCCTTAAAGACAAAACCTTAGCAAATGCCTCCTGCTTTTGCATTAATGCACTAGCAGGTGCCCTTCTGCACGAGCCCTGCGAGAGCTTTATTACCAGAGGTACACTAACTATTAAACAGCCATAAGCTTAACCTGGTATTTACTGCAGGACTGTGCTTTTTTATTGCGCAGGGGGAGGGAACTCCCTTCTCAGCCCTCCAGGTGGTCCCTTCAGGGCAGGGTTGAGGCACATTGTCGAGAAGGGGTGGGGTTGGGTGGGAGAGGCAGGCTTTCATTGCTGCCCTACCTGTTCTGGGCATAAATTGAAATGATCAGTCTCTAAATCCTGCCAATTAGGCATGCTTTACTGGCATTAGAGTCAGTTTACTATGATAGGTAAAACTAAAGTGTTTCTCTTTTTAAAAAACAAGAGGCAACATGCTGCTTTAACACATTTAACTCCTCAAGCAGGGGTTGCGGGGGGCAGCGGTGCTCTCTGTTGGGTACCTGCCCTAGCCCAGACAAGCAGGAGCAGGACAGCTTTCTGCCACACAGAACAGCTCAGGGACAAATGCCCAAACACGTTTGCGTAGCCTCTTCCAGCAGCCTGTGGAGGACACAGCCTGTGGTCCCCTGCAGCACTCTCTTCTCTGCAATTAACTCTGTAACATTCAGGGCAGCATTAGATGGGAAGTAAAAAAATAATAGTAATTCTTTCCTAGGCTCCACCTGCCAACAAAGCTCCGCCTACTTGGGAGAGCAAAATGAGAAGCCTTTTACAAGACTATGAAACTGCTAATCAAAGTAGTACCTGTGCTCTCAAGTTAGTGCCTTCCTAATCTTCTGATCGACAGATTTCTATAATGACAAGGGCAATATGGACCTCTTGGGCCTATTACTTCTGCAGTCTGGGGCAGACATTCTATTTTTTGCTCACTGCTCCCACTCTGAGAGCTATCTGAGTTTCTACAAAGGCCAGAAATGATAGGGTTGGTTCTCTTCCTCAAAGAAAAGTTATCTTTGCAGCCTGTCCATCTGTCTGTGAAAATATGGGTATGCTGTGCTGCCATGAAGCATGAGGCTTCATCTTTATCTGCATTCAAAGAAGAGGGTGAGGACCACCTCCCAACAGCCTTGTATTCCTTTCTTGTGAACCATTCTCACCACTTAAACATTTAGCCTCTGCTGGTCCAGAGTAAGCATTTCTGATACCACCATTTCAGACCTCTGCAAATCTCACTTGCTTCAAAGCAGGCTTTATTCTGAGAAGAGTTGGTCACTGGCTCTGGGGTATGTGGAATGTTTTTAGGAGGTGAAGAGGAAAAATTGGAAAATTAAGTATCCATGTTAAAAACGTTTCATACTGCATAAAGCTCACCTGTGAGGAATGCTGCCTTTTACTGTCCCATGTCCTGGGAACTCTGACTGACTCATCCTGCTGCATCCACAGCTTGTCAAGATCCAGTCTTTTGTATAAAACTAGGGCAGAAAAGCCTATTTATTATAAGCTGCTTTACAAATGCAGTTCTAGGTTCTTCCCTCAACTACCTGCCACCTTGTCCTGAGGGGAGAAGGGAGGTGAATGTGACCTCCAAATAAACACCTTTCTCAGCTAATTTGTGCTCTCACCAGCTTCCCCACATTGATTAAACATTATCTAGGGCTCTCAGGGGGAGCTTTGGCCACACTACAGAGCCATGTAAGCTGGTAGGACATGGCATGGTGCAGAAGGGCCCTGCACTGGTCCTGTGCTAAACGTTAAGCCCAGATGGTCACTTCCCAACCTCTCCTGCAGAGACTCTGCCCTGCACTAATTAGGCAGGCGTGATGACCTAGTGATGCTGGAGTAAGGAGTAAGGAAAGCCAAGTCCTGTATCTGGCATAGCTGCATACTTGTCTGGGGATCTCGGGCAAGTTCATTCACCTTTCTTTTGTTGAGTTCTTTCATCTGCAGAAGGACACTTCATGGATTTGGGAGAATAGAGGAGGGTGTCTCAGGTTTTATTTGTCTAAGGAGCTGTGAAATATAAGATGAGACCTTGATGGTTCATATTAAAAACTAAATATATGAATGAATTCAGCAGGGAAAGTTTTGTGGTGAAAATGACTGGAAGCATAACTGTCCCTCACTCCAAACACTTCCTAGGCAGTAACATGACTACAAAGAGGTTGGCTCATTATATATGTAAAATAGGCATATGCTATTAGAAAGTGATTTTTTTTACCCAGTGAGTAAAGAAGTCTGTCCCTCATGATGAAATCCTCTGCAGGGGCCATATTTTTATCATGCTTCATACTTCTCAAGGTAATTTAAGTCATCCTTGAAGTTGGATACTACCTTCCTGTTTCTCTCCTGGAATCTGAGCTCTGTGTTCCCATAAGTTCACTGAGTTTTTGGCATTTTCCTTTCAAATTTTCCTTCCCTTTGGCAGTATGTAATTCCTGACGTTGGTGGGTATCGTTGCAGTTTTATTATGAATGTAATAATGTGCTGCTCAGGGACAGCATGTCATGATAATAAACTGTCCACATAATTAGGCCTGACTTGTCAATCAACATGGAAAAGGACTGAATGGATTCCATAAAAGCACCTTTAAAAGGCTGATGGAAACGTTTAATGAAAAAATAAATTAGCAGTGCTTTCTATTGTTAAGTATTTTGCAGAGCAGAGAATTAATTAGCACTGAAGAGAACACACTCTGCTGGAATGCCCATGTGTGGCACGCTATATCCCATTCTGCTCTCTGAGTCACCCCGTCACAGCCACCAGCTCTGTGCGAACCTGAGCAGTGCCATCAGGTTTAGTGACTTACTCCTGCAAGTAAGCAGCCATAGAGGGACATTTCCCCTTGAGCAGTGGCCATGGTGTCATTGGCAAAAGCTGCTGGAATAACTTTTCTATGAAAAAGATATTACATTTTGGCCTATAATTCTTATTATTACTTTTTTTACTTTTCACTTTAGAAATGTTGTTATATTAGATGAAATGCTAAAAATGTGTCTCCAGTAAGCTATATAAATCACAAGTCCGTATGTATCCCAGACTGATGATCTGAGACATCTGGCACTTACACTTGGGGCCTTCCTGCATGGGAGGAATTGCTCCCATGAAGAGAACACATATTTCCAAGAGCTAAATGAAACAGAAAAAAAAAAAAATAGTTCCTGGGGCGCTTAAGCCCTGAAACCGCACAAGCCAGTTACCACAGCCAAATCCAGCTCTGTCCAAGTCTAGGTGAAAGGTCGTCCACGATTAGGAAGCAAACTATTGAGTTACCAGCATTGCAGCAACAGAATAAACTCTCACCACCTGATTGACTAAGCCAGTGGGATATCACCCCTAGCTATTGGCAACTGGCCTCTCATCATTAACCCTTATTAAGGTGGTCATCTCCAAACCAAACAAACACACAGTTCAGTTACTGATACAAAAGACATCAATTAGATTTATATAAGAGTATTGTAAAATATTAAATAATTAAAGCTGCTACCAGCCAAAAGCAGGAAGATTCATCCCCCTGCAAGGTTTGTGTCTCAACCAGACAAAGCCAGGCTATTTTTGGGAAAGCACACCTTGACTGGTGACAACCCTCGCTCTGTGCATTCGATGTGGGGACAGGGGTACTACTGCTGGCACACTCTGCCTAAATCTGACAGCAAGGCCAAGGCTGGCACTTAACTGCGTGAATCACCAACTACTGAAATTTAAAAGCTTGCATATGCAAATCACTAATTAAGCATATTAACATAGTCAGTTACCCAAACTGTAATCTTAATCGTATCTCCAAGTTAGGCATGCAATCACACACCCATTCTGGACATTTGCATTTGTGAGCATGGTTTCCCGAGAGCTAGGTCCAGAAACTAGTCTAATAACCAATTTTTCCTCATGCAGTTCCAGGAAGGAAAAAGAAGAATGAAACTGTGCTGAGTGGCTGCCTCTTCTGAAAGGTAATGGGGGATGGTACGAAATCAGCAGCTGATGGGGACAGCTGAATGGCAACTGAGAGTGCTCTCATTGAATCTAATGTCCATCTTTGTGACTCCTTTGACCCAAACAATGTGGATTTCCCCCTATTAGCAAATATTCAGATGCAGGAAAAGACCATGTGCCAGATTTTTATTTTATTTACATTGAATTACTTGAGATTAGAATCAGAAACCAGAAACTTTCTTTATACAGTTACAAATAGCTATATTATGCAGTTTTAAGGGGTTAAGAAAAGGAGGAAATCATAACCACAGAAGTCATAAAGGCAACTTATCCCAAGCCAAATAGTTTTGTTTCTAACGCAGGGCTTTAATTATAACATGTCATATAATGATGACATAGTGCTATAATAGGCAAATATAATGCATTAATCTGATATTATATTTTGGCTTTAACAATAGGTGCAGCGAACCAGCCTTAGTGGATAACTCATTCAGAACCTATCTGCACACTCCACCTAGATACTTATCTGCCTCTTTAATTAAGTGGAGGGAAACTTCTTGAGGCCATACCCATAAAGCCAGTCTCTGATGATAGCAGAGTTACTGGAAGCCTTTGGTAATCGCTTACACCCACGTATTGTGGTTAGCTTCCAACTTTGGCTCTTTCCTCCTCTCTTTGGAACCACCTATTTTTTCCCTAGTGTAAATCCCCTAGTGTTTTTGTACCAAAAGGGGTACAAAAGACCTCCAGAGGTTTGTTTAAGCAACGTGTCAGCATACTGTCATTGGCCTTCTCGGGACAGAACCGGGTTCCTAGTTGCAGCAGTGAAAAAAAGAGCTTTGGCAAATTTTTCACCTACCTGTATACTCCTTGAAACAGTAGCAACAGGCTGTGTTGTGAAAACAGTACAGCCAGTGCCACCTTTGCACAATGCAAGTTCCCCAGGTTGTCTTCAGCACATGCTCATGGCCATCAGAGACGCTACAGACAACATTGCTACAGAGATGCTACAGACATCAGTGGGAGCTGGACTGGGCCTCGTGGGACAAAATCCTCTCTCCTGATTCTGTGTACATTGAGACTTTGTGTGCATTGAAAAACACCCTTTTTTGCTTCTTTGAACACAAAGAGTTCATAGGGTTTGGAGAAGGTTGTTCCCCTGCGTTGCAGAGCTTGCTCTCCACTAAGAAGTTTTGAGAGAAAGGTCCTGCTCTGAGGCAGTAATATACAGAAATCACAAAGACCAAGCATGTAACCAGCATCTGGAAAAAGCACAGGGACAGCAATCTCGAGGCCATGGGAGGTACCTCTGAGGTGACAATAGTGTACAACAAGGTCTATAGTCCTGTAGCAGAATGAGGTCCCTGTACTTCAGTATTCACTAAGCAAACCACACAGGCTGAGCACAACCAAAATGGCTCCAACAGCTCACCTCTGCCTCTTCCTTTCTCTCTCCTTCTGTGGCTCACTTCCGTACTCTCCTCCAATCTTTTCCAGTATGAAAGGCTCTACTAATGACCTTTGAACAGATCATGTTGAGAATGTCACTGCAGAGCTTCTTAATCTTGTGGTGGCGCCTAGATAATATGGTGATGGGTACTGAAATGCTGAAAAACAGACAGACAGATAGCTAGATAAGATTAGATACAAAAGTAATTTAGTCAGTCATCATACAGAGCAGCTGACATAAGTTCATTTGTAAAGCCAACTGCTAAAATTGCTTTAGAAGTCCTTACATTTTAATTCTGTTGAAAGACAGACCTTTGATCTGAATTGTTTTGGTGGCATGTACATTATTTGAATGGAACCTCACCTGACCAGGTAATACCAGACCGGTCATTCCTGGCATACTATTGCCATAGGAGAACAGTGTACATGCAAATCCATACCTACTGATAGCTCACGGGCAGACAGATAACTGAGCATCATGGAACAGATACAGACTGAAAGCATGAGCACCCCTTTATGCTGATATGCAGAATGAATCATGGCTAATAAAAGGCTCAAACAACCACATACATGACTAGATGTAACACCAAAACACTGTTGAATTAAGCATGATCAGAAAATAAAGGAGGAAAATTTAATAGATAAGCATTATTGCTTCTCTTTTTCATTAATATTTATTAATTTACACTGGGGGAGATGGAGGAGGAAGAGAAAAAAACCTAGCCCTGTCAGATTTGGTATTGTTTATAGACAGGTTTAGATTCCAGCTCTCAGGTACGAGCAAAACTTTGGGGGGGAAATTATTTACATCCACATGTTCTATTTTTTTAATTTGGCATTAAAAAAAAATTTCAAAGACACTTCCTAGGGCAGTTTATTTTTGAAGTGGGTTATTTGTTTTCACTCTAAATCTGAGGCCACAGTAGTCTTCCCAACTATGGAAAGGGTAAGAGTGTTAATATAAAAGAGTTCGTTAATCCATGCGTTTCCCTGCGTGGCTTTCACCCTAGCACAGCCACTGCGCACCACTAAGTCCTACTAAAGCAAAAAGTGCTAAGCACAAGGAATAACCTCAGATAAATGGTCGCATGTCTTAATTAGTGATTGCTGAAGCTCTCAGAAGATTCTGTGGTTGAATTAGAACAAGCATGCAAAAAGTTCAAATGTTAATCCAAGCCTCTTTAGTTTACAATGATGGAAGTCACTCTCTAGAGTTGGCTTACTCATTCCCTGTTTAATATATCCCAGCTGAGGTTGGGTTTGAACTGCTGCACAAACAGCAGCTGCTACAAAAAGTTGGTTCCACCTTCATACCCACTCAAGTGCAGAAAAATCAACCAACTGAAGAGCAGTCTCCAGACAGCGCTTGCCACAGTCTTGTGTCCTTCTGTGACACTATTTTTGAATATACTTGGCTCTAAGGCTCGAAGGCTTGCATTAATCTTACTGAACTGTTAGAACCCCCGTTTCTTTAATATTTGGGAAGCTCAACCTCTTTTTGAAGGTACTTGCTTTTTGCCAGTGACAACAATGAAGGAGCTAGACTCCTAATTTGAGCATCCCATTTATTTGCCTGTACTTTGGAAGGATGAAGGTCCAGCTGTCTTGTGAAATGCCTGATGTTATGGTATCTCCCTGACTGGCAACCTGTCCCCCATAACTAGTCCATTATGGGATATTTCAAATCATCTTTCCTTCACGTTGGTGTATTATAATGGACTGTAACCCTGGAGACAGAAGTCTTCACATCCAGTACACCTACAGTCTGATTCTTATGGTTGGGCACTCAAACCCATGGACTCACAGCAAGTCCACAGGGTGTGTAAAACGCTGTCTAGCGCATTTGGAAGAGTCAGGCTCTCAGTCTGCATAACTTAAAAGCACTGAAGATGAGGCCAGTAGTTAGTATTGGCCAGTACTAAGTGTAAGTGTAAATAAGTGTAACTACTAAGTACATACAATTGTACTTATACGCCTAATGTCTGCATGACCAGATATCGGGCCTGTTACGCATGTATTTGACATCCGCGACGAGTTGTCCAGGTAGTGCATAAATTGTGTGAATCTCATGAAGTTCAAGAAGGCCAAGTGCAAGGTCTTACATGTGGATCAGGGCAATCTCAAGCACAAATACAGGCTGGGTGGAGAATGGATCAAGAGCAGCCCTGAGGAGGACTCAACATGAGCCAACAATGTGTGCTTGCAGCCCAAAAAGCCAACTGCATCCCAGGCTGCTTCAAAAGCTGTGTGGCCAACAGGGCAAGGGAGGAGATTCTGCCTCCCTGCTCTGCTCTGGTGAGACCCACCTGGAGTGCTGCATCCAGCTCTGGGGCTCCCAGCATAAGAAGGACATGGACCTGCTGGAGCAAGTCCAGAGGGGACCACAAAAATGATCAGAGGGCTGGAGCACCACTCTGATGAAGACAGGCAGAGATAGTTCCATGGCACCGGGGTCAGAACTAGATGATCTTTAAGGTCCCTTCCAACCTAAACCATTCTATGATTCTATGATAAATGGAGTAGGTACATATTTCACTTGTGCACCACATGCCAAATACGTGCAAATATATTTTGCACATACAGCACAAAAGTATGTCATCAGCTGAGGCAACCATATAAAAATAAGCATCTAAAAGTGTTACATAGTAAAGTGCTAAGGAACATAGTTTTAATTATCAAAATTGCCAAGCAGCCATCAGCTTGTAGGGTTTTTTGAGAATCAGACCACTCACACATTTCTGTTTAAGTTCTGGAACATGATTTTATATACCTGCTCTTTGAGGACTATTGGCTAAATTGCTAGCTGTCAGCTGGAGTCTTTATCAGGAAATCTGTAATTGAATATTTCAGGCCAAGATGCATAGAAAACAAAAATGGGCAGAAACTCACACTGAAAGCAGTAAAAGGGATTAAAGAACGTAGTTCAGTTAAAAATCCCAGTTCGGGAAAAGGGACAGAAATCTACATTTGTGAACTCGAAATGTGTATGTGTGTTTTTGCAGCCATAACAGCAGTCCTTTTTACAGCATCATGCACTTTCAGAGCTTTGAATGAGTCACTGTAGCTAATGAATAATAATACCTTCAAATAAAATCTTAATTGCAAAACAAAGGAATAATAAAGAAAAGTTAATAATTTTTTTATTTTATTCAAAGCTTAGAAAAGTTTAGGCTGGAGTTTTGGATAAAGGATTGGTTGCTGCCTTTTCCCCTTTTATCTGAACTAGCTCACTCAGGCCTAATCTTCATCATCTAAACCGCATGATTAACACACAAAATAACTTTGGAGCAAGCCAGGTCCAAGCAGGAAGCTGCAAGTCCTATCATGTCTTCATTGTATTAGCCAGCAAAATAACCGTGGTTTCTTCAGTTTGATGTTTTTCTTTAATTCTGTACATTTACGTTTTCCTTGAAAGGGGCTTGTGTTTTTGTTTCTTCTTTGTATTGGAAACATTCAGATTTACAATTTCACTCCCAAAGGCAATGCTTATTCTCCCAGACAATCCCCACAAGCCTGGGGCAGACATGGACACAGAGTGGCTGAGGAGGTCTCTCACTCTGCTCAAGCTTGTCAGTCAAAATCAAAACGTCCAGCCAGATAGCACTTCTCTCACCTGGTCAAGTTTAAAGGAAGTAGCTATGACTGTATCATGTGAGGGGACTGGACCTGCTGGTATGCATTAGGTTTGTTCAGAATATTCCATCTGAACTGGCTGTCCTGAGAAAATAAGACACTCCTTTACTCCTTTCAGGATCCCAGTGGGATTTAGGTGGGAACTACATGCTAAGCTGCTCAGATCACAGCAGTTCTGGGCACGTCTAGACATAAAGTTGCTGGTACTGGAAGAAATGTTATCCCGAGCAGGGAGGAACCTACTCAGCTGTAGGTGCTTAAATCCTCTTTTGCATTTGGCCCTAACTTGCAAGAGAGGAAGAGCCAAATGCTCAAAGGCAGCTTCCATTTTATGGCTCTAAATTATGAAAAAAATTTATGGACTCGGTAATTTTGCACCTGCATTTGTATTGGAAGGCAGGGAGAGGCTCCAATTCTCTGCCTTTTCCGTTCCCTCAGTGAATTCAGAAGGGAAAAGAAGCCTTGTGCCAGCAGAAATCATAGTCCACATGTGTGTCATGCACTCCTATGCAAAACTCTACGGTTGGTACACTGGGTGCTTGTTGGGCAATGGCATGGAAAAGGCTGGTTTCCTTGGAACATTTTCTGTTCATTGTACTGTTCCTTCCCAGCATTTCACAAACCACCACAAAGAAGACAGCAAAAAGGAGAAAAAAACCTTCTTAAAATGAATTGTGTGTCTCTTCCCTGACCATCCCAACAGCCTTGGCAACCTCATAGGAGCCAGGCAGAGCTGGTCTCTGCCGGATTCTCTGCAGAATTTAATGATAATTTGGGGGAGTTTGTGTGATAGAATGGTGAAAGCACAAGGGGGGAAGTCAGAAATCTCAGCCTTCATTTCTGGTTCTGCCACCAAGACCTTGTTTGTATTGGGATGACATATATAAACTCTTTTGCTTGTCCCACTGGCATGAACCTTGTTTTACGTATTTGCTACTTCTGCTATGTTTAGGGCTATCTGAGGTTCAAATCAAAACAATAGAAGAATGTCCCAATCCATCTTTGAAACAAATTATAAAACTAAGACCTCTCTGCTTTGATTCAAAACCTATAAAATACAAGGCAAAGACATCTATTGACTCCAGTATATGTTAGATTACAGTGCAGGCTCTTGATCAGATGGGAAAGAAAAGAAAGGCTGCTAGAACTCAAGGAAGGGATGGGAGAACCACAATTTATATTAATGGGAAGTAAAAATACCCTTAAGGGATGCTGGAAGCAAGACTTCTACCAAGGCTTGACTAGAACACACAAGTTAGGGACCTGGCTTTTGCAGCCTCTTGGCTCATCCTAGGAAGAAAACAGGTTCCTGTCTTAACCTCTTAATAAGAGGTCTATATTTGTAATTTGCAGTACTTTTCATACCTGAAAGAACAACTCAGTTCTGCTTTCATGGCAAAATTCCCAGTGATTTCATTGAGAGCACAGCACAGCTCACATCCTCTTATTCTCTGCTGCTGGGCCTTTTCGCGTTTTTCCACGCCGTGAGGCTTGACTTGTCCTCTCCCCACTTAGGCATGCTCTTGGTCTCTTTGACACAGGTAGCGGTTGTTAACTCCATCTAAAGATTCTATCTGCTTCTGTAGCAACTCTTTATCTGTGGAAAAAGGGAAAAATTCTTCAAACACTGTTTTTCTGCATGTATTCAATTGTCCTTACAGTGATAACGTGTTTTCTCCTTGATTTTCATCATAAGACTTACAGTCAAGTTCAGCTTTCTCAAATGGGGCTTATGGAGGAGAACAGGACAGCTTGACAGTCCTAGCTGCCATACTTGCAGAAGTAGACTGTAGATGTAGCATGTGACCATCCCAAAGCACAAATGAAAAAAAGGAAGAAAAGAATGAACTAAACATGTATTACTGGTTTTGAAAATGAAATCTCATGATTTCACTGTGCAACGCTGCTATTTCAGTATTGCGGTTTTCAAAACATTCCTGACTTGGTAGATCTTCTTTAAGTACTTACTTCCCTGGAGTTGGTATCTACAACTGCCCGCTCTGCCTTTCAAAATCTTTTTTAAACTAACAAAGTGGTTCCAAACAAGTGGTAGGCTACACATAACTAAGAACATATTTTTCCTGTTATTTCAAAGTCTTTATCAAAATCAAAACTGTAAAGATGCTTAACCATGATCCCCTAATAACCGTGTCATCTCAAGTCCATCAGCTATCCTAGTGCAAAATGAGGGAGCTTGAAGAACCTGAACACTGGATATATAAGGAAGTGCTTTCAGTTGTGATCAGAATTACACTAAATTTGATTCACTAGCAGCTTTGACCAAAAAAATCTTTTGGTTCATAAGGAAAGGGTTTGATTCAAATATTTAATTTTGCATTAAGGGTTTATAAAACTGTAATTAAGCACTAAACTAAAATGGAAATCCAGAATCCCAAATCTAAAATGTGTCATTAGAGAATGTTAAAATTGGATAATTTGTTCAGAATTTCAGGGTGATATAACTAAAGCAGCCAGCTGAAACTGGTTCCAGTTCATAAAGCATTTCAGTTTTCCCAGATTTGAACATCTTGGATAGCATTATCCAATGATAAACAATGGGAGGATGTTACTGTGAAGAAATAACGCATTGCCAGAATGAAGATTTCAGTTCTTACCCAGCACGGGTCTGTAATGGCAGCCTGCTGGCCTGTTTTATCAATGATATTTGCCGGCCTCTCAGCTGACAGGTGGAGTGGGTATGGTGAGGAGTAAGTCACAGTCTGCCTCTGGTATATCATTAGCTACAGCACAGTCACATTTCAGCAAATCTGTGAGCTCCCCTCGACAGGAAAATGTGACGCACAGTTGTGATGCCACAGAAATAAAGTATAATAACAACCATTCCTTTTCCTCAAGATTTTCTTTAGGCCTGTCCTCAAAATGAGTCCTTGGCAGGTAATTTATTGTTTACACATATGACATTTAAGCAGCATATTTAATAGAGTTGTAGGTCATCCTTTAAATTCAAACATAACATCGATCCAACAGTTTTTTGGCAAATTTAGGGCAGCAGTAGAGTGTCAAGAATTCAAGGAGACTCCAATCTAATGTAAATGATGCTGCTCTCAAAAGCTGGCAGCAAGGAGTGCATCTTTTAAAAATGTTTTTATTAGAAGCTGATGTTTATGATTGCTCTCAGCTTGGCAAGAAAAACACTTTTCTAAACATTTACATTTCACATTCTTTAGGACAGTTGAAAAATGTTAGCTTGCAGTTCTCCACACTGCAGAGAGGTTGTGAGGAATGTTATAGTGGAACGTTAATAGCCATGTACTTTTCTTGTTCCTTGATTTAACTGTGTGGTACATTTTATGCTAGTTGTGTTCTTCATGTTGTCTGCCCTAATTTGAGTTTCACTCAAACAACATGAGCCTAGGTTTATTTTCCTGGCTAATAAAAACAAAGGCCATTTATTAATAATACTTTGTACTAATGTTATAGTCACCACTTGGAGATTTCCTATTTAAATATGTTTACTACATACTGTTGCAAAACTCCCCAGCAGAGTCAGTAAATGAGCATTTTTTCAAGAAACACAGTCCGTGAAGGAGGGGTTGACGCTGTTGTGTTCATCCAAACAATGCAGCCATGGTCTGGTTTGCCCGCGACACTGATCACAATGTACAGACATCAGCGACAAAAGCAATAATAATATAATATAGAACCCCATGTCAGTCCCTTTGGCTCCAAGGTAACTATAACTGCTTCCATGAGTAACCGCCACATCTAAGACACTTGTGTTCTAGCTGCTGTGTCACATGTCACAGGCCACAGTGCACGTCTCTGGTGAACTCTCACAAATACTGCCATTAAAGCCAGCTGGACCGACTACTTGTACCTGCCTACTCGCTCCCTTACACACAGATTTCCCAATCTCACCCAGCCTAATAGCATCAAGAGAAAAAAAATAATTAGCATGGGTTTTATTCTTCACTGACAGCACTGTTTTCAAAGCGATGTTTTGAAAGTACAATTAAATTGTAGATTAGAGGTGCACAAATGCATTCACCATTCACCCATTCCACAAATCACTTAAGGATATGTATGAATATTATTGACATAGTTAAATGAATCGCTGAATTAGGACTGATGCATGGCATATGATGAAGTTCTAAACGTTGCCAGAAGGTCACTGAAAGTTAATGGTACCTAGGAACTACAGGATTGAATATATACAAGAATGTATCCACAGGAATTACTTTCTGTATGCAAATCATCTCTCAGTAGTGTTGCAACCAGTGGGAGTCCCCATACTGGACTGCTCCTGCGGGTAAGCTCACTCATGGTCTGAGGATCTGCAGAATCAGGCTTGGTGGTATGTGCTGGATGCCTGTGTGCTATCATTTTGATTCAGCTTGCTAAGGTGTGTACAAGCTCTGCTAAGGTACACAGAAGCCACAATCATGGTGGCATCGAGTCAAATGCGTCAGGTCTGGGCCAATTTGCGTTCAGCTGAAGACGTGAGGCTGATGGAAGTGGTTTGTTCTACGGCACTTGGATAAAGAATAGAATTTACCGTATGCCTGGCTGGTAGTAGTAGCAGAGAACTCAGGGCAAGGGAATTTTACAAATTGTAGGTGTAAAGTCTTAATTGCTGCTCATAATTAGGTAACAATACAAACTGTACCTACATAATGCCCTTTGTCAGAGGAATTCAGGTAACTTAGTTTATTAAAGTCTCATCAAAGTATGATGTTGGGACATTATTATACAGAGACCCCCTGAAGCAACCATAAACTATCTTGCCTGGGCCACAGCAAAGAGCCTGGGCCTTATGGCTAGTGGCCCTGTGAGGTCAGGAGTGCACTATGCTGGCAGCTCCCTGTGCCCTGAGTTAGCCAAGGGCTTATGTTGTTCAGGGAGGTGCTTTTATTTGCTAGGATAAAAGCTGGGTCTTGCTGGCTTACATCAAACTTGTTTGGGAATATTTGCAAACTCATGGAAACAAAAGACAATGTCTCTTGACAAAATTTTAGTGTAATTCTGTGCAAGAACACTCTCATTCCAGAATAAAAATGACCACACAAAGACTGACTCAAAACTAACTCCCCGCCAGCCTTCAGAAACTGAAAGTCCCATCTTAAAGTTTAAGGCACTTACAAAACCCCCATGTTTTTATTTAGCTTTTTGTTTCCAGTATGTACATCCCCAAGAGCAAGCACCCAAAACCCAAATGAAGTCAGGGGAATCTTGAGGTACCCAGTGACAGCTGCCTCACCTCAAGACAAGCACCCAAAATCAAGTTAAGTCAATCAAACCTCGAGGTGCTCAATCACTCATTTCAGGGAAGACACTAAAAATGAAGTATCTTTGAAGAGGTTTGAAACTTTTAGCCCAAGCGACTGAAGCAGAGGATGAAGCTGAGGAACTCCTGCTCTCACAGACAAGTCCCACCAGAGCAACTTGTTACCAGTAACTCATTTATATGCATATAGACTAGCGTATACAGGTCTCAATAGGAAACAGGTAACACATCACAAATCACAACTTAATAGAATCTGTGTATAATCAGTGTCTTGAATAGCACTAACAACTCTGTCTAATGAGATGAAGGGAGCAGCCCAGAGTGGGTGGGAGGCAGTAGCCAGCAGGCTGGCTAGGAGGAAGGGAGAAATAATAAGGTACTTATTTCCCAGGAAGGGCAAGCAGGTGTATTTACAGAGGTCACACACCTTCTGGTCAATTAGGTCTAAACTCAGAGGAACCACTGGTAAAATATCCATTGCTGCTGGCTTTGGTAAAAGCCAATTAGAGAAGCATTTATATTACAAAAGCTAATTTATAGGGAATAAAAGTGTGGAGAACTTCAAAGAGTTGCCCAAGGAAGAGCATGGTGTGTGTTCAGGACGGGGCCTAATGGATCCCAGTGCCGGAGTGTGTGGGTATTCCTTCTGATTCTAGGGAGGACAGTCTACAACACTGGCCTCTGGTTGTAAAAATTAAGCCATAATTGAAATAACTTTTACTTGTTTATTTTACTTTTTACTTCCTTACTTCCTCACAGTTTAGTATCTAAAGGTTCAATTTCAGTTGTTTCTAAATAAACACTTGCCTTTACTATGAAGTTCGTCTGATGCTGGGGGTAAGGTAAATGAAAACAAAGCTATGTTGCTATCATTCCATGGAGATCATACATTGAGTCAAAGAAGCACATGTGAGTATCCCTGAGAATCTGTGCCTCAGGACAGCTTCATGAGGCTCAGCAAACTGGAGTATTTTCCACCAGGCTGCAAAGAACCAGTGCAGGAGCTGGGACTGCCAAGTGCTGAGTTTTCAAAGGCAGTCCCTTCAGCAGACACAAACAGAACCCTTTCTGAGGCACAGAAGACTCCCCATTGCTTCTCTAAGCCACTTTGAGTAGACCAAAGTCATACCACGGGTTAGTGACAAAGCTGAAAAGAATCCAGATTGCCAGCTCCCTGTCCTAAATACCACATGTAGTCCTGCCTTCTCCTCTAGGATAAAAGCATAAGGAAAAATACTGTAAAAGCTTTCAAGAGGCAGTGTGGATTTTGCTGTTAAAAGGAGGAAACATTATCAAAGGATCAGAAAATTCCACAAAGTAACACAACAGTTGCTGTTTCAAAACTCTGGGGTTCTCTTCTGTGGTATAGAGTTATTCAGCAGCTCAGATCCATAGCAGTATTTCTTTGTCTTCCACAGTCATAAATTCTTTTTCCTGTTATGGATAAGTTCAGTAAGCTCAACTCTTTTGGCTTCAGTGAGAGCCAGACCTTGCCTAAAATTTAACATTTTTATTGTCCTTCCATAGAACATTTATGCTGTGCTTATCAGGTTCATTTCTTTTTTCATTAGAAGTTAATCGCAATGCCATTAGCACTGCTTTAATGTCATGAGAATCACACTCTGTAGGGTGCATCCTATGACTGCCTCAAAAATCTCTCCCTGTGGATATTTTGTCTCTGTGAAATAGTCTGGTTCCAACTATTCAGCTTTGCCAAGAAGAACAATGTTACCAATTATTCCTACAGTGGAAAATAAATCAGAGCAGTCATTTGTTTTCTTGCAGTTGGTTGTACATATCCTTCATCAGGAGAAATTTAGCTACGAATTAGAAAAAATTCCTTTCACCTTCCCAGCCTTCCAGCTTGTGCAGGATTCGTGGTACGCCTATGCATCAGATGAGTTATTTTACCTGGGAGGTAGGAACTGTTCCAATTTCATACTTGCTCAAGATGTAATTCAGTTTTATGAAGGAGACTGGCATAATGCCTATCTACAAAAAATCTTCAGCATTATTACGTAGAGCATAGAAGAGCTAACAGTGACCCAGTAAAAGAAATCAAGAATTTTAAGGTGGATTTTCAGTGAGAAAAGATCTGTTATTAGTGAAAAGAATGAGGTGAAATTATTGAAAAAGCAATGAAGGAAATATAGAACAAAACTCCAGGGCACAGAGGGATCTGTGAGTACTACCTTGGGGAGAAGGTACTACAGATGCTTCTTCAGATAAGGGCATATCAAAATTGAGTGTCTGAGCTCAGAAACCCAAACATTCATATTAAAAATAACAATCAGTTCTTGTTCATGTATTGGGGCACAAGTAGCTTTAGGATGTGGCTCTCACATTCTGCTTAGACACGTAATTCATAAGAATAGTTCAGCTGTGCCATTACCTCGAAGGCATAAGAGCCAGGAGCAGATGCACACTCAGGCTCCACAGTCACCCTGCTGTGCCCGCAGTTGTGCAAATCAGGTCCCGGAGCTTTTTTGGGTGAGTTCTGGCTTTGGCCATGGGCTGCAGAGGTGTTGTCCGAGGTGCTGAGTCTCCCTCGGGTCATTGGGAAGCTGGAGGGAGCCGCAGGTGCTCCATGCCACTGAAAATCACGTCATTGGCTTAATCATCAACAAAATCTTATTAGCGAGACTTGCAGCAGGTATCCAATGAAATCTGAGATAGCTGTTAGAGACCTAAGCAACTAGTAATACCAGTTTTTCTAGAAAATTAATAAATGCAAATGTTAACTGTTCTAAATTCGCTTAATAAACAAGTCACCTGGAAAGATTTGTGGTTTTCATTAATACAGAGAATCTAAATAGAAAAGGAAATGGAAGGCCTGATACTTGGTGTCCAATAAACCCCATAACGTGGCCAAGCTTTTGCAGGGCTCTCTGGGCATGCAATGAGATAATTAGCAAATGTCATTGTAGTCTTTCAATCACTATAAAGTACATTCAAATGCTTCCTAAGTGAGCAACCCATCAGTGACTAACGAAGCAGCTGCAGCTGATAGTCTGGATCCTACACTAAACAAGGCAGAGTAAAGAAGACAAACAGCACTAAACTCTATGGCAGGTGTAAGGCTGAGAAGCTCCAAAAAAGCAAGTCTGATCTCAGCCAGTGAAAGGGACAGGCAAGGGATGAAGTGCTTCATTAACACATGAAGTGCAAGTGCTTCATTAACACAGAGGCAGTCTTGACACATGTCCAGTGTCCATTCACACCCAATGGCTTTGAGGCTAAGTGAGCAGAGGAACTTGAGATTCTTCCCCATTCAGTGTAAGAAAGGGTGTGTTGCACTGAGTCTTGGTATTGCTTCCATTCTTGCCTATCCCCAGCACAACAGCTTGCTGTCCTCTACCCAAAACCCCCAGCAGACCAAACCCCCCCAAAAAGTTTTGTGTGACTGCACAGTGATGAAAAAGCTATGCTCCTCCTGAAGTTCTGGCTGCAGGAGACAAATGTGGATCTCCCTGGAAATCTGCCTACATCTAAATGTGAGTGTGGAAATGGGTGTTATTGCCCGCACTCTGTGTTTGTGTTCAAATTCTCCCTTACCTGCACTTTCCAGATTTTTCCTATTGAAACTAGTGTGAGATTATAAATTTAAATGATCTCTCAAATAACTAGTTATTACCTTGATGATTAATTATGAATTGAAAACAAGTCTCACAGGCTGAAAATTTTTGAAGAATTGTGCACTTGCCTCCAAAAGAGAAGGAAAAAGGAGAATAAAACTACTGTACCATAGGTATAATGTCTTAGCAAAACTAACTCAAAGGGTAGATTACATTCTGAATTTGGACCATGAATAAGATCTTCCCAGCTTCTGCAGTGGCCTAAACATGTGTCACCTTCTACATTCCTCACCAGTCTCTCAGGAAGCAGCAGTTCCCAGACGTGAAGCCATCACGTGCCATCTGCCAAGTCTGGCAGAGTCCAAGCGATGACACCGCTTCGCAGTACTGCAGTGAACTGCAGTGAACTGCAGTGAATATTACCCAGCTGACCTCCGTAAAAATTAATCAAGTGGCCCTGCTCGAAGGATCCTGCGTCTTCCTGGAGTTATGCATTGGAAAGGACTCTCTGAGTCATCCCCCTAATCTCCATATCCCTCTGCATCTTGGCATTCACAGCCAAGAACCATCAGAGACAGCTAGAAAAGCCTCATGTTTGTGCTCTCCCATGCAAATAGCTCTTCTCCCTATATATTAGTTACTGTGTGTGGGTTTTCTCTCTCACTCTCTCTTGCCATATGTGTGGGAGTTAATGGCATCAACTTTATGAAATCTCAACACATGCCAAGAACAGCTGGAGAAGTTGAAACAAGTTCTGGGTGAGGTGAGTTTCATGGGCAGGGACTGAAATTAGCAAAGGTACTGTGGCTGCTTGCCATCCTGGGAGTCTCACATGGAGCGTGTGGGCTTTGCTTGCTCCAAGAGCAGATTCCTGATGAAAAAACAGGATTTGATTTAGATAATGATGATGGCAGAGATAGCTGAGTTAGAAGAATCTGTCCACCAGGAGAGACCATCTCTGCACCTCTTCCCTGACTGGTTCACTATGTAAATATACAATTTCATCATGAGTCTGAAGTAATTAATATCTCTAGCTACCATGTAGCACTCTTCATCTTCAAAATGCTTTACTAACCTTAATAATGAATCATCACAACACTCCGGGAAGTTTATCGTCTTAATCGATGGGTAAACTGAGGCACAAAGATTTAAAGTATCACAACCTGCCAGTGGCAGTCCTCTTGTGTTCCAGCCAGGTGCTCAGTGTGCTGCAGTGTGTGGCCAAGCTACCAGATATGCTTATGATAAGAAGGAACAAACCAAGAGGGCATTCCAGGATTAACGAAATAAAACTCCCTCCAGACTGCACACAGGGCAGAGCATGTTTATCACTGGCTGCTCCCTACAGGTCTTTGTGTTCCCAAGTCCAGGATGTCTGTCCTCCCCTTGAAATGTCTACATGTTTCTGTTGATCTTCCTGCATGTTCCCTTCAGCAGTCCAACAGTATTCCTGATGTGACAGATATACTCTGGCCTCAGCCTTAGCTATGACTCAGGTATTTACATCTTATTTTCTGGATAATTTTAGAATATAAAGAACCAATGATAGGTCTGATGAATTTTAGTGTTATAAATAATTTACTAACTAGCACTTGTTTTTGAAGCACTTTATCCATCTATTTCAGAAGAATTTCTGGGTTTTGTCTCAGTCTTTTATACAGGAACATTTGAGTCTGGTTCAAAGTTTGGTCTCAAGTTGTTAATTCTCTATAATCAGGTCTTGTTTAGGCTAGTAAATGCATCTTTTAGCTTATCAGTTTCTGCTATTAGTTCCACCTGGACATCTCCACTAGGTCATAGATTATTGCTGGGTGAGAACTGTGAAAGTAGTGACCTCCCTGCCGAGCTCAGAAAATGAAACTTCAGCATAGCCTACTAAACACAGAAACATGCACAGTACATCTGAAAGAAAAGTTTGCTTGTCTTCAGGCTTCACAAGAGGGATATGTCAAATGTGGGAGGCTCTCACTAAAAAACAATGAACCCAATCAGAAATCCCTTTTCTCTTATTTCTGCTTAGTCAGGTGAATATCAAATACTAGATTTTCCAGGGGCACAGAGAAGAAGAGGAAATCAGCATCTGTGTTTTCATTCAAACATGCGTATGAAGGAGCAAGTACAGATTCGCCTTTGTATACCTAAAGTATGCATGTAATTAGTATGACTGCACAGGGAGTCATGAGACTTGTATACATGACTGGCCACCTGCATGTCATTTGGGCAGCTGTCTTAATAGTGACAATGCTTGTGTATGCAGCCCTAGTGTTTAAACATACGGAAACATACATTTTCCTGGCAAAAGGGACTTGTGACAGCTGCTGCTCTCCTAACCCCACGCCCCCCAAGATTTCTGGTACCTGTTAGGACAATACTTCTCATTGACCATGTAGATTTTTGTACCTGTTTGGTTTAGAGTAAACTCACTGCTTGTGATGTCTTCATTCCTAGAATCACTACCACAAGTACAATTCTCTCCTCAGCACTCCCAACCCTCTTTTGTGTTTTCCCGAAGTGGAGGAGGCAAAGAAACACCCTGGTTCCTTTGAGGTGGGAGCTCACCCCAAGAGGGAGGAAAGAAGTTGACCTCCTGTGCATTTCTGATCATATTTATTTTTAAAGGCACTTAGCCATAAGTCTCGGCCTATGGCTCTGCTTCCTGCAGGCACACCCTGCTTGTGGCTGTGAAGGTACTCACTAAGCACCAGTAACACCCAGCATTTATATAGGGCTTTTCATCTTCAAAGCACTTCCCGAACGTCGTTTAATTAATGAATCCTCACAGCCCTCTGTGAGGTATGCACAGTTATTACCCCCACATTTTACAAGAGAAGAAAACTGAGGCAGTGATTAGCTGAGGCAACAGTGTGGGAATTGGGATTAGAGCTCAGGAGAACTCAGGAGTGCCTGGACCCCTGTCCCACACAATGATTGCCAGACTGCCTTGTTGGGAAACACATGTGGTGCCTCAGTTCAGCACAGTGTTTTGAACACAACCAGTGCTGACCCTTTGGTGCACCAGCAACATTTTTTTTCCTTCCAGGTCCACATGGGTTTTCTGTGTGGAAATCTGGAAATATTTTCTTTTTCATCTTTCAGCATCAGTTCCAGATCCTGCCATCACCCAGACAGGAGATCCAAGGAATGACATTGGAACTGAGGTTCTGGAGGACAACAGCTTCTATTACCTTCAGCACTACCTAACACATTTGGTTTTAGTGCCTTCACAGTGCTTTTAAAATGACAGAAGTGGGACTTTCACCGAGAGATCTCCGAGCGCCCTATGGCCAAAGGACAGTGTTGCAATCCCAGATCACAGTATGGCTCTGTGCAGACTGTCAGGCCCACTCAGGCTTGGCCTTGGCTGAAGATCTGATGATTCACGACCCTCAGCCCACATTCATGAAAGTTCAGTGAGTTTCACTCACATCCTCCTCAGTAACTGCAGGTTCCTCCCTTGAGAAGCCCCAGGGTATCCTGGTTCCCAGCTGACATGTTGAGGACAGGAGCAGACTTCCTGGTCGCAATGGTAGCCAGTAGGGTGAGAGAGGACACCAACAATGGGGGTTAAACCTGGATGGTTCAACCTTGTCAAACTTGAACATCCAAGAGAACCTGCAGGGCTTGGTTCCTTTCCAGCCCTCCAGGGCTCTCACAGCCCTAATTATTATTGTTGTTGTTGTTATTATAACGAAACATTCATATGCTGCCATAAAATACAAACTAGATACACAGTCCTTGTCCAAAGAGCTCAGGCTTTAACAGGCTGGACATTCTGAACTGGATCCCTCAGGAGAGACAGGGAAGGTGCAGCCCTTTTACAGCAATTTCCCTTCATCCTTTCAAGTGGGGCTGGACACTGTGACAGGAGATGGGCAGCAGTACTAAGCAGCTGATGGGGCAGCATCAGAGATAGAGTATGCTCCTCCAATTGTGCCTTGGCTCATGTTCTGCAACACACAGTAGCTGGGGGAGAAAGATTTGTGGCTGGCCGTCACACTCACCAGGCAGGGGACTGAGGGGAATGGTATTTCATTGTGGGCGCACTTCTCAGAACAGCAGCAGCTCAAAGCTGGTACCTACCACTTGGAAAGATATGTCCAGCTTGCTGTTCTTGGTGAGGCAGCAGCTCCCAGCTCCTGCCAAGTTCTCACAGGCACTATCAGGGAACTGGTGTCAATCAGTTGATGAGCAATACTGCCTCTGTCTGAGCCAGAGGCTGCTGTACCACCTGCAGAAACGCAGCAGGAGCTGCTCCATCCAGCTCCTGTACAAGACAACCACCCCACAGGCGCTGTTTCAAATGCACCGTTCTACCAAACCCAGGTGGTGGAATTGGAATGATTAAAAGAAAACCAGAGCATGGTAGTAGCTAGTGTGCATCAACCTTTGCAGAGCTGGCTGCTGGGAAGCACTGGGGACTCTGTGGTTTGTAAATGCTCTTTGGACCGAAACTGATGCCTTCTCTCACCTGTGAGGTCCCTTCTATTCCCTCCTGGCAGTGTTTCCCAGTTTATTCTGAAACACCACGGGAGAAGTGGGAAATGTTGCAATTCCTAAACTGCACTTTGAAATGAAATAGTAATACTTGTAATTAACAATAATCTCTAATGAAAAACAAAGAAATCCCTGCTTATTCCAATCTAGACACTGTAGGTAGTACTAGGGTGTCAGGCAGGTTTATTCAGCCTCTGGACAGACTCACCCACAAGGCCCAGCACCAGCACACCCTGTGTCCACCTCACACCATTCTGACAACTGCACCAAAACAAAGACAAGGAACACTTTAGGTCCGTTGTGTGTCTAATCACAAGAGAGGGATCCTTGGCCACTTTTTATGAACTGCAGGTTCTGAGCCAGGAACTGTCCCTGCATCTATATTCATAACTCATAGAACAAACCAAACCAAGACTTCAACAAAATAGGTTTACAATGAAGGAAACATTTCTCAGAGACATTTCTGCTGTTTTCATCCCCTGCAGTGCTCTATGTTCCAATGTTCTAATGTTCTCTGACAATTTGGTCACCAAGACATTGAGCAGACACTGCTGAAGTCTTTGAATGCTTACTTAATCCGACCTATCTTAGACCTGGCACAAACCCAAGAAAATACTAAGAATAGGGGAACACCTAATATATTATTAAGGAATATAATGTTAATGCTCTGATTGTTATTGAACTCCAGAGCAATTCTCACCACAGAACCTACAAGGCAGTGGGGAAATCTCACTGGACACACAGGGTGAAGGTTCACATCACCCACTGCCCACTCCTAAACCACTGCAGTTACTTCTTCTCATTCCTTCTCTCCAGGCTCCTAGTCTAGCTCCCAGCCACACTTTACTCTGTCCCTTGAGGATTTTGTTCATACACACAGATATGTTGATGACTCAAGTCTTAATTTTTCCACAACTGACCTGCCGCTTTCTGGCCAGTCTCTCCCAGCTGGCCATATTCTCCCCGATGGCTCTCTGGCTACACCAGCTGAACTCTCCGCCTTTTCCCCTTGTCCTCCTGTCCCTACCCCTGCCAACATGCTCTGCCCATGGCTTGGCTGTCAACAAAGGAGCCCTTTTTCTGAATGGCCTCTTTGTAGCACAGACCCGACAGCTACTTCATCACGACAGCACTTTCTGTGTAGTGGACATCTGTTTACAGCCCTGACACACACTGTGTTGGTTTTCAACAGAACAGCGTAGCACTTCTTTTTCTCCCATCTGCAGAAGGTGATCCAGACAAAATGGATAATTTCTAAGTTAGCTCCTCATGGTTTGGGCTTCCTGCCGTAGCAATAGTTGTCAATCAAGCAGAGCTTAATCTTAACTCAGGCATTAACTTGAACACAATTAATTCTTGGCAGCAGACATAGAATGCTATGAGCTCCATGTCTCCTGATGGTGATAAGGCTGACTGTCAGGACAGGCTTTATATTCACTCCTTGACTTCGGCAAGAGTTAGATCAAGCCCATACAGACTAATAAAACAAATTACATTGTTGGCATTAACAAGTGCAACTCTAAAAGAGTCAATTGATTGCTGCCTCCTTATGCCAACCAGGACCTTGCCTCAGCTTACAGAGGTGGCTGGTATTTTCCTATTAGTTTTCAGGATAACAATTTAAATTACAACTGGCCTAACCCTAAGGGAAGGTGTTTGACAGGCTGCAGTGTTAACAATATCCTCGTGGCCAGACACATGCCAGACAGTCACAGATGTGACCTCCTGCCATCTGGGTCAGCATGATCTTGCCCAGCCTTCCTCTGCCTTGTTTCTGTTGCCTCACTGCCCCTTCTGAGTGGCGTTTTTAGTCCTGTTTTATCTCATTCCACTTACGGAGCTGACTTGGGTGGCTCAAATGAGACAACATATCTTTGCTGGGATTCACAGTGATTCAGGTAATGAGATGAGATGAGATAGCCCAGCACAGACTGTCACCAGTTCAAGTCCAATCCAGATTATCTTCATCTTGAGGTTGAGGAGCCATCTGGGCCATCTGTCTTGCACCACTTGCAAGTCTGACACTTGCTGTCCCATCCCTGTACCTCATTTTTCTGGCTATCTATTTTTCTGTTATTGCTCTTATCAAGAGAAGAACTTAACCAACCTGGCATACCAGCCCAATGTATGTAGCAGATTGCAGTGTGACTCAGTACAGAACTCTTGTGATGTTTTCACATATAAACACAGTCAGTGGATAAGAAGGCAGTGAAAAGAGTACGCCTTCATGGAGATTGCAAAACCTTGAGGACTCAACAGATTGGAAGGTCCCTCACAGAACAGGTCCCCGTTCCCCACCAAAATACCCTATTCCTCTTTTGATTTGAACAGTATTGAGTTCACAAAACACATGAGATTCATTACCCATATGATGAAAACACTGCCAAAGGGGTATTCTATTAGCAATATTCTGGCAGCCAGTCTGAAGGGTCTTTAGGATTTATCCATTCACACAGCCATGTATTTGACAACCAGTGTAAATTACCACTAATTAAGCTGGGGCAAATATTTTGAAAGTGATCCTTAGGCAAAAAGACATTCATGTTTACCATCCAATGAAGAGTGTTAAACACAGACATATCCGACTCAGGGGATGAAGTGGCAAAAACTACTCAGGTGCTAAAACAATGGCATTTAAGATTGATTGTTAGATTTCAGCAGAATTACTAATTCCAGTAGAATTCTTGGTCAAAAGGCCATCTCTTCCCATGGAAAACCAGGAATAGTTTTGTTCTGCCTTTCGTAAAACAGAATCTTTACCTAAAATTTTATTTGGTTTGTCCTGCAGACATGCCTTGAGTTTGCACTGTTTTTTACTGCCTTTATGGACACTCTGGGGGTGGTTGGCACATTGTATACAGTATTGTGTAAGGTGCTGCCTACTTATAGGTTGCATGTTATTATAAATATATTATTCAACTGACTGGAAAAAATAATCCCACCAAACAAACCATGGATAGAGTCTTACTGATAAAAAAGCTTTAGAATGTACAGAGAGGAAAATGTCTTGTTATGTTTTTACTGCAAATAATCTTCATGACATTTATTCTAAATAGCTCTGTCTTGCTAAGATTCAATTGGATAAAAACCTCACATTCCACTTTTGAATTAGTTTTCAGAAGGTCCAAACGTAGCATATGCTTGCAACAAAACCATCAAGTGTTTGGCTTATACTAAGTAGAATTCTGCAAGTAGCAATAGGGCTGTTTCAGATAGATACTCCACTTCTACTGATAAAAGTGAAGTAAAAATTAACTTATGAGAAAGTTGACTAAGATTACTCAGGTTTTTCTTTAGTGCAGCTACACAGGATTGGCCTTAAAAGTTAACTTGTTTGCAAAATTCCAAATATATGCAAGTAAGTAATCTATCTTATTCAAGAAAATAATTCAGTTATGAACACCTAGATGATCATAAAGATGTTTGGAAGACAGTGAATCCTCATTTAACACATCTTATATTATTTCAGTGTATGAATTAGATGTATGCAATACATCACATTAAAGATCTCTTCTGAATAAAGAAATAACAAAGGATATCCTATACTGCACATTAAAAAATATCCTCCACGTCTCTTATAAAAATCAGTCTCTAAGAGTTACTTCTGTAGTTCTTCCATGCTGAAGTAGTACCACAAACCAGCTTTCTATACCCAAACATGGGTTAATGCTTGCTTGATTGAACACATTGAACCTGTCCTTTGTCTGCAGTGCTTCCCCGGGGAATACAAGCTCTGTTCCCTCTTCTGCCTTGGGTGGTAGCACCCAAGGTCAGGGACGCAAAGGACTGCCCAGAGTCTAAAGATGAAGAATTTAATTTGGGGTGGTTGCATCCCAGGTCTCAGTGGAATGGGTTGAGTCCTATCCCACACCACAAGATGACGGGGGCAAACTCCACATTGTACTGTGTGACAGGCACAGGCCTTGGGCACAGTGCTGCAGACAGGGACAATCACACGCTTCTTGCCCTGCACAGTGCCACAGGCTTTCTCCAGCTCCCTGTATCTGACATGTGGGACCACAGAATCAGAGAGACCTTGAAGTGCTGGGGTTTGTGGTCCAGTTCAAGAGTGTGGAAAAGTCTCCCCAGGAACTAAGAATCCTCACAATTCTCACTATGTTCCATTCTCTTCCACTTTGATGTTGCTGTCTCTTACATGAATGTTGTTATGTATTACATGCATATTAAAACAAATAAACATGAAACATGACATCCTGCTGCATGCAGTTTTCTGTGTTAAAAGGAAAGGAGAACAAAACCCTACAACATGTTACCTGTGCATTAACTCTCCAATAGCTAGAGTACATCCATTAATTCAACTACAAATCAGGAGAGATCAGCATGTTACATTTTCTGTTTGGCAAGCCGTGCTCCTGCAAACCAGCACCAGGAATACCAATACAGTCTAACAGACCAAATTTTTTCATAGACCTACTGCCCTTCCACAGACAGAGTAGTACTTCAATTCAGTATTCCAGAATTATCGTATATACATCCAAGAAAGTATTCTAAACTAGCATCTGTAACGGGTTGTGTCAAGGGCTTGACATGGCCAGTGGTAATTGTCCCCCTGAACTGAGCTCAGGGTGAAAGTGATGGGACATCTAGACTTCCATCTGTTGAGGAACAAGCCCCACTGTGTTAACTGTCACAGATCTTTCACTGCCTCCTTAAGAAGTGAATAGTGGCTACTCCATGTAGGATGTAGCATGAGGAACTTAAGTGTTGAGATCTCACATAGCGTGTTTGCACCTGGGAATCACTAGGTATGTCCATACATAGTTAATGTGGCAAAGCAGCCCAACGTGGTCTTTTACTACTGAATTGCTCTGAGATCTTGTTCATCTTTCAGTATCTCATTTGGTCCCTCTATAGCTTGGGGAATAACACTTATCTGCTGCACTGAGGTCTGTAACAATAACTAAGAACTGTTTGATAAGATGCTAGTGAAAGACAAAGGTATATTATTGCAAAATTATGTGCGTTGGCAACTTAGCTAGTGGCACTGTATTGCATCCAGAGCCCATTTGGCTCCTTACAATGAAATGAGAATGGGGGGAGAGGAAATCAGGTCAGAGTTTTTGGCAGACCTATTCAAGGTAAGCATAATCCAGCTGATTCATTACGTGCTGCAATCCTTGCTGGCAAAGACTCCAAAGTCAAGTAGCCTCCAGCCCTATTGCAACTCAGCCTCTGTGTGTGGGTGTTGATGCTGCACATTAGGGAAGGGTGTCACTGGTGGATAAACTTAAGGGGGTGAGGGCTGGATAAAGGACACAAAGGACTTCACACTGCACAAAGTGCACAGTATCAGCCCAGTTTTCCCTTCTGAGCAGCCCACTCTTGAAATGTTGATCCTACCTCCTACAAGAAAACGTGGAAACCTTTGAGAAGACCCTTCTGATGACTAGCACAATCTCTGCTTCATGAATCATCGGCATTGGGATGTCCTTGTGGCATAATCAGAGCTCTGGTTATTATACTCATTGATGATAAAACAAGTAAATCTTAATGAGTTGTGGGAAAGGAGACAATAGGGCCCTCTGCCAGGTCTCATTTACCTTGACAACACGCCTACAGCCCAAGCACAAAGATCGCTATTGTTTATCCTCCGTATTTGTGAAGGGGCCAGACAGCTCTTCTCATTTCATCCAATCTCATGGTACTCTCTTTATCTCTGCCTTAGCATTTCTAAGGTACCTATCACAGTGGTATCTAAGCATCTCAGCTTTAGTCCAAAGTTAAATTTATGGTAGATAAACCACTTGGACAGCCTTTGAAGGTGAGAAACTGATATATAGTTAAATAGTGGTAAATTGGCCAGTTTACATAGTGCCTCTCTTTGACTAAAAGGACAAGCAACGACTTTGTTGTTCATATGGTAAACAAATCCTCTGTGTATGAATCAGACATCAAGGAACTGGGTCTGTTACCTCACTAATACAGCTAAGCCCATCTACCGTGCCAGTAACATGCCCAGCATGAACCTAGCTGCTGTCCCAGCTGGACTGTATTTACACTAGGGACTCTTGTCAGCCTAGCCCTGCCTCAGGGTTACAAAACACACTCCTGACCAGAAGAACTACAGCAGTAGGATTATATAGAAATGAAAACAGATATGAGAAAAATGAACTTATTCCACCCAGCAATCTGTCCTCTGTGGATACTCACCGTCAGAGCTGCTGACCTAATTGCAGCTCCTGCCCTCCTGTTGCTGGTGATTCTTGCAAAGCCAAAAACCAGCTGGGAATTGGCCAGGAGAGCTTTCACGTGGCACATGTTTATCTACAGCTTTGTCATCTACAGCTGCTTCAGAATTTTCAATGAAAAGTAGTTTTGAACAGAAGAAAAACATCTCTATCAAGCTATGTTTTTGTACATAGTTGTTAGGGAAGTGTTTGTTAAGAAAGGGTCCCAGATCCCAGCTGGATTAGGAAGAGCAGCTCCTGAGTAGTGAGTCTTTAAGCAGGCAGACACCTGCTAGGAGTAGGGGAGAATGGTGACCGGCCCTTGGCACCTCCTTATCCCAAATGCTTGTCCGAATCACCAAGGCTACTACTTCTACTGGCACCAGTGTCTTATTTGGGTTTTGTGCAGAAAGCATGAAAAGATGTGAGTTTCAACTCAGTGTGAACATGGGAACATGCTTGAATTTCTGAGAAGTTTGTCAGGATGGCAAAACACTTCCCATTCAGATCTGGAGATAAGGGCAGATTTCAAGCAACAAACCAAAACCAGACTCTGACATTTAGATCTCAGAGTGAGTTTCTTGGGAAAGCAACAGCAGAAAAACATCCTTCTACTTGTGCTCTAACTAAATCAGATCAGTTGCTGATTATAATGCTGAGCTGGGAGAACATTAAAAATAGTGTCTTTTTTCTCCTCTCTGTTTTGCCAGCCACAGGGGATTTCAGCTACGTGAGGGACTGTCTACTGTTTGCCTCTTCTAAACAACTTTTTCTGTTTTCACATGTTCTCGCCCTGTTGGCTTCTTTTGCTACTGTCAGCTGCAGTGCTGCTCCGTGACTCATTGTGTGGAAAGACAAATGACAAACCTTTCCCTGAGGACAGAGTGTCACCTCCACAACACACCTGCATCTGCTGGATTCACACCCTGGGTCTCCAGTCCACAGTGCCCCCCTACAGGGACTTGATGTGAGCTTCTAGCGTGGTGTTTCTGCTGTTCAGATGTAGAGAGGCAAGTGAGGAGCAGGGAAGAATGACAAGGCAGGCATACACAGCCAGACTGCAGCAATGATCATACAGCAAAGGTCTCAGCTAGGCCCATAGAATTGTGCTTGGGTAGGGAATTGTGTAACCAAGCAGATGCTCTTCCATCACATGGGAATGGTCTAACATGGGAGGAGGGCTATAACCCTGCTATTTCCTTCCTCTTTCCCTTAAGAGGTCCATCACTAGGCCAGACTGCTTAAGGTCATTTCAGAAATGGGAGGACTTTCTTCCTGCCATACTCTTCCGCAAAGAATCATCTCAGTCATGTTCTTCTCCCATATTGAAAACACTTAGTTACTGACAAAAGATGCTCAAGAAATAAGAGCTTAAGAAAAGGTCTGAGTAAAAGGAACAAGGCTAACATGGGGACAAAGGCCTGTTGCCCCTGCTTGCTCACTTTTCATAGAAACAATGCCCTCAATTCTCTTCTCACTTGCATTGAAGTAAATTAAGCAGCTCAGATAAGATTACACAGCTACAAAGCTTTTATAAGTGACAGGAGAATCAGATCCATTAATAAACCAGAAAAATAATTTTAGTGCTCTCCCACAGAGCAAAATGACTTTTCAGCTCCTGTCTGGCTCCCCCCAGCCACAGCAGCAAATGAACACACACAGTTTCACCCATGGCAAGCTTTCAACCCTCTAAAAGCTTCCTTACTCGTTACTTACACAGGATTCCTTTTGAAATCAGTCACCAAAAGTCAGAGAGTTCTACCTTAGGATGAGTACTCATCTACTTAGATGAGTAATTAATAATAACAATGCCTCCCTGCCTCATCTCCTTTAGTAAGCTGAAGGGATAGAAGTGATTTCTACAGGATTTCTCCTCCAGGTTACTCATTTGCTACAGATCTTCAGTTTGACCTGCAGGTGAAAAAAACCTGCAGCTTCATAACCCACTCCACTTTCTGCCAGCTTGTGCCAATAAACTTAATAAATAGTTTTGTAGACATTCATGCTGTCACAGAGTATTCTTTACCTTATGGAAGAAAAGTAGCATGGATTTAAATATATTTGAAAACTATGTTCAGTTTTCCAAGAAGCTGCTGAGCCCTTGGAAAAATCCACCATTAGCATCCCAGAAAAGGCTGCAATACACTGGCTATTTTGACATTCAACTCCAAAAATCTCAGAATGAGAGGGGGCCTGCTCTGAAAATATGATCTCTTGTTGCAAATGTTGAACACTGGAAACCTGGATCTGACCTGTTTTGAAATTTGGCCTATCGGTACTTAACTACACTTGTCAGCTTGGCCAGAGTCACAGAGTGTTAGCAACAACAGGGCTTTTCTGGTCAGAATGAAAAAATGTTACGACTAAGCCAGAGTAAAAGACCAGCACAGAACATGAGGGCCCTGAAAAACACCATGAGCCAGTGAAACCACGCAAACAGCTTAAATAACACTCCCAGAGCATATAGCAAAGATCAGAACAGAACTAGGTCATTTCTGCTAGAGGTGTATGCAGTCTTCAAGCAGGGAACTCAAATCACATCAGATGTAGTCAGGTCATTTAGAGTGCAATGCTGTTTGCTCTGTAGGGAGAGATGAGCATATCATGAAGTTCCAAACTCACCCCTGCTTTCCAGGAAAAAAGGTCAGTGTCTGAGAAGGCAATGGGAATGGAATTCAATTCTCGCTTCTGAGGGAAGGTAGGACAGAGGCACGTCCTTCAGAAAGGTAAGCTTGTTGTGCCCACAGACCGAGACTTCGTTCCTGAAGTTTTCTCATGCCTAATAAATTCACCAGACTACATAAAAATCCTGAGTTGAGCACTTGCCAATTTGTGCGTGCAGCTGTAGATACATAGTGTATAATTGCATTCGCCATCAGGGTAATTGTGCATGCAAAATCGGGCAAGAAGTATTTTGTACACATGTTCATGCTTCTAACTTTCCTTCTTAAAAAAAAAAAAATTTAAAAATCAGACACTGAGCAAATACTCAGGTAAAATAGTTAAAATTATGAAGCGTTATTTTGACTTGCTTTAATTATGAAGTCACACATGAACCACAATACCATGTACTTAAATGACACAAAAGAGAGACATCACATCACTGCTGTGTCATTAGGATCTGTTTGTATGGTTTTTAAATTTGCCTGCAGAAAGATGGATTCCTTAGACTGAAGCTAATTTGTTACATGCCTGGAATCTAAAGCCAATTAAGCACTGATCAGAGTTACTATGCAGTTCTTGGCAATTAACTTGCTATTCTTGAGGATTCCTTTAATTTTACAATTGAGGAAACCAAGGAAGAAGCCCTTCTGACAAAGAAATACCAGCTATTTCGCAAAAAATCCCAAGCCATATAGATCTACACCCAGATACAAAGTGGCACAGTATACTTAAAATATAACGCAATACAGACAGATTCAGCGGATCAAATGCAGTTCAGTGATTAATTTCTCGAATAGAAGAATTCCCAGCTCATATAAGAAATTGCAAGACTGGACAGGGATATCATTACATGGCAAACCTGGACTCTCAACATATATTCCATAATTCAGTGCTATGAGATAAACAGCATAATTGTCTAAACTCTGTTACCTGCACTGGCCTAAAGTGGTACAACTGCTAAAAGCAAACACTCTCAGGAAACAAAATACCATGGCACTGCATCTGTGAACAGGAGCCAGTACCAAGTACCCACAACAAGGCAGTGTCATCATACAAGAGCAACCAACGCCATGAAATGCAACTCTGCTGAGCACAGCACCTATTAGATGTGGCCAGGACATAATAACTGGATACTGCAGTACACAGCAGGATGCAGATAATAATCAGAGTATTATTTCATAAATACACATACATCTATATATGTAAACATTTATATACACACAGAGTATTGTCTGAAGGGAAGAACAATTTTGCTAGGCACAGAGAAGTGTTTTTCTTTGAAAATGAAATGTTGTAACGTAAGACTCCAAGAGGTGTTAAAACAACCAGATACTTTAATGGAGAAATGTCAACAACAAGGAGAGGGAGAAATAAACTTAAGCATCCCACTTAGACAACCAACTCTATCACTACGATGGGCTGGGAGAATTAAAGGCCTGTTTAAAATCACAACTTCAAATATCCCTATCACCCTGCTCAGAGCTTAGTCCCTGTAACTGCTATGGCCAAGGAGTCTGAGATCTTTCCATATACACATCCTATTTGTCACAGATGACATTAAGCATCACTCAGCCAAATATCTGCTTGTCTGGAACTCCCTGTTGTTTTCAGCTCCTGGGTTGCTACTGGACCTCTATGTTTAAGCCAATAGAATGTAATGAACTGATCATAAGTGATGCAGAAAAGATACAGACTTATCTTAATATCTGAGGTATAACTGTTTACAAAGGCCATGTTGCGTTTAGAGCAGATTAAAGGATCCCAGTGCAGGTGGAATCAAAACTGACACCTTCCCCTTCTGCAAAGAGTTTGATGTAAAGGCAGGTAAGGTTTCAACAAAGCAAGTGAGGTAAAACCACACTGTTGCATTACAACACCATAGTTATCCTGCTCCAATCAGTAGCTCAGATTTGCATAAGCTTTTCACTTGGCACTATTATTTTGCTACTGGCTTGTAGAAAATGAAACAGCATTCCCTGCTATGGAAAAGCCCCAGCCAGAGGTGGGAAAGCAGCTGTACACATGCAGGAAGCACATACACCCAAATTCAGATTCCCACAGACTCACATGTGTAACACACAGCTTCCACCAAACACTAACAATAACACATAAATGTACAGATGCACCCATGTTTATTCAGAGCGTGTGCACACAAACACATGCAACACACATGTTTATGCATGCACCTGTATAAACACACTTGCGTGCAAGCTTAGGCACGCAGCGTTCTCAGAAATGCACATGCGTACTCACATGTATGTGCTTACATGGATACAGGTACACACCCATCACTTGCTCAAGGCAGCACCATCAGCCTATGGCAGAGCCAAACCAAAGCAAAACAAAAGATTACAAGACCAGGAGCTGTCCCCCGCAGCTGAAATGACAAGGCCTGTCCTGTGGTCCTTCCCTTCAGAGAGGGTAGATACCCATGTGTAGGCAGCCACACTCAGTTAGACACACGCGTAAGCACAGGCTTGAGTCCAAACATACTCTCACTTATCCCATTATGTACTTTTCAGTGGTAACATGTACATGCCGCCACTCCTCCCTTCCCCTAATCCTCTATTTGCACACAGATCTTCCTATCAATCTGTTTCATTTTCCAAACAATGCATATTCACTTTTGTTTACAGCTGGGACGCTGGCTTTGAGTCAGCCCCTAGAACCATCTTGGCAAAGCCAGTCCCGTCTTGTTTGTTTGTTTTTGCAAGTGAGTGAGTGTGTAAGGAATATGGAGGGTGTAGGCGGCTCTACATGTCCCTTCACCTCTTGTGGGTTTTGGCGCATTCCTTTCATAAATACTCTCTCGCAAATGCAGGGGACAGGATGCTTTGTTTATATAACTACTGCCTTTTGCTGAGGCTCAGACCACCCCAGCACACCTCTCTCCAGGAGGCTATTTTGAGGAGGTTCATGTTTCTAAGTTACCTGTGACATGGGCACAGCTTGGAGAGTTTCAGGAAAGGGACTTAACCGCAGTCAGAGCTAACCTCAGAAAAACCTACTTTAAGCTGGAATGTAGTAGTTTAGCACCTAAGCTTAGCACCTAATTTTCTCCAGCTTTCTCTTCACCTCAGCTGGCCCTGAGTCTCAGTGGATGCTGCAGGAATCTTCCCAGAACCAACTCTGACTCTGCTGATTCTCACAACTAGCAGTTTCTGCGAAATCATGCTGCTCTGACTGGTGGGAGTCTGTCCAAGCTGTCAGGAGCAAGAAGTGAGAATAAGGAAGGACATGTTACACACAGAATACCTCATTGATTAGAAAGGCTTTATCTACACACAGAAGTTGAAATGCTTCAGCCAACCCCTGCAATGATATAGTTTTTCCTCTTCTCTTCTTTTCATCCTCCAACACATGGATATAATCCTATCCCTTGCTCTGAAAGAGCTGGTTCTGATACCATTAGCTGTATGAGTTATTTTAGTATCACCATTTCATTTTGCGTTTTCACACCCATACAACTATCTCTACATAAAGACTCATATCCGAACCCATGAACATCGCTGAGTTACAGCAGGTGCTTTGCAAAGGTGTGGCCTAAATTAACTTGCCATGGGGAGTAACACTGATAAAGGCACCTTTACACGAATGTAATGAGAGTTATCCTTCCTTTAGCTGTATAACAAATGACCCTTTTTAAATTCCTTTCCTCCCTCTTCATGTCTTCTAGGTGTTCCTCTAGCTAAAGTAGTGGGCTGAATGAAGAGAAACCAGAGCAGTAAATAGGAAGCACAAGGTGCCACCCCGCTGTGTCACCCACAGCAAGCAGTGCTCTTATATGCTCTTGTAATAGACCTATATGATATAAAAAGCATATATTGGTATTGTTAGGCACACACGATGATAACACAGCATTTGCTAGCATCCAGTAATTTAGCATGAATGTTTCATAACACTGAGTGGGATGAAAAAACATGAAATAGTTCTAGGGATTTTTCTAGTACCACACTGCTGGGAAGATCTGTTTCCCAGAGCGAAATTATAGACACAAAATAACCACCAACTAACCACTTGAAGGGAAGTGAGTACACAGCTAGCCAGGCCAAAGAGATGACACCAGTAACACAGGTTGAACACTGCCTGTCAAACACAGCAATAGACAAGACAATTTTCACAGGTTTCAGCGATTGCAAAACTTAAGTCTATCTAGTGCAGACTCAGGGCATTTCTGCAAACAGCACGTGGAGGTTTTCATTTATAAAAAAAAAAAATGAAAAAAAAGAGAGAGAGAGAGAAATGAGAAAACAATTATGCAATTAAAGAAAGCATAAAACAAAACAAAAGGCCAAAATTCTAGAAAGACACATATATTTAAAGCTAAAAGTTAACCTTTTTATTTGAATACACTTGGTTCTAATGAGTGTTCTGGGATTATATGTGTGACACATCCATAGAATGCCTACACTCTTGTTCCTGCAGAGCCTATAGAACTTCTTAACAGTGCATCTTTTCCATTTGCAGTCAGAAACAAGAAGACCAAAAAAAGTCAGCGTGATTTCTTCAAGTTCATTCAGACATCAGTGATCAAGGAGGCAGGAATACCTAAATTCCCTGTGTCAGCTCCATTCACTACATACCTTAGTATCTAAGACACACACATTTAATTTTTATTCCCCCAACTCAGCAACAAATCATAATTCCATTCATGATCTAATACAGTCACGTTTTCAGCCACAGTATCTCAGCTCCTATATGCTATACTGGAGATCCCTGGATGGTCTGCACTCCAAATCTTTTGAGGACCACTTAAAGTCCATCATCAGATGAGTTCAGTTCATAGACTTAATCTAAAAATAAAAGGCACCAGTTCTCCATGTACACAATTCTTCTTCACTGGGAACAGCAGCCAAACTCTGTAAGGAGTGATTCCCACACTGTACTCATGCTGCGACTGCAACACTGGCAGAGCTGAAAGCAGAGGCACCACAATGACGTGGAGTGGAGCATTTTCAAATCCTTGCACCAGACTGATCCTTAGTGTTTAAGACTTCTCCTTCTAAAACAGGTATCAACAGCATATTTTATTGAAATAACTGCTTGCTTACAAATAGCATACTAAAAAGTCTCTCAGACAGAAAAAAATTAAAAAATCAGTCTTTCCAGGCAGAGGAGAGACTCCTCCAGTGTGTGACTGGTGCTTTCGCAACAACAGATTTTCCTAGTGAGATCTTCTAAACCCCTAGACCAGTTCAGGAATGTTTTCCAATTATTACTTTTCCTGAATAAAAACTTTCCAGCTCTTTATGCACTTAAGGCCTGTTCCCACTTCCCACTGTATTCACAGCTTAAGTGCAGCAGGATTATGTACACGACCCAACTGAGTACTGTTTGGCTTTGGCCTCTTCCGTTATCAAGATGTTCGCTACCAGTTCCCAGAATCAGGAATTAGTTAATTCCATAACCTATGAAAGAAAGTGCTATGAAACTGTCTGACTCTAAGTTCTCACTCTCAATCTTCCCATTTCAACTGCTACTCACTCCCCTTGTAAACAGACTATTGACATGCACCCATGTGCACTTGCATTAATGTATTTAATCTGCAAACCTCACATATATTCCATTTAACCATACCTGTACAGTCTTTAAATCATATACTTAGTGCAACAACACAATCCGATTAAAACCAATAATTGGATTGCAGAGGTTTTAGGCAACCCTGGTGTCGGTGGGAAGGGATGAAAAGATCGTTGTGCCATCTGTTTCAGTTGGTCAAAGTTGCCTTGGAGGGTAATCTGTTATTCTTATTGCACCTCTTTCTGGAGGGCAGTAGAGGGAGATTATCTGCTCTTGAGTTTTCCTTTTCGCCACCCCTGCATATGACATATGGACCTTGTACCAATTGCTGTAGCTGGCATTCAGTGAGCACAACCTCAACTGAAAAGAAGCACCAGAGGTAGTCTGAATCTCCTCTAATCAAAGTAGTCTTGTAGTGTCTTCCAGGCACCAAGAGTAGTCTACTGTAACTACAAACATTAACAATTACTAATTAATAGCAATTTGTAAACCTAGATATCATTTTATCCGACACAACTGAGCATTTCAGAAACTGACCTCTGCACTCCAAAACAGTCTCTTTTACAGTAAGTGAAACCACTTTCTTCCATCTCTGTAAAGTACAGGTACATGGTTTAAGGCAATAACCTATGCCCATCTTTCTGTGCTCATAATACTCTTGTCACATCTTGGATACAGGGACAAAGATTCCAATGAGTACAAAACAGAGGAGCTATGACCACAAGAAAAAGACTGATTTGTACAATGAAATATTTTTATTATGAAGCAGCTTTAAAAATCTGCTTTAACTGTGGATTCTTTGAGTCCCAACTGGCTCTTTGTACTGTTGTCCCCTGCCTGCTTTCTTTGACCTTCTGACATACAGTTACTGCAGTCTGTTGCATGTGTCTCCAAGCAGAAAGCAGATTGGATAGAGATTAGATAACAGATAACATCGTGGGGTATGGGCTGGGTACTTCTCTTTCTCTTACCAGTTTCCTGTTGATAGAATCACACTGATAAGGAGTTTAGTTGGTAGTTGAAGTATGAAACTGCAAAAGGTTGCTTTTTAAAAGACATGTTCCAACTGGGATGTAGATGTAGCCAGAAGATAGTTTGGTGCGTAGCTGTGCTATGGTGCTCATCAATCTGAATATTACACAGTGGCAATGAAGAGCAAAGGGGGATCAATGTGGGTGCACAGCACAAGGTTGAGTGGTTTTAGACCTGTTTATGAACACGGTTAGAGAACCACTGTAGAAACAGAGGAAGCCATTTGAGATATTGCTTCACTCTGGCTACGTCTTACCACTTTGTTTCTGAAAGGTATTGCTCCACAGCACTTTAAGGGAAGATGAGTTAGCAGAACAGTGAGCACTTGTCTCATCTGCTTCGGTTCAAAGTCATCCAGGTTGTCTCTAACTACCACAAGCAGCCTAAGATAAAGCAGCTGACTTTGCCCAAGCGATATGCAGCAATCCACTATCAATCCTGCCAGCTGAGTTCCAGATGCATGAGCTTTGGCACCAATGTGGGAACAAACAGCTTGCGGGCAGTGATGTTTTATATTTCCACAGCTCTATCTGCTATGACCATGCATAGATCCAAGGTCTCCAAGGCCCACAGTGCTAATATGAGACCCTAGCGAGAGCTGGCTTGGAATAAACCTTGGAACAAACCAACCAATCACCTATACTTCAGTTTGGAGGCTTTTTACTTTAAATATCTGGACCTACTGGGTTGAAGAGCTACTGGCTTTACAGGATCTGATGGCCCATCTTTACCTTCCAGTACCTGCAAGAAAAATGAACAACTAGCCAATGCCTTTGCCGTTGGTGGTTTGCTGGCATCACAGTGTTTTTCGGTTGTAAGGATGGAGGCTGTGGTTTCACATGCAGTGGCATGGGCAGCCCCCGCCCCTTGGCACAGCTGGGTGTGCGGCTGCGCGCTGACAGTTTGGTTTACCCCATACCCATGGAAAAAGGTGTGCTGATCCAAAACAGGGGCAGTGCAGGAACTAGGACAGCTAGCTGCAGGGAGACAAGCAGTCACTGAAAAAAATGCAAGAATTCACAGCCTGAGAACCAGAGGTTGTTCTAGAAGATCTTGATGGGAACACTCAGTGAAGAAAGGGTCAGTCTACACATGCAGCTCCCTCTAAGGCAGGAGGGAGTCGCAGATATGAATTGGGGGCTGTGCAAGCAGCAGTGCAATGTAAAGCAGATTTTCTTTGATTAGCCATGGCCTCTAATCTCTCCTGTGCCCCCCTGCAGCGAATTCCAGAGTTCAACAGCCACCACTGGACTTTCCTGTTAAGGCTCCAATCATTAAAATTATTTGTTTAGTAAAGGCTAAAGCACTCAGGTCCCTGTGCCTCAGAGCTCTGTGAGGTTAAATGTTGTCAACCTTTTGAATACAAGCCATATTCCACAAAGTCTCTGTGATTCACTGGTAGAGCTATATGGAAATCGTATCTCTAGGCTTCACTCTTCAGCCCAGCTCCTGTCAGTAGCTAATGAAAGTGCCTGGACAAAATGAGCTTGTGTGGTCCCAAACACAGCTCTAAGCATGTGGAAAAACTTCTGCCAGAGCTTGCACTCTCGGTGCAGATATCACAAGCTGGCTTTCTCTGACACCTAAAAAGGGATCTTCAGATGGCAGGAAGCTGATGAGCAATGATGTGGCAATGTAGTGTGCAATTCTATTGACCAAAACAGGTATAACAAAGACAGGAAAAAGCCTCTGACCTACCAGGCTCTCTATCAGATAACTTTCTCAAATTTAAAATTGAACATGTCTGAAATCAAGGATTTACACTGCCCTAGGACCAGGTTTCTTTATCCTAACATTTTTTACTGATGATGATATATTCCACACAAACCAGCAAACATCGTTTAAATATGAGTCTGACCCACTTCAGCTTTGACTCCACACTGTTGTTCAGGGCAGAAGGTGTTAAAAGATGGGAAGATCGGATCCCAGAGTGATCCAGGATTCGGTTTGTCTATAACTTCCAAAACAATGAATATTTCTTACAGAGCACTCCTAGGAACACCCTAAAGATTATTCCTCAACTCACCTCATTTCAATTTCCAAAGTTACTTCAGTGAAATCAGCATGAATTAGTGGACAAATTCACATTCCTGAAAAAAGAATTCATACTTTGAATTGAAGCTGAACATGATCCAGGGCAGCTGGAGAGTCTGCATACCTGCCCTCCAGGGGAAATAGCTTCCTGGCCCTCAGAGGAGACAACGGGTGGGAACCAGCAACAAAGCCTGGAGAGCTCAGAGCCCTGGGGGAGTGCTGGTCCTATGTGGAGAGGTCAGTGTTAAAGAGTGCTAAAGAGCCCAAGCCTGGCAGGCTGCCCAGCAGCCAGAGATCCTGAAGATCCCAGCAGGTTATGGGAGTTCCAGTAGCCTGGAAGACCTAGCTTAAAAAAGTCCAGTGGTGAGCTGCATAGACCCACAGCAGTCACCCCTATTAGACCTCCAGAAGAAGAGAGGTGAAAGTCCAAAGATTTGAAGAGCTTCAGAGATGGGTGTCTGGCTTTCAGCTCTCCGTCTGTCTGTGAGCAGGCTCCCTAAGAGCTGGGCGGGTGAGCTGGAAGGAAATCAAGCAGGTTTTCAAACCTGCCTGGCAGGCAGTGAAAATCCTACCTGGTTAGTGTCAATTTTGCAGAAAATATCACACTCCCCCAAGCCTCCAAGCTGAGATCAGCAGCAAACACTTTTCCTGAGATTTCAAGTTGTTTTTTTTTCTAGTACTTATTTGGAAAAAATGTTGATGGCTTTCATAAAGTGAAAATTGAGGGAAAAAGGTGGGCATGGGTCAATTAAAATTTTTGTTTCAAAAATATTTTCTTAATTATTTTTTTCCAAGACAAAACATTCACAACCAATTCTGCACCTCTAAATGCTTCCATTTTAAAAATCTGACATATTCAGATGAATAAGATGTCCTGTTAAAGAACAATTGTACTTTTATTTTGAACCTCTATCTGCATCATTTAGGTACTACTGAGCACACAGAAAGTTGTAAGAACTGGGGGTTTAGTTCTTAAGCCTATTTGTACCAGTGTTTATGTACAATGTCTATGATATTTCCAAGTAAACAACCTTGAAAGGCTAGACCTCACAGAAGTATCAGACCCTGCAGAACATTTCCCTGGCACTTAGACTTTACTTGCCTATAACAAGCAATCCCTTACTAAGAATTTCACACTGGCTATTACCTTGAAAAACAGCTAAGAATAATCCACTGAAGGTCCCTTTCACCCCAGTGAAGTAGGAAGGATTTCGTAGTCACAACCGGTTTCTTCCTTCTGTCACTCTGCCAGGTAAGAAAAGAGAGGCTGCTCAACTCAAAATCCACACTGCAGCACAGATTAACCTTCCAGTCTCCAGCCAAAATCCTCCCACTTGCCTTCCTTGTACACCAGATAAGGCAGGGGTCTGGTATTGGGAAGTGCTTGCTATGAAATGTGCTTCACTGAAGTTTACAGCGATTTGGCACTCCTAAAAAATCGGGTCAGAAACAGAAATTTGTACTAGATTTAAACACAAATACAGGTGGTTCCATTTGGACAGGCAGACTCCAGAGGATGTGGTATTAAAGGAAGGCAACGTGGACTCTTGGGGAGACATGATCAACCTCCACTTCAAGCACATACTTGATGAGGGAAATTACCAAAGAGTTATCATGCTTTTGAACAAGACCAACTTTTTCACTTCCTTTCCAGCTTAGTCCTGTGAAAGGCTGGAGTATCAGTTAACTTTTACCTCCAAAAAATAGCATTATGACTCTGACCTGTACAAATAAAACAAGAAAACAAACCACAGAGTCACAGGCGACTCTTAAACAATGCTTGGGTTTGATCCAGTCATTGCTTTCTGTTTGAAAAGGGAGAGTAACCTCTGCAACTGCACAGACTAGTTGTGTGTGTAACTACAGAGGAGCAGGCAGAGCCCTGCCACCAAACCCACCACCGAGCCCAGGCACCAAAGAGCACCTTGCGTCTATTACTTGTGATGGTCACCTGCACAAAACAATCAAGCAGTTAATTGTTCTTCTGAAAGACAAAACTGAGGGCCATGATGTGGTACTCAAAGAGGTGGTATTTGTTCTTCCTGATTTCATAATTCTTCTGGTTTCTATCTGGTAACAATTTGGTATGAGAACCATCTGAGAAAGAGCAAGACAGAGCTGGTTGTTTCATTTGGGAGCTGAAAAAGAATGACTTTGCTGAAGTGTGGACATAATTAGGCTCTTCAATGATATATTTTAGGGTGGGATTTTTTGCTTTAAGCACTTAGGGAAAGAGAGGAGGAAATATCTTCCAGAGAGAAATTAAAAAGAAATGTATTTCTCTCCATATAGGGAACCTAACCGTTAGTTCCCAATCTGGGCACATAAATTTGGGCAGTTTCACGTGACCGCCTCTCCTCTAGTCATCCTTTGCTGATTTTTGTCCAGTTTCTATTTCTAGTTTTCTGGCTGTAATGGACAACTTGTTTGACCTTCTGCATAACACAAAGTCATGGAGTTTCACCCAGTTCTCACTGTAATAAGCTCATCTTAACAACAACATGGTGGCTGCAGCATAACATTAAACAGAAACACGTTTAGAAATGTGCAGCTATGGTCCCACGTGCCTGAGAAGGAATGGGCTGTACAGAAGCAAGAAGTGTCTACAGGTAGTGTTTAAGATGATGAAGGCAGACAGCTTCAAGAACCATTACTGAGTCCTGTCCAACACCCACCGCAGCCCTTGGAAGTGGATGCTGGAATGCGGTCACAGCAATCCTAACATGGGTTGTCGTGGGGAAGCATGAAAAGATTTTCTCAGTCAACAAGACTCTGCATATAGCCCTGGGAGAGGCACACAGAACCCACTATCCAGACCAGGATAACTGTCTGCACAAACAAAAAAACAAGGAAGCCTTCCAGAACAAGTGGGGCCCCAGGCACACAGAACACCTGGTGGTTTGGCATACCATTAGGGAGCTTAGATAAACAGTTCTAAAACTATTCTGGGACTGGGGAGAGGATTCCCAGAATCTCATGTGGCATTTAGAGTGGATCTTGTGCCATATATTTGTGTCTGGGGAGATAAAAGTCCCACTTTCAGAGGGGGAGATGAGCACACTTTTCATGGTGAGTACAGCAGGCGATAGCCCAACAGCTGGCCTGTTTTGCCTACCATTTTAAGTCAAAAAAACCCCAAACATCCAAACCCCAAAATTATTATGACCAAGTCAAAGTAATTTGTAGCCTATTTTATGGTGCTTTTATGATTATCATTACTGTTAAACATTTACAGTACAATAGTGATAACAAACAGATCTGAAAACTCACCATGTAAACTGGCTACTGTGCAAATATGGGTACAGCCAGGGTGTCTTTGGAGTCATATTCACTGGTACAGACATGAATTGCAAAAAAAAAGCCCAGCTTAAAATTACCTCCTGGAACTTTCTTTCAAGATGTGTATTAATGCCAGAGGACATTCTCAGGACTTGTGGTGTGATCAGGTATTGGAGAGTGGTTGGATTTTGAAGTGGTCAGTTTTTCAAAGGGGACAGTGCTCATCCATCAGCAAACAAAGGTAAAAGTTAAGGCTGGCCCTAGACCATCCATGCCATCTGCCAGCTCACAGGACTGAGCTGATTTCACCGCAGTGGAACTTTGCCAGGCTAAAACAAAGAAACCACAGAACTTATGGGCAGCCACAGCAAGGAGGTGGGGACCACTCAAGAGGTGTTAAATATATACCCCCCCTCCCTGGTCGCAGGCTACATGCTCCCAGAACGCCCATGTGTTTGGACGGCATAGTGCAAATGAAAGTGCAGCGAAATGAGTTACAAGGAATCAGCAAGCTGTGAACAGAACAAGGAAGAAAAAACCTAGAGCAGCTGATAAATGCCTCAAGTGCAAGGGGCTGATTCACACAAACAAGACCAAAGCTAAGCATTTTCAAAGAGAAGGGAAAAGGAGGACAAGGAAGACAGAGTTAAGTTCCCCTTAATATCCTTGTTGTATATAAACTAGACATTATATACTGGAGAGGGCTAAAGAAAAGACCTAAAAAGAACTTTCTTGTCCAACTTAGAAACCTTTTACATCTTCCTAAGATCTCAAAATCCAGTAATATTCCAGACAGAAATGTGTTTCCTCTATAATAAATTTTATCTAACGATTTTCATGTGAGACTGAACTCTGTTTTCTATTCCCAGCAGTAAGTGATACTGGATAAATAACTAAGCCAACCCGTGCCTCAGTTTCTCTTCCCACAAAATGGGGGAATATCACTGTTTATAAAACACAGCTGTTTCAGTGAAGCACAAGTCAATCGTGTAAGTTTAAAACACAGTTACTTATATTAAATAATTCATTAAGCCAGCCTCTATTGCTATTTTCTCCCCACCCTGAGCTCACAGAGGAACATTCTGAAAAAATGTTATCTTGATATCTTGAACAATCTATAACCAAGTTACATGTAAAGTCTGTATTTCATAAAAGATCATTCATCTTCCTTCTAGTGGGGGGTGGAAAGCAGAGTTTGTCGGGGAAGAATACATTGAGGGTAAAATTTTCCCTTCCCTCTACTAAGTTCTGATTTCTCTGAATTTTGTAGCTGAGAAAGAAGCCCATCATGAACAGTGTCCCTTTGAGGGTGCAGAGAAGATGCTCATTCAAACCTAGATGGTGAGCACAGACAAATAAAACCTCTTCATACATGTTTCACTAATGGAGGGACCTGTTGACCGTCTTAGCATGTGGAAGGAATTTAGAAACCACAGAATATGCTCATCAAAAAGAACGTGAGCAGCCAATCCACTGTTTTTTGCATTGTCTCTTCTCCTCCCAGCAGGTGTGTGGACAAATGCATGTTTTATACAGTTGGTCTGCACTAGTGAAATTTGGGAAAATACAGACAGACCATCCTCTGGGTTCTGAACATCAACATACTAGAATCACAACGTAGCTAAGGATAGGTAGGCATTTCTTACAGTAGTTGGTATCAGGCCTCTTCCTTCTACATCAGGGGAAAATCAGAACTCAAAGGGAAAGCACAGTCATTTACTCAGAGTGCCTCATAAATACGGATCCTCACAGCAACAACAAAATGAATTACCCTCCTCTTCTCAGGAAGTGGCTTCACATCTCTGAGCAGAGCTGAGAAATTCTCTTTATTGAACACAAATATTGTCCTAATGGGATCATGTCACACTTCACTGTCATGCCAATGAGGGGATACATCACTGTTCTGCTAGATGTAGCTGCCATTTCCATGTGCAGAGCTGATTTGGAATGGGATGGAACTGATGTTGTTGCCTTCTCTTTATGATTCTGTACACTTGTAACAGCCAACCCCAGCGCATAGGGATGGAGACCTAACCTTCAGAAGTGCTGTTCAGAATATATCAAAATGCTCCTCTGAACAGTGTTCACTTCTTGACCAAGACTTCACCAGCAGTGCCCACAACTATGTGCTGAAGGTAGATTATCATCAATGACATGTCCTTGTGATAAGGCTTTGGGAATCTACTTCACTAAGGAGAAATGAACTCTAATTTGGCTGTTGTAGTCTGCCTCCCCTGATCTACTGGTTCTGAACCAGAAAGCACTTTCACCAAAAATGACCTTGGAAAAAGCATTCTTCCTTTATCCGGTCAAGAGAAAAGCTAGAAAACCAATAAATTTTTTTGAATGAAACATCACTAGGACACTTTCCAGAGGCCAATGTGCACAGATGTTACACATCTGCACAACCCAGTTGGCCAGCCCTTCCAGCAATATCTATTTGTTGATAAAATACAACAATTACAAAACCAGCTTAAATAATGGAGTTTGTTCTCTTTGATGAGGTTTCACTGCTTTGTTCGAGCTGGTTGTTCGGAAGTCTTCCACATCCGTGGACATTTCCATAGGATTTTTTTCCACTGCACTGAAAGACTGTTTTCTATTTGACAGGACACCTTGTCTTCTTCCTACTGGGTGTTATTCCCAAAGCAAGCAGTGATCTGAATGAACAATACAAGCAGTATCATTTTTTCTAGGAGGAAACCAAGGAGCTAGTGGCCATACGCTTAAAGGTTTCTACAAGCAGAACTGAAACTAGCATTATCACTAGACACAAGTTCAGAATGGCAGTGACTCACACCTCCATGCTCTAATCTAGGCCTCCCTGTCTCAGATGAACACAGTAATTGCCGTTCTGCAGCAGAATGTTCATGAAGGGATGTGCTCTTCCCCCTATGCATCTAGTGAGCATGCAAACAGTGCCACAGAACTATGGCCTCCGGAATGTGAGGCTGAAGACAGAGGGTGGTGAGAACACGCTGGCAGTTTGCTGGAATGGATCTTAATTTCATTCTTTGCAGAAAGGCACATGCTAATGGCAGAGCATAGTATTGTACTTTGAAAGTTGATGTGATTCTCGGCATAGGTAGTTTTATCTTCTACATGAAGGACTTTTCTGACTTCCTAGAGGATTCTAATTGGAAAATGTAAGATTTTATATCTTTTGCAAACTCCATTCATTACCATCAGCCATCAGGACACGCAGCCATGCCAGCACGCTTTTGGAACTCACAGAGCTCTTGTCACAGCAAGATCCAAATATTTTGGCAGTGATGTTTTGTACGTATGTAGGAGTTCCTAGAGGAATTCACTGGGATAGGGTACCGTAGGCACTTCAGAAAATTCTCTTCTGTTTTAGTCTAGTCCAAAAATATTAGGCACATGAATTTATTAAGTTCAGAGGCTGGCATTGAGACCTGATGAACTGTTTGAATGACAGCCTGAAAAATGCCAGTGTTCAAAGGGTAGGAACTACCTGAAAAACAAGTTTAAAAAGGCAGTATCAAGAGTTTAATCCCATGGTAGAGCAGAGTTATGTGTTGGCAAGTGGTCCGTGCAGGTCTTAGGCTGGGTTTCCGATAAGGCAGTGGAGAGGAGAATGGGGGAGACTTGTACTCATGTTCCAGAAGTGGAACAACTGGCTGGAAAGAAGAAGCTGCACAGATAAATTGGACCAGCAACCCTTCACTCTGCTAAGATGCCTGAAGCCAAGGCTGCCTGAAAGGGCAGCCCCACTTCAGAACAAAGAAAGAAATGAAAAGGTTTCAGGCTGGGTCATGCCTTGTGAAAATGACAACAATGTATTTTTAAGCTAAACAACAAAAAAAAAAAGAAAGAAAAAGGAACAAGGAAAAGTCAATCCACCCCCTCAGACATCCTTTCACACTAAATGTTGACAGCATGGAGATGGGCAAAACATGTCTTCTTAGTGCTGCTGTTTGCTTGCAAATACAGGGTCATTCAGGTAAGAGAGGTTACATTCCTTCAGCCAAGTCCCCATCCACCTCAAACTAGCTTCTCTTCTGGGCCCTGACATGAGCACAATTTCAGAAATTTAGAATGATTGATTGAAATTCTCTCCTTTCTCCAAGGGACCTAACCTCAGAGTCCAGAGGATCTGACAGAAATTACCTTCTAAACAGAAGTGAGCAGAACTGCAGTTCTGGATGTACTGGGGCCTTCAACACAGAGCTAAGGGAAGAATGGAGTGATTAAAGGCAGATGGTCATCCCTACTGACACTGAGGGATGCTGCATGAAAAATCTCCCCTCTATTATCTTTTACTGTTCAGGTCAAACAGTCCAGAGAAGGACTCATTGCAGACTGAGGTGAGATGAGATGAGATGAGATTATGAGATGGTCTTCAGTTCCAAGAACATCTGGCACTCTTGGTAGGACGAGGAGGTTCCTCAGACAGGTGTCACAAAGAAGGTTTCGCCTGAATTCTGGAATGATAATAATGCCATGGAGGGATGCTGAAGGAAGGAAGCAGAACTGTAACAGGTCCTAGACCTGAGTATTAGGAGCAGATGACACTCAGACCAGTGTTGGCACACCTCTTTGTTCTTAAGTGCAGCAATGAATGGGAAAGACATAAAAGGAGGGAGGCCATAGCTGTTCTAACAGTGCTGCACCCCAAAAGGCAGATGTGAGCACGAGGAAAAGATTATTCAACAGACCCTTACCAGCAATGGGAGTGTACACAGACAGGGTGCCCTCCTCACCCTGAACTCTCCCCACCCACTGTAACACACATTTGCAGCCAAGAAACTCAGATGCGTGTGTGACAGCACTCACCAAGTCACGGGCTAGGTGCAGTTGCTCTTCCTTCTCCTTTTCATTCACTGAGGCCCCTGCCTTTGCTGAGAAGCCTTTTCCTTCCCTGATTTTTTGAGCTGCTGACCTAACAGTTTCCTTTTTTGTTATTTTCCAGTGAAAATATAGTGAAGAGGAGTAGCCCAGGGTGAAGAGGGGTGGGTATATTACCAGAATCTTTTGTGAGACTCAGACAGTTCCCCCATGACCATGATTTTCCCATATGATGGCTTCTAAGGGAAAAAAAACCCTGGCAATTCAGTGAGGGGAATAATGATGAAAATTGGGTTATCAGGGTCTGTGTGACTTCAGTGTCTGGTTTTGTTCGAATCTCAAACCAAAGGGAACGGATAGGGAAGGATAGGGAAGACATACTGCAGCCTGCTAACATCTGCCAAGGAAAAGGGTTCTGCCTGGAGCAGAAGCAGTAAGAATTCTAATAAGGATGAGGAAATCTTACCTGCAGGAGATTCTAAACCAAATTAATGTGTGCTCACCTCACTGCTACCTCCTCTCAATGCTTCAGATACATAAAAGGGAAGGGGCAAAAGGCAAGGTGTGTCTGTCAAGACTGCTAGTGCTATGCCCACCAGAATGGAATTGAGCACAAACAAGAGGACTGGAAAGTATTCCTGTGTCACTGAGCCAGGTCCCTGCTATTACCGGCAGGCACACCATAAGCTAGCTGAAGACCAGCCCTGTATGCCCAAGTACACTTTAGTCCCGTTTATGCGTTCTTCCAATACACTCACAGGAGGTCCATTAGTGGTCAGATACAATGACACCACAGCCTTTCCTTTGAGCCCCCTCAACATGAGTAATTAGTAGCTAACCTGCAGGGCAGGAAGAAAGGCTAAGGCGGAAAAGCCAGCCAGGAGAGTTGGTCCAAAAACATTGGAAATCACATCCAGGTCAATTTCTAATTTTAGTCACTTTCTGAGGCCATCAAACGCAACATAGTATTCTGCTCACCAAACCACATATTTAGGAAATGGCTACATCCTGAGCAGAGTATGATACTGCTCTTGTCTGTGCATACAGCAATCACACGCACACCAAGGACATCAGCTGGGTGGTGACTTCTGTGAAGGAACAACTCTAGCCATGGTCTCATCCCTTCTCCTCTCTACTGCTGAAGCTTCAGAGTAGGCCATGAGTAGCAGATAACTCCTCTTATTTGTTTACCTTCCCTTTTGTCATCCTTCAGAACAGTGTGAGGGAGGCCACAAACTCTGTCACCCTTGGTAACCAATGGCTCAGCTGATCTGGATCAATCTGGAATGAGCCAACTGGAGCAACTGGGAAAGCTTATATGGCATCATCTGTCATCTTTGGCTTGGGTTTGTCCTGAGCCAAAGTTATGCAAACAGCTCATCATCTGAGGCCAGTGACAGACCATTACTCACAGGCTGGCCTCTCTCAGCACCACGTTTGCACTCTTCATTCATTACCCACTCTCACACTCTTTTTGGTCAAATGGAGGAACACTTCGCCATAGGATACTACTGTAGTCTGAATACGACAGCACTTGACACATTAGATGCGTGTGAGAGCATTAGAAACATCCTCAAATCGTTAAGAACTACAAATGTTACGGTTGTGCTGTGGTGCTTCCTGAGATCTCTCGAGTTAGAGCAACACTTCCTCTTTCATCCTGGGGCAGCCTCACATTTACCACAGGGTAAAGCTAAGCACACAAGGCAAACCACAGCATAGATGGTACGAAAGTTCACACCTTACTGTACCCCACAGTAACATATTCCTGTCTTCATACCCTTAGAAATAATTATTTTTAATACCCCCTTAGGAATTCTTAAGAACACATTATGCTGCCTAGAAGAAATTTAAAATGCAGTGATTTATTATGTTCAGTGTGTTTTGACTTCTTGAAAGCAATGACTATGAGGTAAGCCACGCATTTCAAACACCTTAGTCCCACCTTGCAGCAGTATTGCGTGATCCCCAAAGAACTGTGGGTTTCACGACTTTTTTTTTTTTTTTTTTTGTACAGGCAAAACCTATTTCCCTGTGTGGATGCTAATTTGGAAGCAAGTTAAATTAATTTGCATTACAACACTTACATCCTGGAAACGTATCCACACCACTGAGGAAGAGCAAACCGTTTAAAATTCATACATAGACTTAATCCAAATTAATGACACTGTATAGACAAATGATTTTTACTGGGCCACGGGGAGGAAAAAAACACCCAAACCCCTCACTTGTTTCCCAAATCATGTCCCTAGGTAACTTTCAGGCGCTGGAAGCAGCGAGTGCTGCCGCCTCTGCGTGGGGAGGCGAGGGCGGTGCGGTCAGGACCGGCTTGTTGACGGCTGTTGGTGCAATTCCATTACGCCCTGGAGCATATGCAACTGGTCTCAAACAGCCAACTTTTGAGACAAATGTGAAGCCAGTTTGTGCATCTGCAATGGCCATTTGCTCAGGACATCTGAGCACAGGGCAGCTTCAGTGGAGCTATTGAGCTTCTCCAAAGAGCCTGCCAAT
>VZTM01017864.1:9084-50341 GCA_013400555.1 Jacana jacana | reverse complement strand
CCGGCGGGCGGCGACAGCGCGGCTCCCACCGCGCCGGAGCGGGGAGGGAGTTGCGGGGGGTGCGGGCCGCTTGATGCGGTGCTCCCTCAGCAGGCACCGCACACACGGCCTGGGGAGGGCGCAGAGGTTCGGAGTGGCGGTGCTGCACCCGCATCTCAAGGCGGCAGAGTCTGCGGAGCTTCAGGCTAGGTATGGGCACACGCCAGCCCTGCCGCCAGCCCCTCCGCTTGCGTTCAGCCCCCTCCCATCCCCGTGGGACGGCAGCGGGCGTTACTCATCGGAAAACACGACTCACGCCTGACTTGTGGGGCTTTTTTGCAGCGGGAGGCTGACATGCCCTTCCCATTCAGACGTGGGAATCTGATGGGACATGTGCTTTCACTTTTGCATTCAACTGACCTACATTGTAAGCAGTCACTTGGAATCACACTGCTTTCCCAGCTGATTTGGAGTCCAGACTTTCAAAAGCAAAAGATTGTTTTAATACTTCTGCTGTCCCTGCTGATGCTGTGTGCGTGCCATCAGCCAGGCAATCCCTTTTCCAGAAACCTGCTCTTCTTGTTACACTGATCTTTCACATCAGTTCTGGCTTGCAGCCTGATGGTGATGAAAAAAAATAGTGTGAGTGTGCTTGTGAGCATTCTCATTATCCCAAGGAAAGTAGGACAAGGAACAGTTAAATCCCAAATATGCTCAAACACAACATGCATGGGATAAGACACCTTTCTGCATGCTCTACATCTACTGGTCTTGGGATGTTCACAGGAGGATGTGGAATGAGCTGTTCAGAGAATCAGTTCACCCCAAGCCTGTACAATGCTTAAGTTATAATGAATAGTAAGCTAATTAGTAATAAATTGAACAAGTAGCGTGTTTGGTGACAGTCTGTAACTGCCATAGCTTGGAGCACTGCGACATTCCAGTGCAACTCCAACACGATCTGGGAAGAAGAGAAAGGAAACGCATCTCTTCAGCTGCGTGTTGCCTGTTGCTCAGATCTGGCAATGCTTAACAGGAAATGGGAAGGAGAGTCTTAATTTTCAAGTTGTGTTTCCTGAACCATTTTAAAATCTTCTGAGTCTTGGAGGGCAGGCAGATTTCCATAGCAATTCTGCAGCAGTAGAGCTTCAAAGGCAGCCTCTGATGTGAGTAACCCTCCCATTTGCATGTGCAAACAGCACTAACACATAGAGAATACAGGCCCCAGCCTTCAGAACTGCATGCGGCCTTTTATGCAGCCAGCCATGCACATAAAATTACTGTAATTGTACTTCCATATTAAAGGTATGGACCAACCCTTTTAATTTGTATAGAGATCACTGTTTAATTACCTGCACTATGCTATAATCTAACTTCAAGAAAAATTGTGCTATAACAGTATATACAGGCGTCTAAACACATACGTGTATACTGCTTGTAAATATGAGTATTACCTGATGTATTCAGTGTGTGCAGAGAAAGTACCGAAGTCTAGGGTCTACATAACACCACATACAAGAATTAAAATAAATTAGTATCCAAATGGAGCCTGCTTTTACAAAATATCTATTGCAAGGAGAGTTATGTGCACTGCTCCACTCAATGTGTCTATCTTTTTTTTTGTTTTTTCGATGGTGAAATGAGAGCTGACGTAGAGGACACCATTTGTCCTGGCTGGGAAAACACCTCTAGCATGATAATTCTTACCCACAATCACACACACACATGTTAAGAGAACTACTGAGGTTTGTATAGAAAGCCAAGGCCATTTCTGTACTTGTCTGTGAAGCTGTAACAGCTCCACGATCATAAAACAACCCAGTAATTGCTGATATTATGCTTGGTAAGGCTGAAATCACTTCTGTCAAGAAATGACACTGATCCACCAAAGCCACACTGAGGAAACAATTCCTTATTTTAAACCGTGCAATCGGTACAATATTAAAGAATCCAAATATTAAACAATCACTTTCTTTATAATCTTTTGTCCTCATCTGAAGTGCTGACGAACATTAAGGTGCTTTGTAACACCTTGGCAAAGTCACCGTAGACAATATTCTTAGCCTGTTCTCAGCACAGAGAGATAGGGATAGACTCCTGCTCCTCAGTGACAGTTTCCAGGCTGCACCTCCTCTTTTAACGCTCTTTGTTGGCTACTTAGGAACTGAAGGGCAAGGCTGCCTTTCCAGAACTAGTTATGCAGTTTTCCACCCCTGAAACATAAGAAACAACGTATTTTTCATACTGATGGGCAATAAACCATGGCATGTCTGATGTCATGCCTCCTGCTGTAACCTCACATCTAACAGTTAAGACATCCCCTCACTCAAGCACCTCTCTGATTGTGCAATGGCATAGACAGGGAAAATAATTCTTTCTTAACTCTAGCAGTTGAACTCTTTGCACTCTGCAGCATGAGACTAGATCATACTGTTCATTATCTTATCTTCCTCAAGTACATGTTACTAATGGTCTAAAAATTAGCCAGGCCTTCTGTAAAAATCCACCCACTCAGCCAGTACCTTTGACTCAGTTGAATGGCAGTGTTGGGGTTGACACATTCAAAAACCCCCATATATCTCCCTAGTGCAAAAACAAAGCACACACTTACAGAACCAGTTGGTCGGGGACCAAGTTTTGCGCTCTGTTTGTACTGCACCCAGCACAACTGAGTTCTCTTGAACAGCTGGGACTCCTAAACACCATTGTAATTCATACATACAATTTAAATGCACGCTCAGGTCTATTGGAGGGTATTCTCCAGTCTCGGCATACAATCACATATGACAGTTTAACTTAGCAAGATGCTGACCACTCCCAATATGAAGCTCAGCCCCATAAGCTTTACTAGGGAATAAAGATGGCTTGTGCTCTAGCAGGATGAAAAACTAATCTCTTTTTTTCAAATCTTTAAGCTGCAAATGAATTCATTTCAAACCACAGCCCTTCAACTTCAGCAGATCCCCTCACACTGAGCAGGGAGCTCATACATGAATACCACTCCATTCACTGTACAAAGCAAGTTGCTCTTCAGACTCAGAAGCTGAAATGTCAGCTGTGTCACTGGCAATTAAACACACCAAGAATTTCAAAGAATTACTGTATTCAACACAATTAAATAAAGAAAACATCTAAGAAGTCAATGAGAATACAAGGTTTGACATTTTTTGTTTTGACAGTGGTTCTCCAGGTGTGTTCCCAGCTCCATTTTAAACTGTAGTGACATATACAACAGGAAAAGATTGTTTACTTTGGACCTGATATTTTTGGCACTTGAAAAGCTCAAACACGGGCAAAAATACAACAGTGCATAAAAATAACGTAATTTCAGGCAAAAAAAAGCACAACATCTTATTAACCATCCAAAAGTATGCCTGCAGCAGTTCCCACAAATCAACTCCATATGGCTTGAACCTATAGAAGAGGAAAAGTTTTTCATCTTGCTCAGAGGTCCACACAGAGGGGTGAATAATGTGCTAGGAGATCCTGGGAGTCAAGAGGCAACGTGCAAAGAAATCAGCCGAAGGGTTTTCTTTCACAGGAGAGATTCCTCCGGATCAGGGATAAGGGGCTCACTGAGAGTGGGCAGCTGGACACCAGACTTGCTCTATAGCCCTCAGCCTCCCTGGGTCAGCAGTACTTTTTTCTTTTACTGAACTTGGCCAAAGTCTATGTGTAGAAGGGAGTCCGCCCCTTTCTATCTTTTTGTTTGAAGTGACGTTACTCCCTTATTAGACTCTCATTTAGCAAAAATAACAGTCTGAATAAGCTGAAAAACTAGTCTCTGGAATTGCCCCCAGGCCTCTGGGTAAGTCACACAGAAGGAATGGGTCTTTGGATTGCTTCACTTGGGACAAAGATACCCGTCATTAGCTGATGCTGAACAACACCCAAAACTACCCTATGACTGATAAAGATGCACAATATGGTAGGTGAGGGGAAAGGGCAGGGCCTGTGCTGTCTGGACAGGGCATTGGTTGGTCCGTACTGATTTCCTGTAACCCAAAGGGCTCCACTTCTCCTTTCCATCTCAAGGCTTTTGTCTAACAGGAAAGCTGCTGCTGTGCGTTGTTTGGACATTGCGACTGCTGAGCACAAGACAGTTGCATAAACTTTAAGGGTACCTCTAGTACCTTAATTTGCCCCCTTCCTCCTAAGATGTGTGCTCATTGCCTCTCTTCCTTCCTCTTCTTCATTTCCTTGCTGTTGCAGAAGACACTGTGTGGGGGAAGCATCCAGAAAGGAACTTCAGACAGGGAAGCATCCATTGGTCCCTCTGCTATGGGTAACATTTACGGAACCTACTGCTAATCAGAGATGAAGTTTCTCGGTGCAGTGTCATACATCCCCTGTTGCTGCCTATTACTTAATCTTTGCTTCCTCAAATGGCACCCAGAATTGGCTAACAGCTTTCCTGAAGGTGACAAAAGCAAGGAAATGATAGTACTTTGGTGATAAAACCAAAAACTTTATCAACGGGGACTTCGACCAACATCCAGTAACAAAAGAAGAAAGATGTGGTTGAATAGGTTGTAGTGAACGTGAATCGGATTCAGCAGAACCTGCTTGAGTTTTGCATAGATTAAACCCAACCCAGGATTGATCGTCTCATCTATCTGCCCTCCTGAGCTCACTAGACACAAACCAGCAAACTTCAAAATTAAATGATGCCATTTTTTTCCATAAGTGACTAGCTGGTTTTGGTCTGTTCCATTTTGGGGACAGTTAGCTCCAGATGGAGAGTATCAGACAACCGTGAGATAGGTAATTTTCTCCTGATAAGACTCCACTGAGAACAGACTTAGTAGCCTGTTTCTTATCACTGATAATAGCCTTATGTTATTAAGGACCAGCTGACATTTTTTGTGCTCCTGAATGGTGATTAAAACTTTCCAAAAGTGCTTTGACTTGCAGTATGTTATTAACCTGTAAAAGTTCTATGTGCAGGTACAAATCTTCCTGATCCAGTGGTTGTAGGCTAGGAAGGACTTTCTTAGGCGACAAGGACATTCAAGGCTGAAGTGGATGTTGCCCTTGGTCTATTTGACATTCATATTTTTCAGATGAAGCATTAATTTGTGGAGGTATAGTCCAAATCCCAATCTTAATTCCACCAAAGTCATAGTTCTGATTTGTCAAACAAATTTCATCAAGAGATTGGGGAATTATGAAGACAAGTATCTAGAAAGCAGTAACATGCACTTTTCTTTGCAGGTTTGGAAGAACAATAAAATCACTGAAGTCCCAACTGGAATCTCTTGGGACTCTTCTGCTGCTGCCTTCTCTTTTTAGATTTTCTGTTTACCATCGGACCCTTTTAAAATTTCCTTAGATTTCTTAATATCAAGAAACTGAGCCCTCAGAAATAGTTAGCATTGAGAAGCTAGGGAGCAGTTTGTTAGAGAAAAGGACGGAAGGAGCTACACTCCATGCAGTTCTGCTGTGGCTTTGTGTGGCTTTACTATGGTTCTTCAGCTTTAACGGCTCAGCGGCCACTACGTAAGGAATGCCACGCTTTGCTCAGTGTAACTGACTCCCAGAGAGAAGGTGCATCGTATGCTCCATCGTGGTGACTTTACTGTGAATTTTGTGTCCTTTAGTTAACTAAGGAAAGCCTGGTCTGGCAATATGAGTTTCCAATTTTTTCCCAAGAAAACTGTTTTTCACAAGGTTTTCCAGAAATGCACTAGAACACTGAGGAAGATTAAATGCAGCAGGTGCACACCCACTAGGAACACAAACAAAAGTTAATTCTTAATCTGGAAAAGCCCGAAGAAAGTGCCACACTAACTAGACTAGTGGATTGAAGAATGAGTTAGCTCCTCTCTGACAGCAACAGCAAATGAGAAATTGAATGGCACATTTCTATATGCACAAAGGAAAATCACTGCTCTCAGGTCCAGCACCAAGTGGCTAATCCAACCCTGCAAAGCCCTTGGCAACAGATAATCCATGACAATTTTTACGTGCACCCTGTACATTAATTCTTCACCATTTAAAGTTATTTTTTTACTACAGCAGCTAAGTCTGGCAAGAAAGCAGTACATATAAAATAATAATTTTTAAAAGGGTGAATTCTGAACCAATGTGACAGAAAGCATTGGAACAGGGTTCTTTCTTCAGGCCAACATCCTCAGTGGGCTTTGTGGAAGTGGGGACTCTCAAGGACTATGGAAAGGGAAACATTGAAGGCATCTCTTGTCAAGATTAAGAGTAGTAAACTCTGCTATGTAGAATAGCCCCTTGGTTGCCTTCAGCTCCAGGCAGAAGAGGGAAGCACTTAAAAGCAGATAGCTTGTGGTTTCTTGAACTTATTCATCAAGAACATCTTCCCAAGCTTTACCATTTAGAATCTTATAATGGTTTTTATTAGCAAATTTGGGAATAGTATAGAAGCCAAAGTCACAGTAGAATATAATAAGTCTTACCAACAGGAGTAAATATGAAGTAACCCTACAAGCCAGACACATCTCCGAGCACCTGCTTGTTATTTTTCTTTGGCATGTATTTTTTTGGATACAAGACACCTTTATCTTCCTAACCCCGAACAGAGAGAAGAACAGAACACACTGTGCCTATTGTGGGCCAAATCCTCTGCTGACATAAATCAGATTCTCTCCATTGAAACCAATAGAGCTGTTGTGGGTGATACAGATTTGGACTGTGACCTCTGACACCAGCCTCTTGCACATCTAAGATACGGATTCTGTTAACTATGCTTCTGTTTCACTATGCTTCACAAAATAACACAAGTCACAACAGAAAAGGTTTACAGTCTACCAGGGGGCAGGATCAGTTGCTAATGAGGACACTACACAAGGGCCTGTGGGTTTTTTAATTAATTTTTAGATTTAGAATAGATTTTCCCAATATTCAAGACTCTGGGGAGACAGCAGTTGGCAATATAACTTGGAATCTGATAAAACTAATCCTTCAATTATGTATTCCTCACTTACAGATTCAGTTTGAATCAGGATTGCCTGATTATTACTTCACAATAAGAGGAAAACAAAATAAGAGACCATAATGTATAAACTCATTTTCTTATATAAACAGGCAGCTTTTTTACCTCAACCTCAGCATAAAGACTTCCAAGGCTTATAGACACTGCACAAACTCCTGTTGGTCAAAGAGGAAGCTGTCAGAGTATTTGCATTTTTATTATTGCTTTTGAAAACACTGATACCTCAGCTTCAACAGAAGTCAGGTCTGAATTTCAGCTACTGAGATGCGTGCCAAGAATATGAAAAGAAAGATCTATATTTGAGGACAGGTCTACATCTTTTGGGCTAGAAAATAGACTAGAAGAAATAGTAAGAGGTTATCTTGCTCATCCCAACAGCTATGGTTGCTTATGTGAATGTCTGTTCAGGAGTTGAGTGAGGTCTGTTGGTGTGCTGCAATCATACTGGCAAAATTTTGGCAGCATTTCCAAAGCTATTAATTAGCAGATTACTCATCAGTGGAGCTGGGGCATCCTGTAAACTGATGCCCCGTTGACCCTGCTGAATTAATTTTCCATAAATAAAATGCAAACTTCATAGATTTTATTGGTCTCTACAGGACAGATTTTTCCCCTTCGTTTTCACAGTTCAAGCAACTACTCAAAATGATACAAAAAACACCTGCTCAGCACTTACCAGGCAAAACAGCCTGAAAGCGTGTCTTTCATAGAGACTTGTGTATCACATATATGTCACTGAAACAAAGTATATTAAACACTCAGGTAAACATGTCAATGCATTTGCAGGCTTACGTAGCTTGCTTGCAGCCTTGAACATTAGAATCGAGTTTGTTTAGAGAGGAAATGTTGACAAGGACACTGAGATTTACTCCCTGTTTATTTAAAAAGTAAGAGGACTTTTAACGTTTACCTGATGGGCGGATGGGTTGATCTTGCATTAGCAGAGCATCTGCCGAATAACACACACAGCTGGGCAGCACATCCTTTTTGCCATATTGTGAATGCAGCACAGGATACAAACCTTAACAAAATTTCACTTATACAACTGGTGGTTAATTCTGTGCCAACAGTAATTAGCTTCTGTAAAGAGTTTATAACAAGAAACCACAAAGCAGTTTTATTCTGATGAAACTGATGGGAAAAACCCATGTGCGTCTGTCCATGGGGTGTGAGCTACAAGGCTTGGCAGGAGAATTGAGATGCAGGCTTTCAGGCCAAAGGCAAAAGAATGCTTCACTGAGCTACAGAACAGCTTCTTTTTTAATACTTATTTGTATTACAGCAGCATCTCTAGACTTAGTCAAACATCTCGCTTGCTGTTATTATGAATGAAACAGCTAAATCCAAGCAGGGCCTTGCTCCCCAGCATACACAGTGTAGGGTCCTGATTTGGCCAACAGTGATACTTAAGCTAAATCTTTGGTATATTTATGCCAAGGTGACTGCTGTCAAAACTAAGTGAAATTTTACAGAACCAGGGTCTTAGCTAATTAGTAAAAAGAAGGTACTCGTTAATAGTATTGATCTAAAAAGAGCAAAGATGGTATACTGAACTCTGCAAGTGGGACAAGTTGCATTGCATTCAGTGGGATTACATTCTTTTATAAAACTGGAGGAACTGTTCCTAGTTTGCAGCATAAAGGCTTGGATGAACATCTGCATTCATATCAAAAGCGAGCTAAGACGGACTCTGTTCCATTCTCTTTCTGGTAGCATATAAAAGCCCCTGTCAAAGGGGCTCTCTGCACTAAGCACTGGGCAAATACCGAGCTCCTTTAACTTACAGTGGAAACAGATAAAGGAAAAGGAGTCATGAAGCTAACTCTGGCTGGCTACCTGTGGCCACATGTCAGGTGGGTGCTGGGAATGGAGGCCAGGTCACCTGTATCATGGTTGTCATTAAAACACTTCAATAGATGATTTTACCCAAAAAAAGGGAGGATATAAATTTTTTTCATGTTATCCAGGTTTCATGGAGAAAGGTTCTTGCTAGACTTAGAGAGCTTTTCAGCACATTGGATAAAAGAGACTCAACATAAGCAAGGCTGGAAATTCCCAGTAGAAGCCACTTCAGGAAGCAAGTATGAATGAGCTGTACTGGGGAAGAACCTCTCGAATCTTACGGCTGCACCATGGGGGGGATTGCACAAGCCTCGTGCTGCTGTTGTGACTGTGCTAGAGGCAGAGCTCATGCACAACCATCTCTGGCAGGGTGCTGCCTCTGTGCTCCTTACAGGATGCAACCGTGGAGTTTCTATTGCTACTGCCTTCAAGAAACCACATTCTTAGAATTTGTTCCCTCTCAGTTTGACAGTGTGGGAGTCTGCTCTGTCTTTTGTATAAGATACTATGTCAATTGATCTATTGCTGATTGGGTAAAACACCAGCCCAGCCTTCTGCTCCCTCGCCTTGCCTCTTTTCAAGGATACGAGGTACGTATGAGCACTGCAAAGGCCAAAATGCAAGCGCCAGGCTGGTCAGGAGCAAGACACTGAACAGCTAACGAATAATATCAAAGTTCATCATGGTCAGTTTTACTGCAGGGAGTAACAATCTGCCATACTAACAAAAGCATGCTAAGCTTATCTGAATAGGCCATCCCATAAAGACAGAAGTGCAAGAGTAGTTGATTTCTTGAAAGTATTGTGCCTTTGAAAGCATCTAAGCATCAAGAATGGGGGAAGGAGTAACTGCAGCCTCTGCTGATTTCTCTGCATTGGGTAATACAGCTTGGTAACAATAGCAGCAAAAATGTGGCGGTATACACTCCGTGTCTTTCCGAGTTTGTAATCTGGTTACCAGCACATTAAAGACTCTCAGCTGCATTTCCATGGCTGTTATTATTCATGCTAATTAGATTAAGCTAGCAGACAGTTTTGCACATGCTTCAGGTGCACCTTCGTTTTCCTGGGTGGAGTATGTATATGCAGCTCTGAATAGGTATCCTAAATTCTCCCCAAATGCAGATGGGACAGGCTGCTTCATCCCAGTAGTGCAAAAGCAAGGTGTTCAGGAGTTCCATGATGGAGCAGTATACAGCAGCTCATCTTGTAATTTCACAGAATAATCCCTGACATTGTACAAAAGAAAAATATGAACTGAACTGAAATTTGTAATTACTTTGCAATAACTTCTGGAGATGTGCATCTTTCTTAATACAAAAAGGAAGCAGGCATTGTGGTAAAGTAAATGTGTGATTAGCTACTCAGGAGATGTGGGTTCAGAACTTGTTTTTTCCTGACCAAGCTCTATCACCAGCTCTGTCATTCTATTCAAATTATTTCCCCTCCTTCTGTTTCTTTTCTCACTGTTCCTGTTTCATTCATTCATGCTGTAGTTTCTCTTGGCATGTTTTGAACCATATTCAGCAACAGGGTCCCAGACTCAGTTTGGGATTTTGGGCATGACTGGAGTAGAAATAAACAGTAATTCAAATTTTATATTGTTGTTCTTTGGAGTACATGCACTCCCTCCTAATTTAAGAAAAGCAAGAAAAGAGAGCTTTTGTTTTCCTGCAGTCTTGTGTGTCTCAGGAAAGGAGGAGGTGATTAGATCCCTGGGTTCTGTACTGGTGCTCAGAGCAGAAAGGTTGCACTTCAGGACTCCTACCTCCTACTGAGAACTTGTACTGTTGTCCATGGGAAAGCCAGCTCACCCCTGTGCTGCTCTGTGCTTCAGAAGCAGCATTGCACAATCATTAAAATTTGTCCATGTCACAGACACACTCCAGGTGCAAACACTTCCTGTCCAACATCCACAATGGCCCTAAGTTTGGAAATGACCTTTTGTGGCAGCAGTGGAACAGAGACAGGCTAGTCCTCGACCATTAGTCATTGGCTTGTTGCGATCAGATTTTAGTAACAAGAGGTGCCACTGGTACCTGGTTGTTCTGAAACTACTGGAACATCATTAACTGTGATTCCAAAGCCAAAGCCTACTGCATTCCCTTTTAATATCAGCCAAGAGATTGTAATTTAAAAATATGTATAATTAGAAAAGATTTAACAGGAAACTGAGGAGGACCTCTAATCAGTCTAACCCTGAGCTTTATTTGACAGAAAATAAAAAGGCTTTATCCTCACTACGTTCTAAACACTAAATCTGGCCCCAGTAAGTGTCACAAGTAAGCAGGTGGGGAAGAAAGGGTAAGAAGCAGCAAATGGCTGAGTCCCTGAAGGTACAGAACATGTTTCCCCCATCTCCTCAGCTTCCAGGAGACAGAGAGGGCTCTGTGCCTTTCTCCTGCTGGAGGCATTCTGCCTGTGGGGAGGAAGCATCTCCAATGCGATCCCAGGAAAGGAACTATGCTCAGCTCCTGGGACAGATCATTTTGCCTGTCGGGGAAACATCAGGGTTAGCCCTGGGGAACAAGATCATCCTGCGTCATTCAAGGGTGGCTCCTCATTTGGCCCTCAGAGAGAGGGAGGGATCAGTTTTCTGCCCTCCAGTAACCTCCTCCAGCCCAGTGCAGATGCTCTGTCTACAGACAGTCCCAGTCCTCCAGAGGGAAGAATGGGCCAGTCTTCAAAGAAAAAGGAGCAGACACAGGAAGAACGGACAAACCTAAGGACAGATTTTCATTACAAAATCATTAAATACTCCCCTGACTTAAAATCTTGAAATAAACTACGTGGAGCCACTAAGTTCATATCCTGCAAGACAAGGGACCATGGACCGTGTCTTATGACATTAGTCCAGCACTTACGGCCTTTCCCCATTTCTTGTTGCAGGTACTTGCTAAAAACAGCAACAACCAGCCCAGATTCCTCAAAAGTGTACTGGAATACACAAAGAAGAGACTGATGCTGAGCAGTCCCGTGGCAGATGAACCCTTGTTGTGACTTCCCAAGTTCAGTTAACTGTGTGGCTCCCCCCAAGGAAGACAGCCATCATCACTGCAGCTCGGAGCCAACATGGACAATCCACGCTGGTTCAAGCAGAGGGGGTTCCTCACTGGAGTGAACATAATGTGAGAGGTTGCAGGGCATCTACACACTCCTGTGCTGCTTTGTTGTCTTGGTGGCATCCCAGTCTGCTGACTGACAGAACTTCAGAAGCTTTATTTGGGTTACCAGCCAGTCAGTCCTCTGTTCACCTTCATTGTGCAACATGTATCTAGGATGTTACTGACATATTTTCTTATGCTCTTGCTACAATGTATCACTGCAGGAAGTAGCTTTGGGGATAGATGGGGAACGATGCTGAAAATAATTCGAAAGGACAAGAGGACTAAAATACTGTTGTGATGTTTCTGAGTAAAAAAAAAGATAAGAGCGGTGGAAGCTCCTCTGGCAGGGACATTAGCAGAGCCTCAGCAAATTAGTTCAGCACTAGAAAATTGACATGGAACGGAAACAAGGCAGTCAAAGCAGGGATGTGCTTTAACTAGGCACGAAGCCGAAGTTATTTGAGAAAAAGAAGTGGAGTTGGTTCCAGAGTAGCTAATTCATTTCTCCTTATCTTTCCTTGGCAGGGGCTAGCTGCTTAAAGACCACTTGATGCATGCCTGCTGCTTCCTCCCCTCTCCCCTCACTTGCTTGCCTTGCAGAGAACAAGAATTAGCTCTGTTGTAAATTACTCCAATTCTCCACGGGCTGCAGAGAAACAGATAGCAGTCCATTGGGCATCTGTGTGACATCCCAGTACTCTGAAACTTAAAGCAGTATTTGCCCTTGCTCTAAGATCAGCTCTATGTTAAAACATGTGCTGGAATACAAATGCCAGTTATAAATACATTTTTTTCATGACTTTTCTGTGTTGGTAAAAGCTCTAGCAAACACAGATACATTGTCATAAAAGCATTTTTCAAGTATAACTTCATTTACCTAGCCAAATTCAACTGACTACAAATCTTGCAATTTTTACTGCCTGAATAGTTTTCCTGTCATGAAAGCCCGTTATGAATTTCAGGGAGATAGTGAAAACACCAGATTTGATATCTTCCAGTTGTCTGGTAGCAAAAGTAATTTTGGGAGCAGTTCATTTATCAGACCTAGTATTATAGGGACAGAGACACTAGAAGATCCTACTGGATCATTGTATCATAAAATTAGTCCTACTCTATAATGATATTTAAAGCAAAGTGGTTCCTGTTTAATATACCTTGTAACTTAAGTTTCAAAACAGGTTGGGGTTAAGGATAGGCCTAGGCCAAGCTGGGCATCAAGCTGGGTTAACTTTGCCACTCGAATCTCAGCAACTACTCCAGGTCTGGGCTGTGCAGCCATCAAAAGCTGGTCTTTGAGCTTCACAGTGCAGAACACTGGCAACTAATAAATGTTCTGTGATGACTTTAACTCAGTCTTAATTATCACCATAGACCAAAGCTGCTACTGCTATCCTCTTCCTTTCAGTTGATCTGTCTGAATTGATCCTTTGTCAATTCACCAAGGCTACAGTCCTCTTCTACCTTCCTAAAGCTAAAAATTGAAGCACTCCTTTATACCTCTTTCCTCAGCCATTCTGTCACATCATGGTCAACCTCTACACATTCTGTGCTGCAGCTCTTGCCCAAGAGTGGGAGGGTATACTTCTTGAAGTTGTATGGCCTGGTTTTCCCAGAGCCACAGAAAATAGAGGTGAGTATTCCTTGCCAGAACAGCTCACCTTTGCTTCCTGGCATTTCAGCCTGGCAGTACCCCTGGGTGATACTTTTCTAGATGTTTTGCTAGATTTTTGGAAGAGGTGGAAAAGGGTCTCCTAATTAACACTGAACAAGTCAGTGCAGATGATGTGAACTCTTTCAGTGCAATGGCATCTAGTTTTATAGTTTGGTGGTTCCCAATGAATTTCCAGTAACTTTTCAGAAAACTCTTCTGCTTTATTCATAGTTCTAAGCTTCTCCCTTTTTTTTTTTTTTCTCTATTATCACCTTTCATTTTGTAATCTCTTCAAACAAGTCCCTGATCTTGCTATATTTGTCTAGTAACAAACTGAGTATGTTTCCAGGATTAAATAAAACTAAGTATTTATAAGCCTCCCTAGTATTTTAAGAAAAGCAAAGGGGCAGTTAACTATGAGTTACAGAACTGACAGATTCTGCTACAAATGCATGAATGACTTCTCAGTGGAAAATCTGGGTTGTCAGCTTATTGTTAGCATCTGTTCCAGCAATGGCAGTGACATTTAAAAATACTAAGTGCACTTGGTAAGTTACTATTTTAGAGCAGATGTATAAATTCAGCACACTTTCATCAAAACCAGAGCATGCATCTTAGCAAACTGGAATTTCATGCCAGCAGTAAACATTTGTACAATGAATACAAACATGTTTTGAGTCCTGTGTCATTCTTTTGGTAACCCAGGGCTGGAGAGCACAGGGGCAAGAAAGTGTTTCATACTAGCTTTCTTGACTGAAGAAACAACTTCTTCCCTAGAAAAAGAGTCTGTCTATCAGGCAGCGTCTTTCACTGTGAAAGAGCTGAACTGCTCCTGAGGGATGTGTCTGTTCAGCCCTACAAGCTTTAAAATGTATGGACTGGTAACTGCAAGTGAGCATGAAATCTGTTCAGCTCTGCTTTAACCTCATGGCTGCAGCATTTAGTGCCAGGAACACTCAAAGAAGAACATTCCTGCTCAGTTACAGCGCATCGAAGGACGGAAGCAACTCAAGCACAGGACAGCAACAAACAGTACAGTCATAGAAGCCTCAGTGCGAAACAGTTAAAAATACTTGAGTCATGTCTTTTGAAGAATTGAAGGACTAGCTGTGAAAAGCTCTAGTGACTTCCAGGGAACCAGGCTGTAAACAACGCAGCACAAATGAAGATGAGGACAGTATAATATATCTGACGGGTACAAATCTTCCACATAGCCAGCATCAGGCGAGGTGCTTGTCAAAGAGGCATCTGCAGCTGTTCCTTTTTCAGGCTGTTTACTCTACAGGAGGATTTACCATCTGTGCAGAAAAACAATGCACACACCAGAAATCAGTGTCTGTCAGATGAAGCCTGGTCTCGTGGCTGAAGCACAGGACAAGCAGTCAGGAGATTTAGATTCTATTTATTGCTCTCCTAGTGGCTCCTGGAGCAAATAAGGGGAAATAACATCATCGCCTTGTGTCTTGTATTTCTCCAAGATACTATTTTACCTTATTTAGTGGTATAAACACCCATTGTTTATAAAGTGCTTTTCTGTTCTTTGGACTGCAATGCTAAAGCAGAATTAAACAAGGTGCATTTCCACAGAAATTCTAGAGCTTCAGGATCAGCAGGTTAACCTCTCTACTGCAACAAAGTTAAAGCTCTGTAAACTCACAAACAACTCAAAACCAGCCCAAGAGTTACTGTGCTCCTCTCTCCACCAAACTTAGTATACTAAAGAAGTGCTCTTTTAAGTCACAGCAACGGGAACACAACAAATACTTGACAAGACCGAAAGACGAGATTTGTTCAGAGGTGAGCCAATATAAATGACCACAAACTTTGGGGATTCTGTTATTGTACCCTGAATTTTTCAGCTTGTTGGTGGCATGGGCAATTAGTGGCATTAAGAAGTCAAGGTATCCCTTTAGATAATAAATTTTCATCTTCAAAGTGAAACTTTTAGTTTTGGTTTGGTTTTTTTTTTTTCTAAATCAAAGCACTACAGCTATGCAGGGATCAGCATTCAATGTCAGATTTCTTTGAAAAGCAGTGAATTCAGAATGTACAGTTCCTACCACTACTGTGCTTTGGAAGCACAATAACTTCATAAATTGTCCCAATAGTCATATGAAATTGAGCTCTAGTTTGCTTCAATATTTCACAAGTTTCCAGGATTTTCCTTACTCTTGGATTCACCCTGAGTCTCTATCGAAATAATGGAGACCACAGAGGGTCTTCACTGACAACACTTTTCTAAAGCCTCACAATATTGCTTAATAAAATGCATTTATGGGGCAAGGCTGAGTGTGTAGGATAAATGCTGCTGTCGGCTCCGATGATATACCTTGGGAGGAGGTATGTTAAGTTATGGTCCTCTTAAGAAACAAGCACTTAAGAAAAAAGCTTTGTCCCACTAAAATTGACATGGTTGCCCAAATACTGTAGTATTGTAATTCATACTTTCTGAATTTTCTACCTTCCACTGAATAATTGTGTCATCAGTTCTACTCCTTTCCTATCTCAGTGTGGTTGACTGTATATACAAGGAAAGCAACTTAGCCATTTTTGTGTTTCCTTTTAATTCTTCTGTTGTTATTGAGTCCTCAATGATCTTGTTTTTGTTTTTACTGCTCCGTAATGAGTCACCGGCTTATTTAATTTAATTTTATTGTAACTGTTATCTTTTCATTCTTGTTTTTTTCCAGTCAGTTACTCATAAGACCACAAGATATAAACAGGACACTGTTACTTGGACAACTTCAGAGAGTAAATTTTTTCACTGTCGCCCAAATGCAGAGTAAGTTACCGAATGATCCTCACTTCCTAAGAACTTTCACCTCAGTCCATGTACATTTTTCCGCATGTCAGGTTTCTATTGATCCTTATATTTTCCAACTAAAAGAGATTGGCCTTTCTGGTTTGGTTGTTGTTTGGAAGCTTTTTTGGGCTTTCTCTAATTGTGCCGGCTCTAAAATTTCCCATGGACATTTTCCCATGGAAATTTTAGTGACAGAAAATCAAGTTTATTTTGATATAATTTCTTTTGCAGAAAATAAATTTTGCCAAAAACTGGGTTTCAATCAAAAATTTGGGAGAACTAGTTATGTAGTGAAATGTTACATTTTCCTTTACTATCTCCCCCATTTTCTGCTAACTTCATCCTTGGCAAAGTTTTCTGCGATGACTCTTTCTTGTTAGCCTGGTTTCCTAAGGAAATGGGATTTATGTGGTTGTGCTACATTTGCATGTGTTCCATTCATCTGTCTCTTTAACCATCAATTCTTTGTAATTTCAAAATGACTGGCATCTTGCTACTAAATATATAAAGATAGAGGTCTAAATTTATCTTGCGATTTTTTGTTTTAATGTTAGTAGTCAGATACAGAAGAAATGTTAGTAAAAGCTTCAGTAGAAGTGACTTTGTATTCAATACCACAGAATGCAGATGAGAGAGTGTAAATGCCCAGCTGTGGGACAATCTCCCAATGGAGTTCCCACCCATCAGAGCACACAGCACAGGACATAAAGGCACAGAAACCTGAGATTCATTAGTTCCACTACTTTTCATACTTTGTTCCCTAGGGGGCTAGAAATCATAGGAAACTAAGAGAGGGACTGTTTATAAACGTGCAACACATTTGTTTATACTTGGTTCTTATTTTGCTACAAAGAAATTAGTTAGTGCTTTAGTTTATGGTGATCTGCAGCTCTTAAGCCACACCCCCCTTATTGGCACCCGGAGAACTGGTAGACTTACAAAGACTCAGAAAGCTTACATCTACATCAGCTCTCCCCTGTTACCTGTGCCACCTGAGATAAAAGTAGTTCAGAGGTCCCTCTGTATGTCATAGTTACACCTTCCAGTTGCAGTTTTAGACTTACCCTAAGATGCAAATTGTCAGGCATATCTATTTGCAACTCTTACATGAAGTAAGAGTTTATGGAGTGTTCTGCAGTACCACAGAACACAAATAATCTGCATTAGACCAGAAATTGTTGAGATAGATGTGACAGAACTGCTACAGATATTAGCCATTGTCCTGCGGTGTTCAGCAGACTGGGTGTGCCACTCTTCAAAATGCTTTTCTAATGAGGAGCCTTGGAGCAGCCACAACAAGTGGTGGTGGATTTTAGGCAAAGGCTTTGATAAACTCCAAGTGTTGTAGAAGCAGCCATGGAGTTGAATAATAGCGATTTTCTCTTAAGTCAGCAGTGAGCCAGCCCACCTCCTCACAGTAGGAGGTACCAGGATGTTTGTAATGCCACCCATAGGACAACAGGTCAAACCAAACTTCTGACCAGTGTGATCATTGAAAAATTTGTGGCTGCTTTTGCAAGAGTTAACACCCGTTAACTGAAGTCAGATTCCAGCTTGGGTAATTCCATTCTACCTCTCTAAAATTCCCCGTTTATTTCAAATGGATGCATTATTTTTTCACTTCCTCCATTAAAGACTGCCAAGTAGTTTTGGATGCTTTGTTGAGTACTTGCTGTGTTTTACCCCAAAGGTAGCTACAGTACCCAGGGAATGACCCAGCACAGACTTTGGTATGGTTTGTAGCAAACAGCCATCAGAAGCTAGCACCAAGACAACTTTGTTGTATGGACAGATCAGTAGAGCACGAGGCAGACCTGACCTCTAGTTCTAGCTCTTCTAATTTTCTACAGTAGGAACATGGTCATGTTCCTTCACTTTTTAGTAAGGACAATAGCAACTTCATTTTACTTCAGAATAAGTTTGCTTGGACCCTTAACTTCTGTGCCTCAGTACTTGTTAGTAAGGGTGGAATAGCAATGCTCATTAATGTATCCTTAATATTTACTATAATGGATGCTTTATGGTCACTTTCAAAGGGAGATGTATTCCTACTTCCCATTTCTTCCGACACATATAAATTGATGAATGAACAAATTGATCAATTTATAACATACACAGAGCTAGACAACTCATAGTGCTTAATGGCAGTAAAAGGAAACACAGAAGTAAAGCCAGAAACACTAATAAAAAGCATGCTCAGTGAGACAGAACTGTATCTTGGTCTTAACGAGTGTGCGGTAGAGATAATGTAAAAGCAATTACTTTAGCAATGGCAATTTACTGAAAAATTGTTTTTTACTGAGCACCAACTTATTCAGCTCATGGGCTTGCTGCCAAGAAACGGAGTAAATTAGTGCCACTTGCTATGGGGACACTGAGATGTGGCCATCTGCCTGCTGAGACTCACCCCATGCCACACAGTTCCCTGTGTCAGTATGAATACCCTTTCCAACCTATTCTCAGCATTAAAGCATTGATACAATCTGTCATCCTGAATGATAACCCTGCATATTACTAACATAATAAACTAATGTGGAATTTCTCTCTCTCCTTTTAATGATGTGTGACATGCCTACAGTAGGCATTACAGTACTGTGAGACATACTGGTGTAAATCTAGCATCGCTCCACTAATTTCTGAATTTTCACCAGTATAATTGAAGCAAAAATCTGACCCTTCGATCATGATACACATCTAGGACTGAAGCTCAGATAATCCTACAGTATATCAACAAACTGGAAAGGTAACTAAAAAACATAAATGCAGAGTGTATTCAGGTTTCCCTACCAAGGACAACTTTGAACTAGCAGTGACATAAAAATCAACTGGAAGAAAAGATACCCCTGTGCTTTCTGCCATTCATAGGATTTCTAAATTCAAGTAACACTCACAAAGTTTTTATATAAAAATTAAATGTGTAGCCTTTTGGTTGCAATTCAAGTTCTAATAAAACTGTTTATTGAACTCCTTGACCCCTTCCTGGAATCTGCTTGAGTTTCCCAGAACTTTGTGTCATGTGGTTCTCGGTCATTAATAACTAAGTATGACACAGCAGTTTAGACGCACAGCAGCTTTTTCTCCCTTCGAGCAGGCGCCAGGACAGAGCCCAAAGAACACAAACAGCTCAGCCCAGGCTTCAGGATCCCACCCCAGCGCAGTGCTGCTGTGATGCAGCAGCAAGCAAAAAGGGCAAAGGCAGGAAGTGATTCATCTTAGTACAGTAAAACGTGCGGGACATGATCAAAAAGATCCCAACCTTTGGCTGGGACAAGTACAGTACTGGGCAAACAGCTCTAAGCTCCATCCTGGACATTAGATCCATCTCCCTCTGTGTTTACACTGTAATCCTCCTCCACCAGCCAGCTGTGCATTAAAAGCAGCGTCTGGTGCTAAAGAGGGTCACTGAATCGATTCTGTCCACCCACTCATTTACGTTTATACAGCCCTTCTGGCTTTTGCCTGGAAATCTTTGGCTTTCAAACTGGAGATGTCTCCAGCAGTTCTCATCCAGCTTTTGGACTGCTTTACTGTTCCTTGAATCTATTTAGCCATTTCCCTGCCAGTTCCCAACCCCTCAGCCCCCGTGTCCCGCCCCAGCCATGGCTAATTAATCATGTCTTCTTATGACAACTGGACTGTAGCTAAGAGATTCTGAGTGTCAGTTTCCAAAGGGCAGAGATGTTGTGTCTGCTGCAGCAAGATACATTCCAGGTACATTCTGCCTCACCAATTATATGCATAAAAGGGGAAAGAAGAAAAAAAAAAAAAAAAAGGCAAGGAAATTGCTTTATGGAGAATATGGAGAAGCTAATCACAGTCTAGTGTGAGATGCTGCCCTTCAGCTATAGTGGAATGAATGAGACTCATTGAGAATTGATTCAAAACTCATATATTTGCCAAATTTGGATTTAGCTACACGTATACATTTCCTATAAACGAAAGAAAATTAGTTTAATTTTGATCAAGTTCCTTGCACTGTCAATCACTGCATTTCACTGGAGTGGCTCAAAACTTGCTGTAGGAGCTTGGGTGGTGAGGGACAGTGAGGAGAGAAAATTTTAGTTTCAAATTAGGTGGAAAGCAATATATTAAATCAAATCGTGATGTGTTTTTTTTTTTCTTCCTATTTGTGTCCTAACTTTCTCCTGCTTACATCTCCCTGGTTCTCACCACTGTATTTCTTATAGAACATTTACAGTGCACATATGCAAACACCATATCTCTGCATGCTTAATTCAGTTCAAGTTCATTTATTAAGGAAAAAGAGATGGCCCTGAGTCCCTGGAATAAATTCTCCAGCACCTGAGGTCCGTTATTACCTTCTACTCCAAGCATCAGGTGTGCTTTGACCCACCTTCTCAAACACAAACACAGTTCAGGTATGTCATTTTCAACAAAAAAGAGTCTATGGAAAGAAAAACATTTGCCCATAAACTCAGTCCTCCCTCTGGGGAGAAAACGAGCAAAGGAACCGCATGTGGCACATCTGATTTGTGTTGCTTTAGGCAGGGCTGGAAGGTGTTCAGAAAGTTTGGTGATGGGGCTGGTACTGACACTATGCTAGAAAGGACCCAGCATTCATTTCAGAGAACTAAATAGCTCATTTAGACAATGTGATATTTAATATTTTAGTATACCCAACTAAGTCAATTCAAAACAGGTCAAAGGCTCACTGTCTTATCTGCTCTGCAGTTAATTGGGGTTAGCTAACACATCCTGGTCTAGACAAAGCCTAGAAGCAAGGAGAGCAAATGAATGACACATGGAGTGAAGACTGGACCAGAGGGAAAAAATGATGGGAGACACTGTGGGAAAAGAAGCAGAGACAAAAAGGAAGACAATGAAATGGAAAAAATTAACACTATCTTTATAATGAACAGGCCTAATGAAAAGGACCAGCTGAGCTTTCGAGGGGTGCTCTTTTTCCTAATCCATGACATATGCTTCTTCTGAGCTCCAGTTATGTGTTTGTTTATTTGTTGTGTGTTTTTGTAAAATGAATCACCCTTATAAAAAAAACATGGATTTAAATTACAGAGGGCAAAAATCTCATTGTACGTCAACTACTTTGGCAAACCCCATAGGTAGTTCAAAAGAAAAAGCTACTTGGGAATTTTTCCAATGAAGAGTTTCTCTGTTGTTTTTTTAAAGGAAAATTACATTATGTTGAACCTGATTTTTTTCATGGGAATATAGCATTTGAACTGTCATATTTTGTATAAGTACAAAATATGCATTGAACTTGGTCTCCCATATCCCCCAGAAGTACTCTGACCATTGTGGCTTGAAATTACCTCTTTTTTTAGGTCCAGTAATGTGCTGAAACTTTAATCAAAATAGAATAGTACAACAGAGGAGGCTTAAAGCAACCACTGGTCTGTTGTCCAGTGATTAACACTCTCACAAACATTTTAACCAAGGGCAGAGAAGAAAATTTTTAAAGAGCTTGAAAATTTTAACTAGACTGAAATACTGCTTCCTCAATTTCACATGCAGAGGTTCAAATTTGATTTGATGCACCCATCCTTCAGAGGCGGTAACTTGGTTTGTGTGGGTTTGTGCTTGCCAGGTTTGATGTGTACAAGCTGCATGTGTTTGTGGATCCGGTATGTGGAATATGTGGTCAGGTGTTTAGGGATTGTGTTGCATGAAATGCATGTTTCTTGCAGTGTGGATTATATGCTTCATGATCCTTTGTACACAGAGGGTTTTAGTAGCTCTATCTTACTTGTGATAGCACCTTGACATAAACTAAAGTAATATTTAGCAAATCATGATTTGAATTAATTAGCTGCACTTGGCTTCTTCCTTATTTTTCATGGGCTCTCATGATTTTGGCACACAGAACTTGGAAAAAAGAATAAAAAACATACAGTCAATTGGCATGAGTTTAAGTGGTTAGCGGTGACAGCTTGTTAGATAAAACAACATTTTTGGCACTTCCTAATGGACAGAAATTAGTAAATATGAAGTAGCCCTCACATTTCTAGATATCTATCATAAACAGAAAGCACATTTGCAGAAAATCTCCACATTTTATTTTGCCTCTTGAATATCACATGTAAAAATATGTACAAACACATCCATCTGTCCTGTGTCCTTGTCCTGATGATGTGAAACAAGCAATAAAACAAGTATGGGGTATAACTACTATTTTTCTCTAAAACCCTACTGCACAGAACAGCCCATCTGCCACCTCTGTTTCCCAAAGATAAATTCTGTCCAAATGCTCCAGGCCCTCTCCATCCAGAAGCAACAGGCTCCCAAAGTTTACTTGGAGTCTCACAAATCTATGTAGGAATTGAAAATAAAACTTGATCAAACAAATAACTAACTGATAGATAGCAATGGTAATATTAAGACTGAAATGAAAATAAGTAAAGATACTTTTCCTCACATTCTTGGAAAAAAAAGGTATCAGGTATGTATTCAGATTGGATTATGAATGGTGATGGGTCAGACCAGCAATGACCAGTCTCTTGGTGATGGTGGTTCCTACTGAAAGCTCTTGAAGACAGTAAGTTTTTGGTCCTCCATGACCAGACAAGTTTTCAAGTGACTAAAACAGAATCAGTTCCTTGTTACATTAGTGAGTGAATGTTCTGTCACAGTATGGGACATCACCTGGTCACATAACCTAACCAGAGCATTACTGTTACATTATCAGATACGAGGGACATCTGCATTTTGGTTGTATGACAGAGACATCTCCCATCATTTGATAAGGACAAGGCAGCAGAGAACGGGCTGAAGGCCACTAGAGTTAGGCACTGGGCTCTTGGTCTTCTCCCTGACCATATGTGTCCTCAGGAGAAGAGGCAGCAGGAAGTAGGCAGCAGCAGGGCACAGGAAACATTCAGGAAATTTCACTTAACAGTTAAAACCTCTACGTGAATGAAGCCTTGAGCCTGTTTTCCTCCAAACAATGTTCCATTCAAAGTATGACTCAACTTTTGGAGCCTGATCCAGAGCCCCAAAAGACAATGAGAGTTTTTCTATTGACTCGAGTAGCATTTGGATGAGGACCTTGATCCTGAAAGCCTGATTCACATGAGACAGGCTACACACACAAAAAAAAGATCAAACCCAGAAATCCTTTTGAGATTGTACCCAATCCTTTCCCAGGTAAGTATTCCAAATTAAATGAATGAAGCCAATTTAGTCTGATAGGGACTCTTTGTCAAGGAGTGTAGTGATAGAACAAGAGGTAATGGTTTTAAATTGAATGAGGGGAGACTTAGATTAGATACTAATTCTTTCCTGTGAGGATGGTGACGCACTGGAACAGGTTGCCCAAAGAAGCTGTGGAAACTCCATCCCTGGAGGTGTTCAAGGCCAGGCTGGTCTGGTGGGAGGTGTCCCTGCCCAGAGCAGGGTGTTGGAACTCAATGATCTTTAAGGTCCCTTCCAACTCTAACTATTCTATGATTCTATGATTGTCTGCTCACTAACCTGAACTTCACAAAACATTTGATGATCACACTAATTTATAAGGATAAATCCTCAGTCCTACTTCCACATGAGTGTTTATGTTTGCACAGCTGATAGATAAACTGTTTTTCTTCCCTCTTGACTTTATTTTGCCTGGGAGTGTTATAAGAATGTAATTCATGAACCATTTAGTACAGACTGCAGTATATGCTGCAGCTCATGTTAAAGCCTGAGGCCCAGTCACACTTAAAAGTATTGTCTTCATCACAGAAAGTTAAGGTTTCTCTAATGTAGGCAAAATAAGCAGTACTTGCTTTTAGTAGCTAACGCTTTCACATGCCTGTTTTTGGGGGAAGGGTGGGTTTTTTTGTAGAAAAGGAGCCTTTTTTGGCCACTTTGGAAGATATACCTTGTTATGTTTGAATAAGAAGGCTTTAAACCCCAGCATTTAACCACAAAAGAAAAGTGCAACAAAGCAACATCTGGGCTCTGCAGCTTCCTCCAAATAGGCTGTATTTTCAATGGAAATGCCATCTGAAGTGATTTTATAATTACTCTGTTTACAAACAAACTGCCCACCTGTAATTCTCCCACTGGCCAGTTATCCCAGTTGAGACACCTTGCTTACAGACATACAGCTAGAGAGCACACTGTGTATCAAAATCTGTTGGACGCTACTGATGATAGACTCAACCCGGCATGTTTGGTTTGTGCCTCACAAAGCTCTTCCCTTCAGTGCGCGCTAAATGGTATATAAATAATATTTGATTGTCCTGGTGGAGTTACAACACAAAAAAATGCTTTTACTCAGATGGTTTGTATTAACTTTACAAGGGAAATATAGTATATGGGGGAAAATATTTTTTTTCTTGCTTGTATAACCATGTCTACACCCTGGCTGCTGCCACAGGACTATTTTGGTTAACACAGAGCATGCTACGACCTTGACACAAATGGGGTCTGATGTGACAAAGGGCACAAGCAATACAGTAAGGACTGCTAATGAGGGCAATGGAGATACTACAGCTCCTTTAGCTCCACATTCAGCCCTGCACAAAATCTACTTTGGCGACTTCTGTCAAAGCTTTACCTTGTAAAGATGTGCCACCTCATTGTTAAGCACAGCCAAAACCTCAGATTGCCTCACAGAATGGAGTGCTCCGGGATCCAGAAACATCATTTCCCAGGACAATCCTTGACTTTTGTTTGAGTCTGTTATTTCCCACTTAATACCCACAGCTTTTTAATTCCTCATCATTACTTCTTATTATATTTGAATACTTTAAGAGTCTCTTAAGAAGCTAAAATGGGGACATAATTAAAGAAAAATGTAGAGAATAATCCAAATCCAGTGCAACTTTACAGATGGAAGAGACATTGCTTCTTGCCCTTGGGGTGGGAGACAGGAAGCTGTGGTGGGCCAGAGCCCTCAGCCATCATTTGACCATAAAATATTCCCTTAGGACTAACTTTGTAAAATACAGTCACACAATAACCATCAGCAGCTCCTGCAGGCAAACTTTGTGATGCAGACAGTAGTATTGCTGCGTTTAAATTAGGGTGGTCTTTTATACTATTTTGATGCCAGTGTAATAGAATGGACATTTATTTACTTGATTTAAAACCAACCATTTTCCTGTCACATGACTTCAGGCAGGTTACTTCTCTGTGCTGTGTTTTTATCTTCTGATAGCCCTTCAGAGCTTTAGTTCCTCTTCTAATCATAAATAAGCATATAAACAGTAATGACAAGAAATGGAAGAGATGCAATATGAGTACTGGATGTGGAGACTGAAGATTAATACAAAATCAGACTAATTTTATATGTATGGTTTCTTTTGCACCCTGTTTTGAATGTTTAGCTCTTTCAATTGGTTTGCAAGGTCAGTTCATATACTGCCATTCCAAGTAGTAAGTATAAGACCAAACCTCAGCCTTACGTTAGATTATCATGAAAAATAAACAGATTTACACAACATTCCTCTCATTGACTTTGGTAGGTACCGAAGTTCATAGAAAGACGGCATTACTACATCCTAATTGGTACACAATCTCATAGGCTGTACTAAAGACTTAAATATAGCTTATCATCATTAGACTTCAGGACACGCACTGACAGATCCTTGAATGCCAGGTCTCCTAGTCAGTGGACTATGCACAACGACAGCCAGACATGCTCTATAGTATCTGTAAGATATCCTGATTATACTGTTGATTGAAATTCAAGCTAGCTTTCAAAATACAGCTTTGAGACTGAAATGTCACTTATCATGAAGAGAGGATCTGTAGCAGCATAAATGGAAAGATAAGGAGGATGAGACTGGAAAGCACAAAGGGTCTCCCAGTGACTCCCAGTGCTGGAATGACTCTAGTCTGAACAATCCAAGATGGGTGACGGTCACAAAAAGGGTGGTAAACAGGAAAAGATCATGGAGGGAAAAAATAAACATGTAAGGGCTCAAATAAGACAGATCCAGAAATCCCATGCAATAGTTGCTGTTAATAGTGTTCGTGTGACACATTCACACCAGAACAGGGTGGGTGGGGCTGGGTTTTGATCATTGCCTGATTGACGTTAATTACATTCTTCCAATGGCTGTGGCTTTCCTCATACCACACCCAGGAGGGGTCAGAGACACATTCCTCTCAGTATTAATGTGAAAAAACATATTTTTAGTCAAGTTGTTAAATGATGCCAGGTGTTTGCTCTGGTTGCCTTAACTAGTCTAGCACAGAGCTCAGCCTGTGCTTCCCAGCAATGTGGAACTCAGCTCCTGAGATTGCCCCAGCTATCTGTTTTTAATCGAAGTCCAGCTACTAAATTGATTCTGCTCCTCCCTGTGATAATGCCTCCTATGCAGTGGGAGACTGCAACATCTGTGAGTGTGGATACAAGCCCAGCATAGTATTGTGAATTGTTTTGTTTATTTGTGTTGCTTAGAAGCCTCATTTACAGAGCAGGAGTGTGTGTGAAAGACATAAAACAAAAGCATTGCACTTTCCATGGAAGGGTTATTTACCTCTATTGCTTTTGTTATGTCTGCCATGAAAAGCCTTACTTCTGCCAGAGAAAAAGAGCTCCAGAAATGGAAACGGGCATAGGTCCACTGCCTTACATACAGCAGCGTGGAGTCTGACGCAGCCCCACAGTCCGGATTATCAAAGCAGCCTGCAAAGTTGAAACCTTGTAACAAGCCAAAACCTGAGCTACTGAGCCCAATTCCCAAAGCCACTGAAAACCTCCAAGGAACAGGAAACAAGAACCGTAGCCTCCTAAGAAAGACATCCATACAAATGCATTGCTTGCTGTGGAAGTACGTCGATGTTTTCAGATAGTGTGTACTAGCTAAGAGGTCACACCACTATGCTGAACACTCAGCAGGTACCAGGAAAGCTAATGGCAACTGTTAAAGCTCCAAATTCCTGAAAATCAGAAACTTTCTGTGTTAGGCTCCAAATTTAGGAATTTTAGTTTATAAATAATTAATTTGTGCCACACCTAAATTTAATAATGGCAACAAATCCAAGAAAGTCAATGTGCTGAAGAGTTCCCGAGACAGTCTCACAGTAGCTCTGCAGGATGTCTGTGAAACCTGTGTGCCACGGATTCATGCTACCTGTGCTACTATAACCATGGCAAGGCTGGTGTTTGCATGTTCCACTCTGACAGTCTCTCATCAGGATCAGTAACAACCCCGTGGACTCATCTGGGTTGTTCTGGTGCCTCCAAACACGTGGCGGAGCAGAGGGCTGCATGTGGAGGAGGAGGAGGGATGCCTTCCTCTTTTCTCCATTGGGCACACAGAGGTGATGGTTCAGCCCGCTCCTGTCACAAGGCAGGCTGTCAGCTGATTGCACATCCATGGAACCAATGTTCCTCACACCTTGCAAAGAAAAGGCCACTTTTGCTTTGAGACACAGGAAGTACCACGTTCCATCTGTACAGATCCCTTCACAGACCACTGTCATGCAGACCTCGAGCGTGGACTCACCTCAGTCTGACAGGTACATCAGTACGTATACACACCACTAGAAATCTTTTGGGCAAAGAAATTCCTTCAGAGTCTGAAAACCTGGCTGAGGGTGTGAGTGCAGATCTATCGATTGCAAGACGTGTAAACATGTAGAAGAAAAGAAGGCAAATCTTTAAATTCATGAGAACACACTCTGCAAAGGGGAGATTAAATAGTGAAAAACTTTCATATAGATATTCTGAATTAATTTCCTAAATAATCTTTTCTAAATCAGAGAACTTTACACTGTTTTTAACAGTTTGTATAATTCCACATTTTGCAAGAGCAGTGGTTTAATTTTTTCCATTTCTCTGGTGACCAGTCACACATATGCATTTTCTCAGGATTACCACAGTGATTCCTTTGTGATGATGGTTCTATTCTGCACTTTATGTTAAGGTGAACACTGAGGCTCAGAATGTTAATCATAAAAGAAGAATAACAGAATAATCAGTAGTTGCTTACAGAGCAGTGAAGTTGCAGATCAGCTGCTGAGGACAAATACCAGACACGAACCACTTCAGAACAGAGTCCTGAAATACTTAAACACAATATAATTCCCTGAACATAGTCCTTTGAGATCACAATCTTTTCAAAAACAAAATGTCTTCTATACAGAACACGCTCAACATCTACATCAGGCCTTTCCAGAGGAAAATGGGGATGGGGCACAGGCTTCCTCTGGGCAGCAGGGTTCTCACTGTAACAGCCAACTTCACCATGTAACTGAAAACACAACTTGTGTGCAAATCATTCCAATAAGCAGCCATGTGCATTTTCAGCTACATCATATTAGTGGATCAGGTTCAATCTAGTAAACTAACCTCAAAAAGTAACTGGAATTTTGTGTTCATGCAGATATTAAGAAGGAATAAAAAACAGGTTTTACAATTATTTCTGTGCTAGCAGGATCTGCGCATCAACAAAAGACTGGGGACCGTAAAATCACTTCTCATGCACACAAGCAGTAAAGAATCTCAGGCAGCTTTGCTCAGGGTGTAAAAGTACTATGCCAGCAGAGAAGTAGAATAGCTGAGGGGTTATTATCCACAGATTATAGCTAGGCAAGATAAAGCACAAAGAGTTAATTATGTAGGAGCAGGACAGTCTATCTTTAAATGGCCTACGATTTTTTTATTTGTGCTCAAAGTGATCTGGGTCTCAGAAGAACTTCTTACAGAGCAGAACCAGAGCATGGGCTTGTCCTGTCTTCCAATGGGTTTTTTGTATGGGCAGGAAAGACACAGCACACTGAGTGGGTAACTCAGGAAGCCTGTGACCAGAGTAGGTTTCCATTTCTTCTGACATACTCAAGAGTGTGTGAACCATAAGAGCATTTTCTCTTTGGGGTTCAGTCAGACGTACCATCCCTCATTACAGCAATGTGTTCTATAAGACTGGAAACAGAAATAATTCACATCCAATCTCTTCTTCCTGAGCAAAGCTTCTCCTGCACACCAAAATCTTTCATCTAACAGCCTTGGCAGAGTCACTTACAAGCTACATCGATGACAGGAGTTTGTAAACTGCCTCTTCCCATTGCTTTGCAAATCTGAGTCAGTCACACAAATAAAAGAGAGACAGGGAAAAAATAGAAAGGGAGAAGTGGTTAAGGCATTCCTCTGTGACGCAAAAAGCAGTGATGTCAGAATTCGAGACCACAGACACCTCTGCCAAAATGAATGGGATTCCAGCAGGCTCCAGCTGGTCTCATGGTTTGTGCATTCTGTGTTGTTTCCTGGATACCAGCAATTCCCAGCTGCAAACTGAACAACCATTAACCCCTTCCCTGTTGTAGGTTTCCAGGCACTCGCTCACGGCGGGAAGTTTTTCCCTTGCTTGTGAAAGATTCCAATATTTCATAATCGGGCATCTTGTATGAATCAATAGCTAGTTTAAAAATAACCCTTTGACCCCAGCTGTCTGGGAGAGCCATTAGAACAATGAAATGAGAAGCTTTTATACAAAGCAACATTTCTTATCTGATCCCTCAACTGCTTCCCTTCACCCTTGTGTTTCATTCCCCATTTACCCAGAGCTTACTACCTTTTTCAGGATCTAATTTTTCCAATGATTTTTTTTTCTTCTTTTTGCCCTCTCCTCCTTCAAGCTCTTTTNNGCCCTCCTCCTTTACGCTCTTTTTTTTTTTTTTTTTTTTCCCTTCCCATCTCTGGAATGAGAAGATGAGGCATGGCTTTAACTCTGAACTTACACTGCAAATAGATGTGAAATCCTGGACCTGACATACAACTCCCAGAAATTTTTGTGAGGGAAAGCATCCAAATTCTTAATCTAGTGGCTGATTCCCTCCTGGCACAAACTGAAAACCTAATTTTGGATCTCAAACCCCTGAACTTCCCGAAAGTAAAAATCTAGGCATAGACTTTTTTGGCTGAACTAGCCCTCCCACTGCTGGGAGTGAACAAGAGTCTGAACTCAGGCCAAACCAAAATAATCAAACATCTGGTTTATTAATCACTATTGATCGAATTGCATTTAAGTTGGCCGGGCAGGTCCTGCCACACTTCTCTCTGGATACTGACAGAAAGAATAGACAGCCATTGAAAAACATAGCACAAACTGAGACATCAGAACAAATCTCATCAACTGAGTGCTAATCTTCAGAGCAGAAACTATGAGCCACTTCAAAAACTCCTCTGCATTCAAGTAATGAAAAGACAAATACATACAGCATCAGAGCAAGTTAAAATACAGTTATTACATTTTTCAGGAGAGAGAGGATATACTTGTCCAAAGCATAAAAATGTAAAGTAACTCTATTAAGAGGCAAGTTCCCTTTCTAGCCTGATCAGCACAACTGGCCACTGCTGTCATGCCAAGCCCATATGCACTCTGATTACCTTAGCTGACAAGAAATGTGGGTCAGTGAGTCCCAATCAATAGACACGACAGTCCTGCTTGAGACTGGCTGTTTGCACTGCACCTCCTGCTGATGCAATGAAGGACAGGTTCTCCTGTCACTGCTGCATGGCATTATCAGGGCAGCCAATCTTACCTGCATGTTTCAAATTGTCTCAATAATCTGAGAGTCCAAACAGGGCAAAGGTTGGGTTCCTTTTATTTCCCTTTTAAGTTTTGAGTTTTTATGGTCTATATACTCAAAATTTTCTCTACTAACATGAAAATTGATAATTCTCATGTAGCTGGAAGAGTTCAATATGGAAATGTTGCTCTTGCAGCCTCTTCTTCCTTGGCATGTTGATAGGTTGCAGTACTAGTGGTCAGATCCCCACAAAACAGGCTTCAGCCCCCAGCAGTGTATCACAGGACAGCTTTGGAAGGTGAGCACAAAGACAATTCTGGCAATGCTGGAGAGTGTGGCTCTGGCACCGCTTCCCATCTTTCATAAGCCTCCTGCAGTCCAGCTCACAGTAAGGCTGCAATGTAGTTATACAAACTTGTGTTTTTCTGTTCCAATGTGTAAAACACTATGCACGAACCTATTTCGCAAGATGGGAGTCAGTAGGCTTTATTCTGTAGAACATTTTATTTCTTCTTGACTTACTGTATATATGCATTATTTGCTACAAGCTCAAGCAGTGGGGAAAATGTAATTCTATTTCTTTTCTTTAGAAGTAATAAAGGTGAATTTTCCTTCAGCAACAGAGGGGTACAAGAAAGAAGGTCAGCAAACTTAGCAAAATAAAGAGTGGAAAAGAATATTTCTGGCTATAGATACATCAATAGGAAAATAGGAAAGGAAGGGAAAGAACAGTTTAAGCTAAACATTATTGCTAGTGTAAGAGCAAATAGGCATGGACTGACTACTGATTAACTAAGGCTGAAAATGAGAAGGCTCTCAACCAACAAAACAATCTGATTGTAGGGCTGTCAAACATAGGAACAGCAGAGACCAAAACCCTAGCTTAAGGATAAAACTGTTAAGGCAGCAAAAACGATTGTATAGCATGGTACTTCTGAGAAGGCACTTGAGTTGGCATTCCACGCAGTAGGCCTATATTGCTGAAAGTTTCCCTTTTCTTTTTAGCTGCTTTAGCGTGGCAGACAAGCATTTCACTTTTATTTCACTTTCAGTAATTTCATTTCTGAGACCAAAGAGGAAGAGGAGAGGTTGTGTTGCAGTCCAGTGGCTGTGACATGAAATGCTTGGCCAGTTTGGCTTCTGCTCCCACCTCCTCAGACTCTTGGTCACTAACTTCTTGCATGATCCTTGATCATTCTTTTTCCACAAATTTTGACTCAGTTTATACCAGGTAAGAGCTAAAAATAAATACATACCCTTGTTATTTCTACTGTAGTAGTGGGGCAGAACCAAACACTGCATTTCATATGGAATACAATGCTCATCCTACAAAGTGTTTATTACTAGGTATATAGAATAGGCAAATATTTGGAATAAGCATAAGTCAAAAGGAGCTGATCCCGATCAATATGATGAAGTTCCCTTATTCATTTTGAAAATATCTTTGGGAACTTTGAATCCCAGAAAAGTGACACCATTGATACAGGTTAAATTATCTATACATGGCAATAATAGTAAATAAGTCATATTAAATACAAAACTATGACAATGCAAACAGTATAAAAATCTGACTTGCAGAATCATAGAACAATTTAGGTTAGAAGAGATCTCAGAAGGTCATCTAGTCCAACCCCCTTGCTTGCAGCAGGCCAGTTCAAATCAAACTGAATAGAAAGGATCTCCAACTAGGCAGTCATGCCAGAATAGGCTTTTTAAATACTGTGATCACTGAAGAAAGTACAGTTCTACCTGGCCTCAGCAACTCCTGAGCCAAAATTACTGTGATATTCACTGTGATGTTCACATAGACCTCTGAGATTTCCAGCTTGGTAGAAATTAATTTCATTTGAGTCTTGTTCTTAAAATCATTGCTTGTGCTATGATAATTGTCAACATGGAACCCCACAGGAAGATGCTGCAAAAGGCCAGTCAGATTAGTAGTATCAAGCTGTGTTGGAGCAGCCAGCCCAGCACACCATTATTAGTCACAGCAGAGATTAAACAAACCTGCTTGGCCTCTTTCCCCTTTGCTTTGTACTGATGTTCACAGATAAACCTATGCGGGGAGAAGCTGGAAAGAACTGAATGTCCTGTGGGAGCTCTTATCAAGGCCAGGGAGTGAACAGCGAATAACCACTCAGCAAGTCCCCTTCTAAGTGTAAAAAGCAGCTTGTTGTTTTAAAGTATGTTAGTCATCAAGAAATTGGCTGGAAAGTTCTTTGTTCCCTTAGGTCTCCCTCTCTAGTCTCCCTCTGCTGGGATTACCTAGTTGATTTTCTTTATGTTTTTTTTATAGAAAAGAACAAAAATCTTTTGCCTCTTTTTAGCATTTAACCTGTGTCCTTTTCTTTGGACGGCTAACATATGTTTGTTCTAACATATCTTTGCTCTTCCTCCTTTGAACTGTAAACTCTTGGGACAGGGACTTTTTCTCATCCAGTATTTGTCTAGCATCTGCACAACCATCCTCATCAGAGCATCCCTCCATTCCTGGCACTCCAACAGGAACTCCAAGCTACACAGTATTTGCTTCTATGATTCTTCACCACTGGAAATAGACTCAGCTCCTGGGAGCTACAACCTGGTCAGAAAAGACCACCATCAAGGTCAGCACCGGTGTCTCAGGAGATGTTGCACAGAGCTCTCCTGACTGTGCCCTCCTCTCTATGCTCTCACTTGTGTACAAAGATGCAAAGATACATCTCCCGATACAACACAATCACTTTTTTTTTCCATATTTCTGGTATTTACAAACAATAGTGCAAACAATCTACACAAGATTGATTGATTGAGGCCTCTCAAAAGTATAAACATCAATTTCTGACCTACAGCCAAGCTGACCACAACAAGCAAAACAGACCCTGCCCCACAGGACTGTCAGTACTCCAGTAATAGTGACTTCAGTATCAGCTTTGCCATTCCCAGTTCATTCTGGCTTCAGCTCCACAGCAGAATACCCTTCCTTTTTCTTTACAATTCCCTTCCCTTCTGACCGTCTTCCAGTTCAAGGAAGAAGAAACCAAAGAGTCATTTTTTTCTGTATTCTATCAGGATGCCAGGATATCCTGTATTGTGAGCAATTACTATTATTCATCATCTGTCATTTTAGAAGTACAGATGTTTGTTTAGCAAGAACAAAACAAGGACTTGGTTGGGGCAGTAGGAGGTAGATACTTTGCAAACATCTCTACACAGAGTTCTTACCATGGTTAATTCTTCAGAATAGCTTCTTATCAACACTGCAGTCACTGACTTTATTGTTTTTTTAGTTTGCCAATTTGGTTAGAGCATTTGACTCCCAACTTGATCTCAGGATTGAATCCTCTTATGGAAAATGCCACCACTGCCCTCTCCTGTCCTTTCCTTGTCTTCTGTTTTCATTCTTTCTTTTCCCAATTTTTTATTAGCTCTGGACTTAGAGTCTTCTTATAGATGTGACACAGAAGGTGGCCTAGGAAATATTTTGTGCCGCCTTTGTCATATTTAAAAGCTTTCAAGACAAGAACTGTCTCTTTTCTGCATTGGAAGAGCACAGAGCACCAGAGGTCTTCCAGGGCCACAGACTACCAGCATAACATAACATCCACTCCTGTGGCTACAGTACAGTCTGTATCACTTTCCAGCTCTCACTACTCACTACTGCTAAAATAAATTCAATGATATAAAACTGGCAGCATTAGGTTGTTCTTTCTCTGGCATTCCATACCAAAATCTACTTCTGAAAATCTCTTTACTAGAGTGTGGAAGAACTTTGGGCAAGCCTATGTGCTTTATGGAGCAAGAAGAGCATTCTTAGAGCAAAGACAAGTTTTGGGAGCATCCCTTCTCCCTCTGATCCTTGAAGATTTGTGTCTCTGCTTAATAGTGATTAGTTTTGCTGAGAAATTTAACAAGTTATGAAATCTCCAATAGACACAGAAATCTGAAAAAGCATAGGCTAAATATGCTATGAAAGAAGAGGCCAATGAGCATGCAAGAATATAGGCAGTGATCATAAATACAACTAAGCACACAAACAGCTCATTCTCATTCCATGCATGGACAAGGTGCCTTAGCTATACAAAAGCTGGGAATCACGTATAAAACCAGGCATAGGCTGTACACGTAACACAGAGCATATGCTGTGCCTAGCCAGGGGCTGCGCTGGTGAAGGATAACCCTCCAAGTATCAAAGTCTCAGACTCAAAACTTTGTTGAAGAGAAAAGTTTTACACAGTTACAGACTATTTGGAATAATTAGGAAAATATTAATCAGACATAATATGACCAGAATCTCATTTTGTCATGCATAAAAAGTAGATTCTTAGCATTTTAGTTTAGCCTTCTCCAAAGTAGTTGAGAAATAGCAGATTCCACATTCCAGTACTGTGACATTGACTGATAAAACGAAAGATAGGGATGTGCAGAATGTATGCAAAGACATGTTCCTTCTGCTTCTGAAAAGCTGGCCAGAATCATGTAAATGTTACTTCATGCTAGGTCCAGCTGGAGGTAAAGACATACTCTAAATATTACACACTTTAAGAAATCATTTCACCTGAAATGTACAAATGTAATTAAACAGTCAGATACTTGTGTTTCTTCCCAATTTCATAACAGTAGTTACTAAAGAGGAAAAAATGCTGAGATTCCATTTCTGATTGCATTAACAGCAAATCTCAATATACAGGCAGATGGGAGAAGGTGGCTAAATTCCTAACTATTTTACTGGGAATGAAGAGGATTCAAAGCACTACAGACAACATCTAGACATAAAAGCAAAATGGCTGGGCACAGTATTCACTACAACCATACCGATTCTGTTTCCTATCAGTGTTACTTATTAGATAGAAGTAACTGGGAGTAGCAGAGACAAGGACAGTCCAGTGCATTTGAAGGATAGACGCTACCTCTGCTTTGTCAGGTCCCTGTGTCCCAAGTCTTTCTTCATTGGGAGCAGCAGGCACTGGCAACAACACGCATCCAACCCCAGGTAGGAGGGGGCCAGACATCACTTAGTCAAACAAGGACTCCAGGGTTAGCAGCAGTGAGGACAAACACAAAAACACAAGGAAATTCAAGATCTAAGTCCCTGAAGCTACAAAATACTTAAAAATACTTCCACATATAACAACAATAAGATGATACCTGTGATGCATCTGGACACTAATTCTCTGAAACAGGTTTATAGGTCCAAAGGCTGAAAGAGCCAGAAGGGAATATTAAGATCCTCTGATTTGACCTGAATACAGAGGCTGTAATTCTTAAGCCTAAACTAACACATGCACTCTTGAAAGACACCTAAATGTACTGTAAATCTTCAAAACCTTGTGAAGCCACTGCTATCCCTGATAAACAACTGCAATGTTTAATTACCTTCACTGCTACCAACTTGTGTATCATTTAGTTCAAAGATTTGTTGGGGTTTTTTTGTTTGTTTTTTTTTTACTTTTGCTTCTGGCATGAAATCTTGTCATGTCTTTGTCTGCACAACTGAAATGCCCTAACTATTGCATGCCTTCCATTGTAAATATTGCAGGGTGGGGAAGTAATTTCTAAAATCCTTGCTTTGAAATGAATTTAGCTTCCAAACTTGTTTACCAGCTACTGGATTGTTTTTGTCTTTTAAATGCCCCTTCGGGATTTTTGCATCCTGCTTTGAGTAAGTGGACATCAGAACAAGAGATTGTATTTAAATAACAGCATTACTAACATGGAATCATTTTCATTTTTCTGGAGGTCTCATGGCTTTGTAAGCCATGAACAACTGTGTAACTTAAGGTGACAGCCTGACTCTTCAGCCACTCCTGTTTCCTGATTTTGTGTGTTGAAATTATGTTGGTTTGGGCAGTTTCTTCTTTTTTTCCTCATTTTTTTTTTACTTCTCGGACATTTTTTTGTGTGCTATGAAAAGAAGCTCTTCATGAAAACTGAAGAACAGTCCCCCTTGGCTTCTCTCCAGTTCCTGGAGATAAAAGCATGACATGCAGCATTATAAGCTTATAAGCATAGGCAAATAAAACTGACAAATAATCTTTGCCAGATTTTTCCCAATTGGACCCTATCAGCCTTTACAATGAAGCCCATTATTCATCCATAAACAAAGTCCAATTATATCTTCCTAGGAAAAAGGAGGGGCAGGTGCTTCTACATTCATAATATAAGCACTAGTAAGATGGAAGCGCTTTGGTTTTAACTGTCTTTAACTCTTTGTAAGCTGCAGCTGTGTTGCAATAATGATAACCCTGGCTAACTGACCAGAGAATCACTGATGAACTATGATGCTACCTAGTACTCAGAAGCACAGTGTACCAAATCATTTCTAGTGAAGAGTTTCTGGCACCACATATAGTCAATATCCATGCAAAGAGCAAATGAAACTATAAATGGGGCAGTTAGAAAGTTCTGTTGCTACAGTCACTGTCAAGCTCTTCATCACACAGTTGACTCATCACTGCCTTCAAGGGTAGATGTCCCCTCAGAGATGTACTCTCTGCTCTCCCTAATGTAACAATTCTGGATGCCATGGGAAAATCGGGGAATGGATGTCAGAAAGTGGCCAGGTTCGTGGCTTCCCATAAACGCATCTCAATTTTCCGTTCTCAAAGACAGAGCATTGGACTGGCCCAGGAGGGTATTTATTTCCCGGGTTCAAACATTATTATTCTAGGGTGACGTATTGAACACAATGTATTCAGTGAGCTTTGTATCATAGGTGTCATGCTTTATAGGTAATATTTATTTCAGTGAAGGTAGTTCAATTTTGAAATTACTTTTCATTAAGATATGTAAGTACAAAACTTTTTGTGACTATCTTCTTTTCTGTCATTGAACGTGATTCACTATTCTGCTAGAACAGGCCATGATTCAATTGGTCTATGTTTTCTTATTACAAGTCTTATTTTAGAAACTTGGCAGTCCTTAATCCCTTGGGATTAGATTTGATTACAAAACTAATACACTGGAAAACTATAACTTGTCACATAAAACAACCACTTGCCCTCATATGGTGGTGGTGTACTTTATTCCAGCATACTGAAAACTTGCAGTGTTCTTCTTCCTCACCTGGTGTTATTTATGTGTCACATTGTAAAAGGAAACATTACTTTGCATGTGCTATTAAAATAAAATTCTTCTATTTCTTCCTGTATTCAGAAAGAAAGTTACTTCACTGCAAGTGGAAATTGTTCAGTGTTGCTAAGGTGCAAGGCCACAGGATGATATTACATACATCCTGAGTTACTATGGGACTAGAGCAGATTTGCATGCTAGCCCTCTGCATCTGGAACCACACATCTGGGAGACAAAATTAAAACCAGAAGTTAAGCAATTTGTAGCTTCCCAACTATGTAGCTAGAATTTCCAAAGTGACAGGATGTTGTGGTATCTCTGCGAAAGCTGTCCTCACCTTGCTGATGAATTTCAGTTCCTGTAATTTTTGGCCACATGGAATCATGTGATTCCATGATATCCAATAGTTTCACTGAGAGAATCACAGTAGGATAGCCCAACTTGGCTTCTGGTGGCTACAAAAAAGCTTGCTAATCACTGGTTTAGAAACTACATGTCAAAACATATACTACATATGGCACTTGTGTGGCTAGGTTTCTTCTTTTTAAGAAACTAAATATGGTTTTAAATGCACTGTGTACTTTACTGAAGCAAAGCAAAAGTGTCCTGGATCAAAAAATGGCAATGAAATTGTAAACATAGAGCTGTCCCCACTGATATTATTGGATTTCTCTTCCTACAAGACTAGTAAAAGAAATAGTGAAAAGGAAGTGGTGAGATGCAGGTACCTCATATGTTGCTCATAGCCTCATGCCTAGAGTTTACACACGCTATCAGAGATTACACAACTCAGCATTATTTTTCTTCTTCTTTCTTTTTTATTTTTTCCTAATGGTAAAAACAAGAAGAGAAAAGGAACGAGATAAATTGCTTATTTAATGATTTACTTACCTTGGCAAGGGTCTAATAGCCTGTCTTACCTAGTACAGAATGTAAGACAAACTGCTAAGACAGTTTGTTATAAAAAATGGGATTACTTCAGAACTGCCACTCCAACCAACACACTGTGATAACTATCTAAGGTGTTACGCTTTGTAACATGGCACTGGGGCTCTGGGCTCTGTAAAAGCATTGGAGAAGCCTAGATTGCCTTTGTCCAGGAAAGCAGAGGGAGAGCTGCCTGTACTGAAAAGGGACTGGAACATCTCAGTAGTTTCATAATTTTGCCAGCCTACTTAGGAGCTTGAGCACTTTTACAACAGGACTTTGAAATCTGGGCCACAGGGAGAGAAATTGGGTCAGAGTTAATTACAATATCCTGGCTCTTAAAATTTTAAGCTTTTTAGATTTCATATTTTTTTCTAAAAATACTTGTTAGGAAGAAGTGATGTCATCTAGCAGATTGCTTACCAGTGTGGAAGCTGGCAGAGGTGAAGATTTATGCCTGCTTCTGCCACTGAACACAGCTGAACAAGTCTCTAGTCTCTCTAGCCCTGCTCCCTCTCCTAATATCTTTCTAACAAAGCAGGTGACTGTCTCTTAGTTTTGAACCACAAACCTCCTGAAGACAAGGTTCTGCCTCAAACAGCTGGGGGACTCACTGGCATTAGAGGCCAAATCAATATGGTCAATACTATAGAGGTTTTGTTTTTCTTTATTGCTGCAGAAGCAGCAGCCTTCCCCACAGCAAGAGGCAGTGTGCAAGCTGAATCTATCCAAAATAAACATTTTGTAATACAACATGCATAAGTTTCACTCCCTCTTGCCTAATAAAGCACACTTCATGAGGTTTCCCGCTCTCACCAAAACAAGGTGTTTCTACTCTGAACGTTTTCAGAGAATAATGGGAAGACAGGAAAGTATGGGACTGAAGTATTGTATTCCCCTTGTGATGTGACGTGTACACTGTGGAGTGTCACAGAGGAGCCTGGGAAGAATTCCTACAGACTTCCATATGAAAACAGAATTTACAAAGAATTTTCTCATCCCCCAAAGCTCTCCAGGCAAGAGTAAGGCATTACTCAGAGAGGAAGAATTATCCATAAACCAGTCAAAGGATATTGGGTTTTATCCTGCTTATGCCATAAACACTCAGCGTGACTTCAGAGAATTAATTTAAATATAATTTTAATTCAGTTTGTTATGGACTTCTGTGACAGTCAGTATCTGTTGGATTTCTCCTTAATTTGTTTGTTATTTTCTTTTAAAAAATAAGTGACCGGGTCTGAAGAAATCCCGTGGAGGGAGTGATAAATTGCTTCTTCCCTTGAGGAGCAATTGAGACCGGTCTGGGACAGAAGCTTCAAGGCCAGAAGAAACAAGATGACAGACAAATGGGAGCAAGAGAGTCACAGCAAGGAGCTCTGAGCCTGCGGCTCAATAGTGAGACTACTGAGAGAGCTGATTGAGCAAGCACCCAGGGCTCAGGGGTGATGGGAAGGGACCAGAGGAGCCGCTGCCCACGTAGTGGGCAGGGGAACTTGTTTATAAGTTCTTTTTTATTTCTATTCTGTCTTAACTAAATATTTGGAGTTTTCTTCCTTTAAGGGGGTTCAGTATTTAATATTTATTCAAACACATTTTGGCTTTTTTTGATTTCTTTTGTTCTAGCAAGTCCGGGTCCCATGGCAACAAGTTCCAAAATGTTGCCACAATTTACAGAGTAACTCTAAGGATTCATTAGTGTTTTAGTGATGTTTGAATTCTGCAGATGGAAGAGCCTAACTTCTTTGGCTTCTGCCTCTTTCCAGCAGGAGTACAAATTCTAGATACTGTTTCTTATAAGAAATACTTAGTTTATATCATGATCAGAGTCTTCAGTTTTGATTTCTTTTCTCTGCAACTGCTGATTATCTGTTGATTATTGGTGCTGGTTTCGGCTACTAAGATGCCATGAAAAAGGTGCAACAAATTTCTGATAGAACTGAGTGGAAACTAAGATGAAGTTGGCACAGGCTCTTCTTTTTCGTGTTCATGAAGCTGACAGACTTTCACTAAAAACTAAAATGGCTTGGAGCACCCAGCTATGGCTTTTTTTCCTCAGTGGTAGAAGGCACAATGTTGAAAGATTGAACATTATTTATTATTTTGCACTCTAGCTACACACACACACAAAAAAAAAAAAACAAAAAAAAAAAAAAAAAAAAAAAAAAAAAAAAGCATTTGAAGATCAGTTCTCCAGGGGAAGCTAACAAGTATTTCTCCATGAATTTCAATAAATATGTGTATTTACGGTATCTTTGAGTCTACAAATGGAATTCCAACTTAAGTGCCCATAGCAAGTCAGCATGGGTTTATGAAAGGCAGGTCCTGCCTGATGAACCTGATCTCCTTCTATGATAAGATGACCCGATTGTTGGATGGGGGGAAGACAGTGGATATAATATATCTGGATCTTAGCAAAGCATTTGACACTGTCCCCCTCCACATTCTCATGGAAAAACTGGCTGCTCATGGCCTGGATGAGCGTACGAT
>VZTM01017863.1:614-36317 GCA_013400555.1 Jacana jacana | reverse complement strand
GTAGCCTGTTTCATTCATCAATGCGACAGCACCCTTGCAGTCTAGTTTCTTTTGTTCCCATTGAAAGCCATCATGATATCTTTACAGTGGACCCATTTGCTGCTGGATGTGGTCTTATTTATCTGTTGTGACAAAGTATCCTCTTTTCCTTCTGCTATCTCGCTGAGCCTTCATTCAGTTGTTTTGTGCTGTAACACCTATATCTCCTTGAACGTGTCACCCCTACTCATGTCCCTCCAGGATCTGTTCTCAGTTCACCCCTTTGACACATGTGGGCTTTTCCTCAACGACAAACACTCAGAATTTGTTCTGTCTCCCACACTTGGCAACTCCCAAAAGCTCAGTTGTCATTCACATTCACATCTCCATGCAGGCCACCCAGCAGCCAACTTTAACTCCTTCATGTCTGGCAGATTAATTTCCAACCTTGTGCAGTAAGATCAGAGAGCTCCAATACAATTTTCAGTAGGATTTTCCAAGAAGATTGTATAAAACATAAAAATTTTAAAAAATATAAATCAGGTCTCTCAACTTTTTTCTCTATCTTTCTTTCATCATGAGTTGACATTTTCATCTAAGATGTGTACTGCAGCTCAGACAGAAATCACGGAACCACAGAATCATCAGAGTTGGAAGGGACCTCTAGAGATTATCTAGTCCAATTTGCCTGCTAATTCAGGATTGCCTGGAGCACATCACTCAGGACTGCATCCAGGAACTAGATACAGCAGTTGCTGATTAGGATCAAGGGCAGCTCTATGTATGAAATTAACATTAGTACCTTACTGGCCTTTTCCTCCCCTAAAAATTTCTGTTAATTGATTATACATTTTCTTACACAGCCACAATGACACCTCCTCTCTCTTGCTTTTTAAGTATCTGAGGCATATCTAAATTATTTTATTTCTTCATTTGAAGCATCTAGCAACACAGACTTCAAGCATTTGGCCAACTTTTCTCTATCACTGCAGCTACTGGAGCTTTGTTTCTTTCTGAGGTCTTCATTCTCTTCTCATATTTGAAATAATCTTTTAGGAAAGGAACATCTCTCCTGCCCAAAGCTTAATATTTGTCATCTAAACACTTTAATAACTTTTATTGTCTTCCTTTTGCCTGCATCACCTTTTTATCTTCTCCTTCCATGAACTTCTGCTTCCACAGACCTGAACCTGCCTCTCTTTCCTGCATCATTCTCATCATCTCCTGTTCTTTGCTTCCCCATAGGAATATTCTGGAAACCTCGATCCATTCATCCGTCCATCTATCTTCTTCATTAAACACATACAAAATTTCACAGAAATTTGATAAAAACTCTTATATTAAAATCTGAACCTGATTTGATTGAAAATCAAATCCCTGCAGTAGACTTGATGACTTCGTGTCAAAGGAGGCCCGTGTTTTATTTTAAAATAAATACATTATTATGTTTCCAAATAAGAGACTGCATAAGCAACAACACATAAAGGATTTTCTAGGCTCTTTTCAAAATGAAAACACAGGGTTATATTTTTCCTATATTGCTACTTATATCTAATAAGCTGCACACCCTAACTTTTCGTGTTATGTTATGTGCCTGTTTTCATTTCATATCATGCTGGAAATTTATATGACACTGCAAGGATTGTTTACGAAGATATCGAATGATTAAGATAAATCTACTTTCTTTATTAATTTAATCAAAGTATTTAATGATGTTCAGTGTACTAAGTGACAGAAAGGTAAATCACCTTCTGGTGCTGTTGTTTCATAAACAGAGTTATAATAGGCAATATGCAGACTAATACACTCACATCATCTCAGAGGACTCATATAATTTTAATTTTTTCTAGCACTGCTCTTGTTTTTCATGGAAGAGAAAGGTTGTTCTATGATAAATTAACCATTAAATTTACATTCTGGTGTTGCTTAATTATATGCAAACAATAATTAAAGAAGAGGTTAGTTATATCGGCACTAGGAACTACTGAATGCATGTAAGTCATGGCATTGAAGTAATTTCAGATTTCTGAGTATATTTCCAATGAAGGGACATAAAACAACACATGGGTGCTTCAATTCTAATACATATGTAGAAGTTTGATCTTCAGAAAAGGTAGGCAATTATTCTATCAAAAATGAACTATTCAACCATCACAAAGCCTCTGCTCTTTGAATCTACATCCTACCTTTGAAGCAATATACACAATAATAGCAATAAAACACGTCCCCTTACCTTGTTTAAGCTATAGTCAGCATTATTATTACAATCATACTTGGTAGGTACTTTAAAAAAAGCTCTGGTCCCATGCAGAAATGCTGCTTTAGAGAACTCTGCTAAAAAGGACATGGGTCAATGCATCAAGGTCAGTTTCATTTCTGGGAACTGTAGAAACTGTGCCAAAACTAAAAGTTAAAACGCCTTGTAGGACATTCGAAGATACATCATGGATTAGAGCATACAATGGACTGCAACTGGAGACACATCTACATGAACCTCAGCAAAAATGCTACAGAGGAATCACCTTTGAAAGTGCCAGCAAACCTGCATGCCTGCAGCACATGGCATCATCTGACCAGAGTGGTCTTCTCCTAGCTTTTAAGACATTCTAGTCATATCTTAAAAATACAGTTATTCTCCAGGTTTTCTACCTATTTTCAGTCTTAGTGGATGACAGTGGTGCAGTAACATCTTCAGCAGGGACAACCTGTCAGGCACACACCCACAAGTGTTCTAATTTGGGTATCATGAAAAGCTGCATCAAATTCTGTGCCTATTTTAGGGATGCACAGTCCCCTCCACCTCTCCACCCCTCTTAGATGCATCCATTCAACGTGTCCAGGTTCCTGCTGGGATCCAGTCTTTTAATAGCTATACAGCACAACGCAATAAAGGGGTCTGACACCTTGTTTCTCCTCTCCTCCAAATCAGTGCTGCTCAATAACTAAATAATCCTAATTTAAAGGCTGCTTAGAAAACAATGAATAAATAGGCAAATAAATAAAAATCATCAGGTGTCCCTGCTCTCCAATGAGTGAGTATCCCTGATCCTCAGATGATGGCTTAGGAATCATGTGGGGACAAGCACAGCCAGCCTGTAACACTGCAAAGAGGCTGACAGTAATGCAGTTGGACGTTCCCTTTGAACAAAACTTGGCTGCTGGCGTGCAATCTGTTTGAGACGGTACCAAGAGGACAGCTCTGACAAATGCCTTGAAATTCAGTGCCCCTGGCCCTACCCTTGCCGTGCTGCAGTGTGTAGCAGAGGATGGTGACAGTTCAAATGGTTGGCTGGCAGATACATTCACAATACATTAACATTTTGCTAGAATCCTGCCAAGTGTCTCTCTGGTCTCAGCGGGAACCAACCAACTGCTTCAGCTACATTTGGATGGGACAGCTGCTTCATCAAAATATTCCATCTGTGGATGGTTTCGCAGAGTGCAGAACATAGCAATAGCCTCTTTCACCCCTTTCCAAATGTATCTTTCATGTTAGAAAAGCTTAGTTTGATCTGCATTTGTCCAGTCCACAAGCATCTTGGTAATAGAAATCAAAGATTCTCCTTTTCCCAAGGTCTGACACAGAGACCATAAACTCTGTCCATCAGTCTTAGGGCAGCATCACCAAGACCTGGCTCATGCTTTCATTCTGCCTCCAGAATTATGTAGGGATTTCATTAATGGAAGATCAAATTACCTTGACACATCTAAAAGTACTAGTCCAGCCACCTCTGTGCACCCTAGTAAAAACCTGTGAGGCAGCCCATGAATTACCTAAAGGTCAATTATTTCTCCTCACTTAAATTTTTCACCTTGAAGGTTTCTAGCTGTGGAAAGACTCCCACTTCCCTGCAGGGAGCTCCTGATGTCCTCAGATGTGTGTGGGGTCAGAGAGGGCTGGAAGCAGGAAAGTCAGCAAAAGCTTCAGTGAGAAAATGCTTCCTCCTGACTCCCTTGGAAAAATAACACAACCTGGGTGTACATCAACTCTACTTCCCATTCCATGGTACTGGGTCCTCCATTCCTGATAAGCTCTTGTTGGCTCAGGGCAGTGATGAAAAAAAGTTGAATTTTAGACTAACCCAGTAACACTAAGCCTCTTCCCAACTAACCAGGCTTGTGCAACACCACAAAGTTCAACTCTGACATGCAGAAATAGAATTGCAAGAAATGAAACTTCTGTTTCTCACTCTGGGGAATGGTGTAGCATTGGCTGCTTTGGATTTGATACAAGCTGCACTCTGGAAAGCAAGGGTCCCACTCTTACAGCACTGCAGCGATTATGTTCACCCTTTAACTTGTGTTATACTAGGCATAGTTTTCTGGAGAGAAATAGACATAGGAACCATTAAGAATCAGTTGGTAAGCTGCAGTTCACAGTCTAGGGATCAGAGGTGAAGTTAAAGGAAGGTTAACATTATGAAGAAAAAAAAAAAGAACAAAATGAAGAAGAAAGGAATTGGACTGCTGTTTTACCAGGCAGCATATCTGCAGGGCTGCTCAACACATTGCAGTGTGAGCCCCTTCTGATTTGCACATTAAACACTGAAAACACAGGGTAGAAGAGGAGGGAGGCAACATTCAGAGATTATCCTTCAGATGGAGAGAAGTCATGTTTGGGTTTTGTACAGTATAATTTCAGAGAACAAATCAGATGTCATCTAAAAGAATCAATACAGTAGCTCTGAGCATAAATCCAAGACAGAAAGCACCAATAATTTATGCACACAGTTATCAGATGCATAGCATTTACTCCAAGTGTAACACAAGGAGCATTTTGGCTCAGAGTCAAGAAAACAGACAGTATAGGAGAGAGGAGCTAGTTGAACATTACATTTTCAACTGGAAAATAATCCTCAGCCCTTTAAGGCCCAGTTTCAAAGAGGACTGAAACAAACAGAAACAGCTAAAATGGGTCACAGAGTATTACAGATAGTTGCCTAAATCAGTCTGCTAGCAAATCAGCAAATTGATCGGAGTAAGAATGGACCATAAAGCAGTCCACATACATAAAAGAATAAAATAAATTAGTTTTCACTGACCAGATACTATGTTCTCCACCTCCAGTAGTAGCTGGCTATACACTGCCCATAAACTACTTCAGTGTAAAACCTGCTACAGATTAGAGATACATCCAGTAAAGGCTTAGCTATTGTAATTTATAAGGGCCCAGGTTTTCGTTATTTACTGGTGGCTCTGATTGCTCTTAGCTGAACGACTCAGCTGTTTGTGAACTGAGACCCAGCTTGGTGCAGAAGAGCTGTGTGACCCTGATTCTGTTGGGAGATGGTGGTGAGCATGTCTATCCTCATGGTGAGAACATCCAAGAGTTAAGAGTGTGCAATACCAGAAAAGTGAAAATAAAGACAGAAAAGTACCAGCAAAGATGTATTACCCAGCAGCTCCAGTATTCAAGAGGGAAAAATTATTGACATGTAAAAGGTATAAGACCCTAATTAAAAAAACAGGCAATCAGAAGATGGCAGCTCAGCAGCATCAGGGATCAGCCTGTTCCAAGGAGCAATGGAGATGAGCCCGTCCCTGTCTGATTGATGAGTGCCTTGCCAACAGAAACACTGTAGTGAGCATATTAATGCTGAACCCGTTAGCTCATTAATCCTAGCTATCTACTGTGTGGATTAGCCAGTAAAGAATTGCTGTGTACAAGTTGCCCACATCCCGCTTGGAGATTCTCCAAGTGCACACTAAAGTTGCCTAAATCAAGTATGTGGGAAAAGAAGAGTTACAGTTCACCCAGAAAACTGTCCACACAACCAAGTTTTTTTGTAGTAGGCCAAGAAGCTTTCTTCTTTCTGTGCCTTTTCTCACCTGCAATCACTTTTTTCCTCTCTGATCAAAAGGCAGACTAACCGAAATGCTGGCTCTGAAGCAAACCTCAAGGAGGAATGTGTTAAAGCAGCAATGATTTTTGGATCACCCCTGCTATATTTCCTCCTCCCATCACAACTGTCCTACTACTGCTCAGGTATGGGTTAAAAAGGACAGATGCTCCCTTGGTCCAAAGGATCACTGAGCAGTAAATAATATTCCTTGGTTTTGGCACAACTAGACACTTTCAAATGCCTCGCAGGAGAAGTTCATTTCTTCTGCTGGGGTCAAAACTAGTAATTCATTGCTCTAGCTCTCAGCAATCTGAGAAAAAAGAAAAAAACACAAACAAGGCAGCTTCAAAAAAATGAACACTGATGACAACTGAAAGAAATATCAAGCAACATCCAGAAATCTCAGTGAGAAAAAAAAATATCTAAAAAGCACATGCTGGGATGTTAAATGGTTCAAACACTGCTGTAATATTAACAGTATTGAAACATGGCTGGCAAAAATTATAAAAACAACCACTCGTATTTCTTTCCTGAAATACTTTAGTTGTAGTTTTGTACTGAAATAGAAGTGCTAAAACCCAATACATAAATAAAAATATCTTTTAAAATCAAGATTTATAGTTGCCACTTGGCTTTTAATTTATCGTCTTTTTCTAATTAGCAGGCTGTGTCACTGGAAGAGAAGAACATTAATGGCACAAGGCAAGAGTGTCATCTACTACAGAGTAAATCTTGAAGAAAAAAAATCAAAGTAGTTGTTTAAAATAAATCAACAGCCTTGGTGGAACTGGCTTTGCACATGGCAGGTATTTACTGCCTCTCACAATCTTTACAGAGGCACAGTAACTGGCACCAACTGGTTAAAAATAAAACAAGAAAGGTACTTCCAACAAAAGAAATGAATAATACTGTTTAATATTTCCTTTCTGGTTACGGTAGAAAACAGTCTCTTGAGCAGAGGGAGCACAAAACGGAGATGTATTTAAATCACAGTGCTCAGCCATGAATTCTACCCTCGGTCACCCTGGTGTCAATTTAACAATATATATTGCTATTTCATTTTTATTTCATTTCATATTTCATTTTATTCAGGAAACACACTCTATCATATTTAAAGGCCAGTTGTCTTGGAAGACTCATTCTTCAGACACAGAGTGCTCAGCTTTTTCTGGGTTCCAGTTGGAGACACTTTAGACATGATCCCACAGACACTACCACCACTACAAAGCATAAGACACCAAAGGTTTTCTGCTTTCAAGCACAAACCCACAGGACTAAGCAGCACCTTGTAATAATTCCCAGCTCCTGTTCTATCCCAGAGTAGGCACTGCACTCACAGAAAGCTCAGACATTTTCCAATCTAGGCAGAAGTTACTTCTTCTGCAGGTATCACCTGCTGGAAAGTGCGGGTTTTCAGTACTCAGTGCCCAGATTTGATAGAAGGTCCAAAGTCAACAGTCATCCAAACAGTCACATAGGCTTTTAAAGTTTAGTGTACTTGGACTAGCAAAGGCTGCATTTTTAACCTTTACATCAGTAAATAAATCAATCCTGCAATCTGTTCTGCTAAAAATCTAATTTTAATTGAAACAGACTTAGTTTTTTGAGGGGAATTAATTGTGATGACAACAAAGATGGCAATGTAGCTACTCTTGGGCTAAATCTAAGAAAGGATTACAAAGTTTAGCAAAGGTCACAGATCTCCCACTGCAGACATTTGTGTTTTCCAAGATAAAACCAGCGGGAACAAAGCAATCATCTATTCTGAGCTACTCCATGACGTGAGACCCTTTCACTCTGTGCAGCAGGGAAAACCCTTCTTCCTCAGTGTGTTCCTACCTTTGAGTTCTTTAAACTGTCATTGAACTAGGTCAAATATTTTCTAGGAGGGATGATACTGACCCTGTTTAAGATTTCATGTGGGCCAACTGAGTCTGGTGTTTCATACAAAGAGCTTTATAAAATAAAGGTTCATGCTCCTTTTCTTCTCAGCTTGCATGGCAGCTTTCAGGAACAGCAAGGAGAGATCAGCCTCTTCGCACAATGGTATAAGAATCCAGCTTTTTCGTCACAAGATCTTGCCCCGTCTTTCACCAAAATGCCAGCTGCTTCCCTAGAGAAAAGCAAGGCTTCGGATTTTTCAAATCTCAGTGCTCAGCATTTCTGACAACAATCAAAACTAACCTTGATGCTTGTGGTAACACTCTCCCTCCATGCTGTACAGACTCTGGGTACCAGCAAAGAACGATGGTCTCAGAAATCAATTCAGATTTTGTGGAAGAGGAAAATGCATTTTTTGTGGTCCTTTTGCTTTATTTTTGCTTTCTGAAGACAAGTTATGGGGTTATGATAAAATATTAAAAAAAATATTTTTTTTTTAAAAAGCCCATTCTAGAATAAGTGTTCATGTTTAAGGAGAAAAAAAAATTGCATTTTAATAACATTTTTTTACCTCAGACTTTTAACCTACCCTGGAAAGGGTTCCCTGACATCTAAATAGGTCCTGTGTGTGGAGAAAAGAAAATTTTAAAAATCTGTTCAAGAGTTTGTATGAAACATTACACCCAGCTCACTAATGGATCACTAATGTAAGTGTACTGGGTTTATGCAATGAGGTTTTTCAACAGGGGCGTGCTGCAGGGCTGGCAGCCCATAGACAGAAGCCCACTAAGAAGCAGGTTTTCTGTCAGGACCTGTGGCCTGTCGGGGACCCATGCTGCAGCAATTCATATCATCATCGAATGGTTGGAGTTGGAAGGGACCATAAAGATCATCAAGTTCCAACCCCCCTTACATGGACAGGGACACCACCCACCAGACCAGGTTGCTCAAAGCCCCATCCAGCCTGGCCATCCACTTTCTTGAAATGCTGCACCCTCTGTAAAGGAACTGCATCAGAAAAGCTTATGAAGGACTGTTTACATGGGAAGGACCCCACACTAGAGCAAGGGAGCAGCACAAGGAGGAACGAGCAGCAGGGCCCAAGTGTGATGAACTGACCAGAATCCCTGTGCTGCTCAAGAGGGAGCAGGTAGAAGAGTCAGGATGAAATTGCGCCTCAGAAGAAGTGGGGTGTTGAGGAGGTGGGTTTAGTTTTGGTTTTATTTTTCACTATCCTACTTCATTATTATTTGGCAGCAAATAAAAATGAACTTCCCCATGTTGCCTGTTTTGCACATGGTGATATTTATTGAGTGATCTCCCTGTCCTTATCTTGACCCATGAGCTTTTCATATTATATCCTCTCCCAGTCCTGCTGAGAAGGAGTGAGAGAGATGTTTGCTGGGTACCTGATGGCCAGCCCACATTAACCCACTACAGTAAGCAGGTATGGCATGAAGTATTCAGTATATACTTTCAAATGCTTGAAGAATGATACATACAGGCTAAAAACGTGAAGAACAAGGGGCTCGGCCAACACAGCTGGGACACAGAAAGGAGAATATAGCAGAATTACTGGCATAAGTACATGTCTGATATTCAGACTAGAGAGAAAGAAATCTTTTTTGCAATGAGGGTGGTGAGAGACTGGAACAGGTTCCCCAGAGAGATGGTATGTGTCTCTTCCTTGGAAGCATGCCAGGTCAGGTTGGTTAGGCTCTGAGCAACCTGATCTAGCTGAAGATGTCCCCGCTCATTGCAGGAGATGTTGGACTAGATGACCTTCAAAGGTCCTTTCCAATCCAAACCATTCTATGATTCTATAGCACAGTGCCGAGCTATCAGCCTGGACTGGTTAAGCAACAGCAGGCTCAGCAACCACATGCATCACACCAGGTCTACTCCAAAACACTTGCTTATAATGACATATAAATTAAACCCATAGCATAAATGATATCTGAAATTTAAGTAAATGCTTAGCACACATTAAATAGTTCAAATAAATGTGTGACAAACAAAAGCAGCCAATAGGGAAGCACATGACGTACAGGAACATGTTTACATGCTCAGGGACCTACACTACATCTCTTGCCCAGCAGCCGCTGAGCAATTGCTTCTTATGGTGTCATGGTTAACCACAGATACCCAGGTTTGCTATTTACTGAATAAAGAAACCCGTGACACAAACATGCTGCTAAAATGTAGCTCTGTGGTTAAAGGCAACCAAGTCAGAGTCCTCAGTGAAAGGACACAACAAGCCAGAGGTCATGATGGGAGCCCGTGATACAGAAATGAGTCAAACTCCCATTTCCTGAGTGCATAGGGTTAACCACACGGTACTGGAGCATCTTACAAAACTCTCAAAGAAGGTAGAAAATCAGCAGTGGCCCTGAGAACAGAGAAGATTTAATTTGATCATGAAGCTGGCATGCAGCATTACAACTGAAATACCTGCACTTTCTTTTTCATTTTGGCTTTGTATCTCTTTTGTTCACCCTCTTTTTCCCGTGCATTATTGCAGAGGAACTGCTGACAGTCACTACTTCAGATGTGGGACTTTATCACAGCAGGATTAACTAAATCACAAAGGCAAAGCCCATACTGCATCAACCCCCTTCCTTTCCACATCCCAGAGGCAGATGGCAATAAGAAATGAATTTTCTCATATTGTTAAAGCTTATGCTTTTTCACCTGTGAGAAGGATTTTTGCTGTGGTTCAAGGAGGAACACTATTTTACAATTACAATGGAAAAGATGAATAGGCTCTACGTCAAGATGACTAATATGCTCTGTAGGTTTGCAAAAAGCAGGGGTTTTTTGTTTTTTAATTTTTGTAAAAGTTGTCAAAAACTGGTTTTGCTTTGCACAGAGCCTTGTGCTAAGACACATGTAGCTTATTAGCATGAATACTTTCAACACAAACATATGATTACACAATGCCATGTTGGAGATGCTTTTTACCCCACACACAGACTGGGACTTCCCATGATATTGAAATATGGTGGTAGACTGGCACAACACATTTCTGAATTTCAGGCTATCACAGGAGTGTTGCTGGTGGCAAGGCACTGAACATGGTGGAGCCGGAATTAACTTTCTCAAGACCTTTGAGATACAGCAGAAAGAGGAATCCCTGCCAGAACAACACAAGTGAAGAATTGTGCAAGAACAAGTTGGAGATATGAATCTTTTCACAAGATTTGCTCCTGCAAAGGCACTTCTTTAGGGAGATAGGGTATATCTCATGCAAGCTATGAGAACAAGGATGAGGTTAAAACCCCTGTTATTTTGCTAAGGATACATCCTACAGCTGAATTCTATCAAAGAGGCCCCACAAATGCAGAAAAGCCATTTTTGGTTCCATGCAGATAGCAACAAATAAGGCTCTTACTACTTTCAAATGCAATGCAATGATTAGCCATGGAAAACTGTCTCCTGCTTGTGGTTGCTATGGCAAAAGCAAATTTCTCCCAGACAGCATATATTCATCCTAGGCAGCTCTTGGGCAAGTACAGGAAAACTGTTGCAAGGTAAACTTCAGCATGCACAGTGTGTACATCATTCTCAGCCTCCTCTTGTGATGCTCCTCTTGCTCCAAGGGACCTTTTGTGGCTTCTCCAAGCTCAGATATGTATTAACTACCACAAAAAAACACTGTTCTGAAGAAATCGCATGGGGAAAAGTAATTCCAGGCAACGTCCTGAGACAGATAAACCATTAAAAAGTCATGTAGTCAGCATTTTCCTTAGTCTTTGAGCTTTGCATAATGGTATTGTCAAACAGAACATTATGACTATACTAATGACTTCCTCCAAAAAATCACTTAAGAAAAACAAGAAGATCAAGTTTTTGGGACTCTTTCTGATACGTTTGGGAACTGAACCATGAATCACACACTTCCTCCTCGCAGTCATAAGACAATGAAACTTTTTCCTCTCTCATAAATGAGATTGGATTTGAGATGAGAATGACTGACAATGGACTATTAAGTCTCCCAAACCATTCTTCTTTTCCTCCTGTCCCCCTTCCTTTTCTCTTGAGAAACTGAAAGATGCCCCACCTTTCCAATCCAAATTTAATCACAAAATAATTTAATCACAGAATAAATGGCCAAGTACAATCTTCCTCTTTCTAGACAATTTTTTTTTCATTAACATATTGCTTAATAATTGGTTTTCTTTTACTGTACCTCATATTGATTACGCATTATATTTTCATATATTTTCATATATTATTTTCATAGCAATAGTGGGAAAGTGAACACCATCTTCCACTATTGAGACATTTAATATAAGAGGATGTCTGGAACATATTAGATAGTCATGTCAAACTAGAACAAAGCTGAAGTTATTAAAAAAGCACTATTGTTTAAGTTACTTTTCTAGAAAAAAAATAAAATATATGTTTGTTAAAGTCTGTACTGGTGCCTTTATCATGTCAAATTTCATGTAGAAGACCGTTCACATAGCTATACGCATAACCAAGGTTTAAGCTTTTGACTTTTAGCACAACAAGTTTAGAGTAACTTATTGCTCTTTAAATGAAGGTTGAGCTTCCTTACACTCATCACAGCCTCACATGTATGTTGGTCATTATCATGAAGTAGTTGTGAGCCTCCATCCAGCTGATCTTGAGGTCATGTGGTTGTAAACTCACATGCTTGCTTTGAGAGTTGTTCCTCTACTCTCTGCTTACAGAATATCTCCGGTACATGCTACGTCCTGTGTTTATTTAACTGTGAGTGCTGTCATTATGTGGATCCAGAGCCCTCTGGTGAGTAATGATTGAGCCTATCTGTTCTGTCCAAATCCCACAGACTAAAATTGCCAAGGTACAGAACGTAGACAGCCTAGAACTTAAATTTCTAGACATATGATGCATTTTTGCACAATATTGAAGTCAGCCTTAAGCTTCACGATAAAGTACTATTTTTATGACAGTCTCATTGCCTTTTTTTCTTGCACATCTTTTCACATCACTAACAGTTAGCATCAATGAAACATATACTTCAGCTTTATTTAGCAATTGTTCTCTTGAAATCCAAAGAAACTTCATAGTACAACTATTACTCACTTACCATTTTCTTTTGGGGCCTCAAAACATTTGCTGGTTTTCTTAAATTACCCCACTGCAGAAACAGAGGTTTGAAGTGAAAATTCAGTTTTCATGTAGTATATTTAACTCATAGTTGGAGAAAAATCCTTCACATGTAATCCCTAAAAAATTAGTTAGGATAGAAAAAGAATCCAGTGCAATTTAGCTCTGTGACTTTTTAACACTTCAGATGGGCAAATCCGAAATGAGAGCATGGGATTGTAGCTGCTTCTAAAAAAATCCCACAGAGAAACATAAGTATTTATGCTTTCACTGATTTCTATCCTGTTTCAATGTGTCCGTGTTCATCTTTCACTAGCTGATCTCTGTTACTAATGAACTCTCAAGATTCAGTGAGTTCTCAAGAAAAATTCCCAAGTTGATCTTAAAATGGTTTGAGTGCAGTCCAAAATCCAGGATGCACAACACATCCTGGAAAGCATTTTCACATGGTTCATCTCTTTACAAAACATTATTCAGTTGGTATATATACATAACTGAAGTGTATATTTGTGTTACTTGAACACAAAGAAAAGTAAGAAAGTGATTTAGAAAAAACTTATTGAAGTGAAGGAGTCAAAGAGCTCTAAAAAATCCATTTACTTCAGCTGTCCCAGAAAAGATTGCTTTCTGTTAGCACTCGGACCAGAAAGAAGTCTACCTATGCATTTCTCACAGAAACATGCATCTATGTTTTATGGCCACGTGTGGTACACACCACTGAAACATCTCTGCATCATTGATGTGAAAAAGAAATTCTTCCTCAAGTGATTCCCAGAGTTTTTGGAGCAAAGCTTCCTGGTACCCTGTTATTTCTATTAGTCCATCCCAATTCCTCCCATTGTTACTGCCTCAGCAGGTTCACCTCCTGACCTGTTCCTAAGCCCTCTCCCCAGAATGCCAACTCTCCTCATGCTTTGTTCTCTTGTCACCTCCAAAACATGCAGGTGATACTGGAAATCAGTAGAGATCAGGGGAGAGGAACAGAAAGCATTAAGTACCACAAATTCACCTGATTAACTAGGCTATGAGTAACTTCAAATCAATTTGGACTGACTAACTGTGGAGTAGATAACTGGCAATAAGCATAGGTGGGATGTTGTGTGAGGACACACATCACAGCTACCTTTTCATGATTGTTCAAGGTTCCAGTCCCACCTCCTGCCTGGGCAAATGAAGGCAAGAGTAGTGTTAAAACACAAAGAGAAATTAGGAAGGAGCAAGAAGAGCTGTTGAACCATCCCAGCCTATATTTTACCTGCAAGGTTTCTTGCCGTGATGACTGGATTAGGCCACACATGTTAATGAAGAAAGAGGAAAATTAAGGCCAGGGTAAAAGCACAAATCACCATGACTCCAAATGTTTCCAAAAGCACAAATGCTTTTAACACCGATTGAAATGAATCATAATCTTTCTCTTTGAGTAACAGCAAAGAGCAATGCTCTAAGTGCTATTTAAGATACTTTGCCTGTACTGAAAATATTTACAGCTTCTGCATTAGTGCGTATATTAATTGCCCTTGTAACTTTACTGACCTAACAAAGCTTTCAGGAGTGATAGAGCCCATGATAGCAGCTGTTTTGAAGTTCTAATTAGACAAAATCAGAATTAATTTAATAAGCTCTGTTTTCAGTAAATATGTCAAGTAGCTTACGCTCAACAAACAGGAGCTGCAACATCACTGACTACTGTTTACCTGGCAGCTCTTAATGTTTTTCTGCCTCTGCCAACTGGTTCAAGTCTGCTTTCCTCTAAAAGACCCCAACATTTAGCCATTATCTATCTCTCCCCACCATTATTCCAACCACTCCAGTCTTCCAGCCCCACTTGTCATCTTCTCCACTGCTGCCTTCTGGCTCTGCAATAACTTCCCAAAAGGGTATACAATATGGCTTCTCCTGGAGAGCAAAAAGGAAATATTTCCTAGGAAAATATTTTATGCATTGATGTTACCATTAATTCCTTTTAAGCAACTTGAACCTGTTACCTTCTAAACCTTAAAGCTGTTGAAGATCAAAGCAAGATTTACTATCCCAGCAACATGAGATATGCCTCAAAGGATCCTCAGTTTATCTGCCCTGGTGCTCTATCGTAATGTTTGTAATCAGTTCTCAGATAACACCATGACAAATAGCACTACATACGGCACTAATTCCAGACTGGTGCTAATAAAAACAAGAGTGGTAATAATATCTAGCATTTTCCCACTGGCTGTGATTGTGCTGGAGTACAAATGGTGCCTGGAGACAGTGTAGAAGGAGACAGGAATTTTATTTTCTTTTTACAGATGATTCACACTATCTTCTTTCGCCTTTAGGATTGCTCTCCTCTAGAGATAGGAGAGACAAGCATGGCTGATTTCCTTTACGACTATCACTTAGTGACACATAAATGCTACTTGCTTTATGGAGGGAAGGATATCAAATGCAAAACAAGTATAACAGCATGGAAAGTGAATGAACAACAGAATCTGTGGGCCTCATCCTTAGCAAGCTGAGCAGTTTTGCTGACACGGTACACAACAACCGCAGATCTCCATCTGTAGGAAAAATACCAACCCTAAGCCACTTTCCAAGCAGAATCTTGATGCCCACCTCATGTTCTGGGAGACAAAGTTCTGTGAAAGTCATTTTCAGACTCAGTGGCTGAGAGAAGATTGGCTTTATGGTCACAATGTGAACCAGATTTCAACTTCATCAGAGATATTTTTGGCATTACAGAATAGTAGAACCATCACGACTATATCCAGGGTTTCTTTATGACAAGGGGGCTCTATACTCATTCCCAAAATCCTTATACAGTATGCTGGCTGACAGCATCCATGTTTCAAGGCACAGGCGATTTAGATGTATACAGTGTAGATATAAAAATAAAACAAAAAGCCTAAATTTTTCTAACAATGATCTAGGGAGGTTGGACTTGATGACCTTTACAGGTGCCTTCAACCTAAACTATTCTATGATTCTTTATATTGCTCCAAAGAAAGAGCCAAAACTAGACTGGGGGATTGTGGCAAAAGAACTCATTTATCTCTCCTGGCTATAGAGAGAGGGTAAGTGGATAGCTCAGATCTTGACCACAACAGGGTAAGCACTCAAAACAAAAAAAACAAGAAAACAAAAGAAAGTCAAGCAGAATTAATCCCACCTTTGGCTAGGTGTATATGTTACACTCACAATTTACTTGCTTTGCATGAAACAATTTCTTGTGTCAACCAAGGACCTACCTTTGGGGAAAATCTCTTAGAGTTCACGAGTTAAACTGCGTTCATAGAGTGCAATAAAAAGTGATCATATTAGACACTTTCTTCTTTTTTTCTTCTTTCTTTTTCTTTTCTTTTTTTTTTTTTTTTTCAAATTTAGACACCTTCTTTCCCAAATTATGGGAGACTTTTTATTTGTAATAATATTTTAATAATACTTTGTCTTCTGTAGCACCTAACACCTCAGCATGGCCGAATACTTCACAAACATTTAATTAAGCCTTTTGATGTCTTAACAAGATCAGCAGGTAGGTGTTTCATAATGGCATCAGATATTTAAAATGACTCATGCACACAGACACACAAAAAACTGATCATTTGTTCAGGGGCAGAAGTGGGGCCACAATATGGAAATTTCATTGCCACTTCTCCAGCCTGACTACCTGAGGACTCTCTGACTTTCAAGGGCCTAAGGTGGACAGTGCTATGTCAGCCAGCAGTGAAGCTGACAGCTAGAAAGGAATGTGAAACAGTGTATTATGGCAATCTTCCCAGGATTCCAAGTGACAGAAGTTAGAGTGTGTAGCCCTTGGCTTCATTCACAGATGGACGGAAGGGTATATGTTTATTCTCCATTTCTGAAGAGGCTACGGACAACTGCAATGCCCAAGCACAGTGTGTTCTCTCCTGGCATCCAGAATGGCATCTCAAAACACAACAGCAAGGTCAAACCTTTGCCCATATGAGCTGGCAGAGCTGGCTGGGAAGCTGCAAGCTGGCATATGACACACAATTCTCAGACTTCCCCCAGGCTGCCACGATCTATGGCTGTGTCACCTGTCTCACTAAATTACAGGGATATGTGCATCCTCGGACAGCAGAAAGGAGGCAATAAAAGGAAGAAAGTTGACACTGAGATTGTACATACTATGCTGTATAGTGAGGTCTCAGTCTTCTGGCTAATGAAATCAAAACTCATCTGGGGATTTATCCACAAGTCCCATTTATTATAATCTTTGTGTCTAAAGCCAACTCTTAAAATCCTACCTGAATCTATCCTTTTCATCCTGCTCCAGAAGATTTCTGATCACCTATTGACTTGTAGAGGTAGCTGAAGAGAGCCACCGGACTTGTGTCTGCTCACAGCAGGTTTCTAAGTGTCATTGGCTGATCTCTTTAGCTTTGTTTGCCATATTTCAGTGACATGAAATCAGAGCTAGCAATTTGGTAGATAGCAAAGAATTTCCTGCTCCCTTCTCAAGAGTCTTAGCTCTGAACCCCAGCCCAGGCCAAACTTCTTCAGTCATATAAGCCAAGTCATTTCTCTATCATATACTATGGCATCCAAACTTTAATAATGTGGCAAGAGAACTTCCCTGCCTTGTATGCAAGCTCTGAAACAGGATATATATTGAATCAATAACATTTTGCACAGGTACCAATGAGTAAAATGTTACCTAAATGCTGTATTTAGATAAATAAAAACTCAAGTGTGAGGTAATCTTTTACTTGCCACACTTTTAATTCCTTCCTCTCAGCTTTCTTATCTAACAAGGCATGCAGCAGTATCTGAAAGAGAGGTCAGATGTTCAGGGCTCCTTGGGTACCTTCCACATTGCTGCGCTGGTACAGGCTGTTTAAGCACCTTACTCATTTCTTTTCTTTATCCCCTTTCATTCTGTAAGCTTTGATTAAGTAACAGCACAGGGAACAAGTCCAAAGGACAGAGAGGAGAGGAACACCTGCCAGACCAATGTAACTGGTATATACACATCCATCTGAGCCAAGCAGGGTGGGCAATTAACTAAATTGTTTAATCCATCCCTTCCAAACTCTCTGTATGCTAATGCATTTGAGGCATTCCAGTCAATCACTATATACAACAGACTTAAAGATGTCTTAAAGAGAGATTACTGCAGGATTTTATGCATCTTAAAGGTTTTTATCTCTGCTTGTAGAGGAATATTGTTAGAGTCTATGAAATATCGCTACCTATTCCATATGCACACTTTGCATTAGTAGAATGCACGGCAAGTAATTTGGCTAATGCACTGCATTTGGAGAAGACCAACAAGAGCCAGGTAAAGAGCCACGAGAAGTAGCTTTTCTGCCACTTCTTAAAAGCTCCAGTCTGCTTTATAATTTCCATATTTTACAAGTCTATATGCTGGCATTTCTAAGTAAGATTTATGGTGGCTTGTTAAATGAACAAGATTGCTTAAAATAACCATCAAACACCCAGTCTAGCCTGGCTTTCCTGAGACCTGGAGGCTTTTTAGTGGGACTAAGTGCCTACGGCACATTTGAAATTCAAAGCATTAAAAATCAGGATACCTTTTTAAACTGTACCATGTCAAAAGGCCTTAAATAACCTGCCTAGGATCTTGTATTGAGTCCACAACCATAAGCAGTCCGTTCTGTAACTGCATACTTCATTCTTTCAATGGCTTTGCAAAAAACATGACCTTAACAAACACATCACTGATAGCAAAGCAGCAACTGAAACACTTTCAGCTGGAAATCCCTGTGCATACCACAAAAAAATAAAGTAAAATACAGACATAAAGAGTAAATCCCCACTTTGAGAAAGATTTTGCTTCCTACTACTCAGACAACTTGTTAATGTCTTTGGTTATTCTTCAGAAGCAATGCAGGGACCCATACTTTGAAAGCGCTTTTGGTACTGCGCTTGCAGGTGGGCACAGACACCAGATACTTCCCTTCCTACCTCATTTCATTTCTTGAAGCTGAACACCAGTATAAATTTGAGAGGGATGGGGCCATTCAGCAGAATACAACATTCTTTGAGAATTACTGCCTGGAAATGTAAATTGACAGGTATCCATTGACTTAAGCTGAGACAAGAAGAGAAGCCAAGATGCTCTACAAATGTCTACAAATGCAAACAAGTGACAGTTTAGACCTGACTCTCTTCCCCATGGAGTAGTGTGTCCAGCTTTGGAGTCCTCAGCACAAGGATATGTCCTGTTGGAGTGAGTCCAGAGGAGGCCATAAAGATGATCAGAGGGCTGGAACACCTTTGCTATGAGGACAGGCTGAGAGAGTTGGAGTTGTTCAGTCTGGAGAAGAGGAGACCTTATAATGGTCTTTCAGTATCTGAAGGGGGCCTACAGGGGAGATGGAGAGAGTCTTTTTACAAAGGCATGTAGTAGTAGGACAATGGGTAATGACAATTCAGTGGAAGAGGGTAAATTTAGATTAGATATTAGGAAGAAATTCTTTACTGTAAGGATGATGAGACACTGGTACAGGTTGCCCAGAGAAGCTGCAGATGCCCCAGCCGTGGAGGCGTTCAAGGCCAGGCTGGATGGGGTTTTGAGAAAACTGGTCTAGTGGGAAGTGTCCTTGCCCAGGGCAGAAGATTTAGGACTAGATGATCTTTAATGCCTCTTCCAACTCCACCCATTCTGGGTTTCTATGATTCTGTGACTAGGGAACATTTTCTTTCCCTACACCCAATCTTTTAACATGGAAGAGAACATCATTTAGAAGAGGAAAGCAAAGATATTTTTTACCAAAGAGCTAAAACCCAAAGTGTAATTCCCTTATTCCCTGACACAGGATAGGTGGGGATGTCATATCTCAGAGTCCTGAGATCAATTGACCTGGAAAGACATTATGAGAATACACACTTAAAATTTACAACCACCCAAAGACATTTTGATTTGCCTCTGGCTGAGGACAGGAACAAAGAAATAAGGCAGTCATAGGGACAAACAGTCCTTTCAGGACATCAGCCTGAAATAGATTTCACATAATCTTTATATCTTGCAAAGGTGAAATAAATCTGAGGGACAGCAGACAGGACACAGCGACCTAGCCTACCAGAAGTCCATTTCCTTTCTATATCATCTGTCTGAAAGAGCCTCATGAGGGTTTTATGTCATTTCTCAGCTCCACCTACACACAACTCCTGGGGAAGGGCCCAGATATAGATTTGTGTCCCTGCAAATTCTTCATGGCTGTCTGATGCCGGCAGGGGAGCTGCCTGAGGTCAACTCTGCAGACACCAGAATTAAGATCCATTTTGCTGTGTAACTGCAGGGCAAAGCCCATTTGAATGAGAGGTAGGCACCAGTGTGCATTTAAGACCACTGGCCCCTGAGGTCTGAAGTTTCTCTCACAGTAGGCCCTGTGCTAAACAATTCTCTCTCTGTATGGCAAGTCTTTGAGAGCAGAGAAAGCCAACAGATGCAAAACATTTTGCAACTAAATCCATTCAGATGCAGCGTTTCCAACATCATATGGGGACTTTTTGGTGTTGAATATGGAGTCATCACAGAGAAAAATAATGGTGCTATTGAGGTCTTATCTAGCAGCAACTAGATGGTTTTCATCCAGGCTTCAGGCAGTCAGTGCCACATGATAGTCAACAGTAAACCAGGTTTGTGGCAACGGCAGCACAGATTTCTTCCTTCAAGAAACTGAAGCCTTTCTGCAAACTTTTCTCTGCCTGGCCATAAATCCCTTTTCACACTAATTTATTGCACTGTGCCCTGTGAATTCATGTGAAGACAGCTTCATAAAAGAACATGCAATCACCCTTACACTCTGCAATGGCATAAAAAAGATTTAGTGTAAACAAGAATGAGGACTGGAGGGATAGCAGCAGTGGGACGTCTGGTCCTGTGACTAAATTAATACAATGACAGCCACTCTAAAATTTGTCTTTTCTAGCAAAATGATGAGGTACCCTGAAAATCTCCATGACAACACAGCCCAGCCTTGTGTTACTTGATGCTTATGCAAGAAAACACCTAACTACAATGCCTGGGGAAAGCTTTCCAATAAAAAAGAACCCCAAAGGGTTTCAGCTGCTTCTCTCACCTTATTCAGGTTATTCTCTGCGTGTTTGGGGTTTTTTTTCTGAAACTTCAGATAAAAAAGGAATTTCACATGGTCTTCTGATTATATCACTGCTTGTTATTTTCAATTATAAAGACCTGCATCAAAATGTTAAGTAACCTGACTCATGTTTTATTTGGTCAAAGTGCTAAAACCTTGCGTCTTAATATATCTTTGCTTTTCCAGAAGAGCTGTATTGGCTGTTAGTCGCTGTAACAGGCCAGAAGTGCCAAATACCAAACCCACTCTTCTCCACATTGTATGGTATCTAAATTATAAACTACCAAATTAGCCAGCTTATGCTTTAATAGAAGACTCTTTTATTGCAAAAGAGGACATGCTTTTATATCAGAGAGGTTCTTGCCCATAGTGGGTTCAGTTGCTTAAATTGGGACTGATGTCATTTGAGATGGCCTAGGCTTCCATGCTCACCTCCAGCTGCTACTCCAAAAGAGACCAGGGCTCCTGCAGTCCTTGTGTCACATCTGTCACTTCTGAGTGAATAATGCGGACACAAGAACACTTAACACCCAAGTTAAAGGCCTGAGAGCAACTGGTGTCCGGCACTGTAGGAGTCAATGTTCCTCAGAGGTCAGGATTTTATCCCATAAATCTTACCTAGCGCATATCCAGAGTAAAAATCTTATTTAAAAAAAAAAAAAAGTAATCAAATACTTAGTTAAGACCTCATCTCTAGGAAAAGCCTAGACCTTTCTATTTTCTGGGTCCATTCCACCAATTTCAGTGTTCCTGTGAAGTTGTACTAGGTCTGAATCGGGGGTTACAAGTTCAAAAATCCAGGCCTCAAAGCGGCCTTCCTGCCTACAGGCTGACTGAATTTTCCAGCAGAGCTTTCCACTAGGATCACAGAAACACAGGTGGAACAGAATATTCAAATACTTCTTATTAAGTTAACATGGCTGGAGAATTAGCCTGCAAATAAGCCAGGCGGGGATTATATAAGCTTTAATACAATCTCTTATCAGAGCTGAGGAGGCCCTAATTAAACTAACTATGGAAAATAGTACTTAATGAATCTGTAAATAAATACCAGCAGGAGAAACGGCACAGCTAAAGAATACCTACCAGGGAAGGTCTGATCTCAAGAGGAGAGGTAAAATGAGCAAAGCAAGATCAGAACTGCTGCCGTACCCCATCCCAGCTCACTAGGGGATATCCCAAAGGGGAAAGGCACAAACAGCCAGGAGAGCACCCATAACATTTTGCCTTCCCTCACTAGCTCTTATCATGCACCTTCATTTCTGTTCATTTCAGTGGTGTGTAATATTACTAAGCATTCAAAAAACTCCTCAGCTCAAATGTCCTTTGAAGTCTCTCCTTTCACATATTGAATTTCACTGTGGTTAAACCACTGCTAATACTCCAGCAAGTTCTACCTGGCATTGCTTTTGATTATAAGGGTGTGTGCAATATCTTGCCAAGTCCAGGAAACCACAGCAATCCACATTTAAGGGTCTATGGAAAAAGTTACTTGAGTTCATGACAGAAAGGAGGTCACCCAGAATGAGTGAACCAATAAACTCCAGTCAAGTCAGATAAATGACATGCAAAACCTCTGTGGAGGCCAAAACTTCAGGTGAGTCAAACAGGAAATAAAGTTTAGTCATTTTGCTGCAGGGAAAGGTAGGCAGCTGCCTTCCCTGGGAACAGGGTTGGGCTGGTTGTCTTACTCCTGTGGAACACCCTTCCACAATAAAACCACAGTATTTTGACAGTCTGTTATGGGCGCCACACATCCCTCTGCCCATATCCCATTGCTTTGTAAACTCTGCTGAAACAACCAGCCTGTGCAGTAACCAAAGTGGCTGTCCACAACTTCTGCTCCTTTTGAAAATGATTCTGCCTTCCTTCCAGGACAATGTGCCACATGGTTCTCCCAGCATCACTCCAGGAAAGTCAAATAAGCCACAAAAGAAAAAAACAAACAAACACCACACACTTCCACAGTCCTTCATGCCTGTACATTTAGTCCTCCTTTAGAACTTCAGTACTTCTCATCATGTTGACAGCTACAGCTCTGGTTGGAGGACTTCCCCTTCTTCAGCCCTCCTCAGTCATACTCAACAGAGAAATGGCAGATAAGGAAATTAATTTCATTTTAGCTGGTCTGCAACGCTGTTGCACAAAACTTTCTGCAGAGGGACTGTACCTTGTAATTGGGTCCTGTAGAAATCATTTAAAGTTACAATATCCCCTATCACAACTTTCTAAATAGATTTCTCCCCCTTCCCTGGTGACCATCCTTTCCCAAAGGCTTGGAGTTCAACAGCAATTCTTTTTTCTTAGATCTTTTCTTCCCAGTTTGCTCTCAGTTTTTATATTTTTCTCCTTTTGAAAGAAAACTACATTTTTGAATTTTCTCATCCCTTACACTCAAAGTCACCTGAGCAGTAGAACTTATTAGTTGATCTAAACCAGTCAATCTCAATTGGGATATCATATCTTAAGATCAGTATCTGTACACCAATCTACTACTACAGCAATCCTCCTTTCTCAGCTACTCTCTGGAATAGCTTTTGCTGCCCTAGGTGCAGCAGGCATACAGACATTTTTCCCAGAAAGAAAACAAAAACAAAAACCAAGTAGAATTCAGAATAGTCTTATATAAGAAAGCCTAATTTAATTTCTATGATTAGCTTAATACAACCGTGTAAAAGTCCGTAACTTTACAGGAGAACTTTACACAAGCCACTGAGCTGGAAAGTCAAGCTGGGGATCAGCAAATAAACAAACAGATTACTCTTTTCATTTTGTTTGACTAACATGTTTCAACAAGGTTTTTACTGCATCACACTTCATTATGGATACTAATATACCAAGATCTTAAAGGAAAGCTCAGAGACTAGCATCACAATTTCCACATGCAGCACAGAAGAATTAATTTTTTGGAAGCTCCATACAACAGGGATTTCCCTTATTTCATCAGTAAATATCTTAAATTGTTACTGTTGCCTCAACCAGATAACTGAAAAAATGCAATGGTGAGAACAGAATGCCATCATCATGGGGAAGACAATGCCATTAATGAAATTATATGGATTATATGTTATTTCATCTCCTTTACAGTCAGTTTTTGACAACTGATCTTGACACCCCATTCAAACAGGAGTCTTCAGTGCATGTCATTTATAGGCAGAAAATAACCAAAATTTAGCAGAATAATGAACTAACATCAAGATTGACAGACAGAGAGGAGATTTGAAATGTCTCCCTGCACAGAGAACAATATTGATCTGCCACATGTATTTCCAACCTTTAATTTACCCTTTGATGCTATTCCAATGCATTTTTTTTCTTTCTTTCTAAATATGCTTTTCTCTATCTTCATTCTTTCTCAGTTGAAATAACTTACCAGCTTCAGTGAGCCTGCACTTCTGGGTGCTGTCTTCTGAAAAAAAAACAAACAAAACCAACCCCAACAAAAACACCCATGCCTTAGAAGGCAGAGTGTTTATAGGGGAAGTTCCACCACAGTCTGGATTATGTTAAGTGGTGGGAAGGACTGAGATCCCAAACATGTGAGTACATATTCATCTACACCCACAGCATCCCTGACACCATTGGTTGAGCTGGTCTTGCTGGAAGTAGTAGCTCATGTCAAAGCATACACTTTATGTGTGTAATGGCAAAGCTTAGTTTGGATTTGTTTCTTCTTCTGAGAGTGTGGTGGCTTTGTAGAGTAGGGCTGATGGTTGGACAAGATGATCCCGAGGGTCTCTTCCAACCTAAATGATTCTATGATTCTATCAGGAGCAGCAATCCCTTTAGAGTCATCTGTATTTGATACAGTGGTGTTTGTAACAGCACGATGATGGAGATGATAATAGCCGAGTGATGCAGATAAGTACCTTTTGTTCCAATGCGATTCTGCTATAACACAGAGCTGACCATGATGATGACTAGCCCAAGTTAGACCTGGCAAAATGCTGTTCAAGTGATTGTTTTCTCTTTTCCTTTTTTTGCCTGGAACAGAACTATTTTGTTTTCCAGTTTGTATTTCAAGCCTGATGATGCGAAACTGAGAGTCTAACAACTGAAGCTGGAGTGAGTGAGAAGTTATTAATTTCCCTGGAAAACAAACAAACAACACAGCAGGATTTTTGTGTCTCTTAACAATATTTTGTGTGTTTTCAGTCACACTGTGCAGCCATAACGGGGAATAAAACAAGTATAAGGCTTGCTTGTTACACCAGAATACAGAGTAGAGAGCTGCTGTGAGTCTTAAAAGCAATGTGCTATTTTATTGCCAGCTGAAAAGTCCTTTCCAACACAGAAATCTTCTGTTTATGGATAAAAATAGCAGCACAGTGACAGGGCTGTGTCCAGCCCTGAAACAAGACAGCACCTGGCAAGTACCTGCTGGTGTCAATGAGGCGATGTGCAGACACCAATGGTATCAGCTGCTCTGCTCCTGTGCAATGTGACTTTTCCTCTTGCCCTCTACGCATATAACTACGCAATCCCCACCTGTAAGGACTTGCCATTTGTTGTGTTTCTCCTGCATTTTTTGATCTCAGGTGCTGAGCTTTTCCTTTCTGTGCCCTGTTGTGAAGGAAAGTCGTATTTCCAAAGAATCAGTTTTCAAACTTTTTTTTTTTTTGGTTAACCTTTAACTCTTCTTTCTATTTTTACTCCTGAAGCAATTTCCAAATGTTCCTGTCCCCTCCCCGTTATCCCTGTCCTAGCTTTTCAAGTTTATGTCGCATAGAAGCAGATTGGGTTTGGTTTGTTTATTTTTTTCAGAAGCAGAAGGATGGATATCCAAAATGAACCCACTATTAATTTTTATCTCCCTGCAAAATTTAATTAATTTTTAAACATTTTCTCTAGGTCATTTCAGAGGGTTTTACCAATGTGGGCTTTTAGAGGTTAAAAACAAAATAAAAATTCTTCTAACTTTCAACATTTACTAGGATTGTTATTTAGCTTGAATACATCTATTCTCTCTGAGGTGTTACCTTTCTTTTCTTCTGTGTATATTTATAACCAGTTATCTCTGCTTTAATTTCATTAAGCAAGGTCTCAAACTCCAAATATCTTAGCATATCTCCACATCCTGTCCTTCATATCTACATAATTGAGGGCTGAAGCATGGCTTTTTATCTTACATGAGATCCAGAAAGAGCATGGAAGAGCTCTCCATGTTTTAGGGAGAGCAGCCATGACTGTCTCCATCTCATGTTTTCAATCCCTCAGCAGGAACAGCCCAGACCTACAATGTTTGCTGCCAAAGGAAAGATTATCATTAATGCTCTGTGTCCTGTTGCTGCAGGACTAAGGTAATTCCACCATCCAGCAGTCCCAAAGAAGACAGTAGCATCTCACCACTCCAGCAAAGAGAAGCATCTTTTTACTGGGATTGCACCTACAGAGCTTCAAACCTTCACCCACATAATAGGAAAGTTCAGATTAAGTGATAGATCTTACACCTGCTTGAAAAGTAATACCTGGGTCATGGGCTTTAGTTATGGGTTTCTAAATCATATGGGAGCAGAGTCAGGAAACATGTAGCCTGGTTAAAATTTCTTTCCCTGGTTGGTTTTGGAATTTTTGGTGGAGCACAGAGCTCTGTGTCAGAGGAGAAGGTGGCCACGCACATAAATAGGTAGCCAGGACACTTCTGCACTTGGGAGTGAATAGAATAGGCAAGATGAATCAGGCAACAAAACCCAGCATCTTAACTGGGGGAGAATCTCAGCTTCAGTATCATTCTGCCTCTATCCTTTTTGGCTAAATGACCCAGATGACTGAGAAGTACAGTAGCATTCAAATGTGAGTAGCAGCTCACTGCTGAATACAGCATAGAAGGAGTTGTTGCTTATGGGAAAAAGTTTCCAAGTCAGAGTTATCCATTTTTCAAAGAACACTTTAGACTGCTCTCAAATTCTAACCTCAGAAAGGCTGCAATGATGTAGTTTAGAAAGCAGATGGCTAGGACGAGATGTGGCAAAAGAATAAAAGATAATGAATGCTCTGGAGAAGAATCTTTCTTTCTCATGAGTCCAGATAGATGTTCAAGGAAATTAAGAGGTGAGAAATGAAAAACAGATCAAAGGAATGTCATTTCTAATTCACCATGGGATTAAACTGTAACTAATTGCTATAGGATGGGGATGAGGCCAAAAAAAATAGCAGGATTCTAAATGGGACAGAACTTCTACATAGATAGCAGGAGCACCCACAGTTATTTTTATTAATGATTAAAATTTTTAATTAAAAAAAAATGCACCCTATCAAAGTATTAAGAAAGGATGTTAAATCTCATGCAGTGCTTAACAGAATCTCCAAATATTAAGGGTTCTGGATGAGTCCCAGCTTGCAGAGCCTATTATTCACATCTTCCAATTGTTAATTCTGACACTTCAATCCCACCCTAAGTTTTCAAACGAATGGGGCTGGGCCTCTGCTTCTCTCAGGCTAATTGGAATTTCTCAGCTTTAAACTATACTGTCCTTGTGGCCAAAGTATCTGGGAGCTGCAGGTGCTGAAGGACACTGCTACTCATTACTTCAAAATGTATTTCCATGACCATTTGTATATGACTATTTATTAGCCCAAAGTACAGAGCAAAAGATAAATTATATCCAATTATCTCCCTTTGTCCACTCCGATACCACCATTTCTATCTTCTCTTTAAAACTTATCACCTTCCTGGCTTTCCATTAGCTTGCTACTGACTTGATAAAAAATAATAATAAAAAAAAATCAGAGTTACTTACCATGGAGACATGCCTGTATATAGAAATAAAAGTTGATGTGTGGGAACCAAAATCTGAAAGCAGAGATGTTCTCTTTTGTTGGATCAATCCATGAGAACCCCAGAAACAGTTTCTGTCTCACTTGAGTCTTTGACCTGGTGATGTTAACTTAAATGTACTTCTTATCCTCAGTGAAGTGCTGAGGCTAATGACTTTAACATTCAGATCAATAATCCCTTGAAACAGATTGAAGTGAATAGAGGGCAGAGGAAATTGTAATATGCTGACTCCCCAGGGACCCACCTTGTATCTCTTCAAAAGAGTTCACAGCATAGGCCCTGTGAAGTTTACCTTCATCATGATGCTCTGCCTGCTTCCAGGAACAATGGAATAAGCCTCCTCCCTCTTTAATTTGACTGCTTAGGGTGCCAATTAGCACAGGTTGATAGGAACTGCAGTGTGATGAGAAATCAATTGCATGCCCAAAGGTAGAGCAAAGACCTCATTTCCTGTTAGGAAGAAAAGGATCATGCAGCTAGGTTATTGCAAAAATTAGAGACCCAAGTGAAACATGCAAACTTGAATGCAGCTAACTTCACTTCTTAAATTCACAGAATCCTTGTCTAGCTGCTGTTAGGTTAAACTTTACAAAGATAGAATTTTGGTTTAAAGTTGCATATTTTGTTGGTAGGTCTGGTTGATTGGTTAACTTTGTCAGATTTCAGTCAGGTCACCGGTATATCTAATGAGTTTCAGCCTACAGCAAATGCAAGTAAGAGAGCTAAAAGCACATGTATCACTGACATGGCAGCATGTTACACTGCAGCAGCAGAAATGTAAGGCTTTTCCCGCTCTCCAGAATGACTTTCAGACTATGTATGGCTTCCTTATTTTTTCCTTTTAAAAATATCTCCTGCAGTTGATTCACCCACTATAAGTCAGATGGGAGACATCTTGGTGTTTGCTTTGTAGGGTGGGGCTCAGATGTCTTTTGACTTTCTTTTCAGAGAAAATAAATGCTTCAGATCTAAGACAGGCCCAGGTGCCTCCTGCCATTGTGGTCTATGTCCCTCAGAGAAGAGTAGATCCTTCACATCCATTGACCGCATTGTGGATCTGGGCTAGAGACCACAGAGGCTGTAGATCAGACGTGCAGATCTGTGACCATTATTTTGATGGGTAAGGTGACTAAACAGACCCAGGATTAACAAGAGCCTGTTGTTAGGCTTATCCACTTGTAGTTTCCAAAAACTAATTCCCTCCTACTGCAGGATCTCAAGATAATAAACATCCCCGATCACTTTGCTCAGCACACAAAGTCTTCAGGCATTAGTACCTTTGTTTTGCAGATGCAAAGATACATGTATTTACACACATGTATCATAGCAACTACATGTATGCAACAAACCTTCTGTAGACACCTAAAGACAATAATGACTTTATCTTTCCTGATGTTCACAGAGTGCTGAGTTGCACTGGATGGCACAGATGTTTCCTTCCAATTAACTATTCATTCCTGTATTTTGTTGGACATAAGAAACAGTTAATTCCCATCAGTATGCACAGTGCTTGCATACGCACTGCTGTGAGTCAACAGGATTTCAGGATGAGAGCCCTCAAAATTAGGAGCTGCAAAATCCTTCTTCATCTCCTGTTTTATCCATGATGTGCCAGAAATGACAGAAGTTGCTCCAGGCACTTTCACTTGCTACATACAGTGTACCCAGTGTATATATTTTTGCTTGAGAAGTCAGAGCAACTGAAGGTCTAGATCATATCTAACCCAGAGAGGACCCAAATGATAGCACTTCCTATTCTAGTATTACCAAAGAGCCCTGTGTAGGGACAGCACAAGGGAAACACAAGTACTCCATAAGTGTATTTTCTGCACCCCATCTCATTACAAAACACAGCTAGAGAATCCACAGCTATGTCCTTCATCCAAAAATTCAATGAATAAATTATTCACAATCACATGGGAGACTCTCGAGATCTGTTTCCTCACCCTGCTTGTGTTGATCTTAATCCATATCTCCTCCCCTCAACTTGCCCACAGGGTTTGGTTCTGTGAAATAATAAAAGCTGACTGAAGTCTCGCAATTGACAGCCCTTGTTCTGGTTGAGGGCTTCAACTTACCAGATATCTGCTGGAAATATAACACAGCAGAGAGCAGGCAGTCTAGGAGGTTCCTTGAGTGTATTGGAAGATAACTTCCTGACACAACTGGTAGGTGATCCTACCAGGGGAGGTGCCTCGTTAGACCTGCTGTTCACAAGCAAAGAAAGACTAGTGGGAGATGTGGTGGTCAAAGGCCATCTTGGGCTTAGTGACGATTAAATGGTCAAGTTTTCACTTATTAGAGAGGTAAGGAAGGGGGTTTATAAACCTCCACCATGGACTTCTGGAGGGCAGACTTTAGGCTGTTCAGAACTCTGGTTGAGAGAGTCCCTTGGGAGATAGTCCTGAGGGACAACGGGATCCAGGAAGGCTGGACACTCTTCAAGAAGGAAATATTAAAGGCCCAAGAGCAGGCTGTCCCCATGAGGCACAAGATTAAAGGGTGGAGAAAATGGCTGGCCTGGTTGAACAAAGAGCTTTAGATGGGACTTAGGGAAAAAAAAAGGAGGGTTTACCACCTTTGGAAGAAGGGACAGCCAACTCAGGAGGACTACAGAAATCTCATTAGGTTATACAGAGAAAAGGTTAGCAAGGCAAAAGCCCATCTGCAACTCAACCTGGCCATTAATATAAGGGACAACAAAAAAGGTTTTTATAAACACATCAACAGAAAGGGAGTCATGGAGAACCCCCATCTCTTACTGGATGAGAGGGAGAACATTGCAACTATGGATGAGGAGAAGGCTGAGATACTTAATGCCATCTTTGCCTCCATCTTTAATCATCAGACTAGCTACCCCCAGGGTGTTCAGCCTCCAGAGCTGGAAGATAAGGATAGAGAACAAGACAACCTCCCCCGTAATCCGGTAAGAAGTACTTAATGAGCTGCTTATGCACCTAGACCTGCATAAGTCTATGGGGCCAGATGGGATTCACTCAAGAGTACTCAGGGAACTGGCAGGAGAGCTCGCCAAACCTTTCTCCATGATCTATCAACAATCCTAGTCAACAGGGGAGGGACCAGATGATTGGAGGGTGGCCAATATGATGCCCATCTACAAGAAGGGCTGGAAGGAGGATACGGGCAACTACAGGCCCATCAGCCTGATCTCAATACCAGGAAAGATCATGGAAAAGATGATTTTGAGTGAGCTCTCACGGCAAGTGAAGGGCAGCCAGTGATCAGGGCCAGCCAGCATGGGTTCATGAAAGCGAGGTCCTGCTTAACTGACTCAATCTCTTTCTGTGATCATCTCTTTCTGCCTTCTGGATTGGGGGAAGGCTGTGGACATTGTCTACCTGAACTTTTGTAAGGCCTTTGACACCGTCCCAAACAGTGTTCTGGACATGCTGGCAAATCATGGCATAGACAAGTGTACTCTTCACTGGGTAAAAAACTGGCTGGAGGGCCATGCCCAGAATGTTGTGATTAATGGGGAGAAATCTTGTGGGTGGATGATCAACAGTGGGGTCCCTCAGGGCTCAGTTTTGGGGCCAGTATTGTTCAAAACCTTTATTGATGATGTGGATAAGAGGATCGAGTGCACCCTCACCAAGTTTGCAGACAACACTCAACTAGGTAGGAATGCTGATCTACTTGAGGCTAGGAAGGCTTTACAGAGGGACCTGGAGAGGTTGGATCAAAGGGCCAAGGCCAACTGTATGAGGTTCAATAAGGTCAGGTGCCAGGCCCTTCATTTTGGTCACAACAACCCCATGCAGCTCTACAGGTTTGGGGAAGAGTGGCTGGAAAACTGCCCAGAAGAAAAGATGCTGGGGGTGCTGGTAGACAGCCAGCTTAACATGAGCCAGCAGTGTGCCCAGGTGGCCAAGAAGGCCAACAGCATCCTGGCTTGTATCAGGACTAGTGTGGCCAGCAGGAGTAGGGAAGTGATAGTGCCCCTGTACTCAGCACTGGTGAGGTCACGCTTTGAGTACTGTGTTCAGTTCTGGGCCTCTCAATACAAGAAGGACATTGAAGGGCTGGAGTGTGTCCAGGCGAGAGCTACCAAGCTGGTAAGGGGTCTAGCGAACAAGTCCTATGAGGAGAGGCTGAGGGAACTGGGTTTGGAGAAGAGGAGGCTGAGGGGAGACCTCATTGCCCTCTACTGCTACCTGAAAGGAGGTAGCTGTTCCTCTTCTCCCAGATGAATAATGACAGAACCAAAGGAAATGGTCTGAGATTGCAGCAGGGAAGATTTAGATTGGATATTAGGAAGAATTACTTTACTGAGAGGGTGGTCAGGCACTGGAACTGTCTGCCCAGGAAGGTAGTTGAGTCATCATCCCTGGAGGTATTTAAGAAATGTGTAGATATGGCACTGCAGGGCATGCTGTAGTACCTGAGATTGTTGGGTTTGATGGTTGTTGTTGTGGTGGGTTTTTTCTGGGTGTGAGTGTTGTTTTTTTGTTGTTGCTGTTTTTTGTTTGTTTGTTTAGGGTTTGTTTGTTTGTTTGTTTATGGATGAACTTGATGTTCAAAAAGGTCCCTTCCAACCATGAAGATTCTGTGATTCTGTGAAGCTATTTTGGAAGTAGTGTTCACCTCGTGTTAAAGTTGGACTATTCTGGCACTGAGAATCAAAAAAAAAAGAAAAAAACCCATTATGTGAACCCAGTAACTACACAGAACTTTCCCGTGCCTGCCCCCAGCATTTCATTGATTTATATTTCCTCCCTTAGGTGAAAGGGTTTAGTGAAGCGAATACTAAAACAGTTTGTCCCTTTTTTTCCCCCCAAAGCATTAAGAAAAACAAAACACTCTGTCTCCACTAGCCTAAGGAATATATCACTATTTATATCAGAGTGAAACACTAGGGAGAGCTACTCCCTAGTGCTTTTGTGAACATTCTCAAACCAAGTGTTTGAATTCCTTGCTTTAGATTTGGAGTTGTGGTTCCCTGTTTCCTTTAGGCAGAAGGAGGAGTTAAATATCCCAAACCTCCATGAGTGAGTGCTTTACCTACCGACTTATTAGATGAAAGGGTGCTTACAATACCTCTCTGTGTCCTGTTCAACACCAGATCTGTAAGGGATGCTTCAAGCCTTTCTACCAAACTAAGAGGGGCAGGTAGATGGTCATCACAAGAGAATGTTGATCTGGATAGACATATGAACAAATCAGTATTTCCAAAACTGAGGCACTTCCAAACACATTCAAGAGCAGAGTGGTGAGTGTCTGAAAAATTGACCTCAGTGTCTGGTTTCCAGAGCTGGTCCCCCTACGTATACATGATTCATTTTTAGCAACCATATGTTGTTAATAGAAATAGGTCTCTGTATTAGTTGACTTATATTTGAGGAGAGGGACATAATTGTTCTGTCATTCCTAATTGCTCTTATTAAAGCAGCTTGTGCTACTCCCCATTTGATGTGGTGTTTACTGGCTAGCTAATTATTTCATGTGACTGTCTTGTGAAAGTGGGAATGGATACAACTTCTCATCTGTTCACCAGAAAAGCAGGAGATGGTGTTAGGAAACATGCTATATCAAAGTTTTATCCCACGAGACTGGTTAACATTAATTTTTCAGTTATCCCAGCTAGATTCATAATCTTGTGTTGATTCTTCCCATCCTAACTCTGCTGCAGAACTGCACTCAGCTGGTTGTTACTTAGGGTTGTTACCTTTTAAGTTTAGCCAAGATAGAAATTTCTCCCTTCTATATAAGTCCTTTCTTTAACAAAAACTTCTCAAATGGTATTTCTTTGGCTGTGCACACAGATAAAACCCTCTCCTCTTTTAATCTTTGGCTACCACAGCTTTCCTTTTGCTCATTCACTTGCTGCAACTAAGCTGGACACATTGCTTTCAGTGAGCTCCCTTTGATCATTCCATCTTCCTCTATACATCAGGAACAGCCTCCTTTAAGCTTTATAATTTACCCCTCATGCCATTTAGCTGACTCACTAGTACCTCAAAACAAACCCAATTTCTGCTGTCCTACCAGCTTTTAACACTAAGGGATTAAGTGAAACACAGTATTGCTTTCCTTCAACTGATGATATCTACCTCTTGCTCTGACACAAAGTCAGGATGCTGCCAGAGCAGGGACCCAGCTCCACAAAGTGCCTATTGGGAACACACTGGGACTCTGCTGCTCCTTATTTGTGCTATGCACAGCTGCCCTCACTCTGGGTTAGGCATTCCTCTGTCAATTGCCACTCAAAATCTCCTCTCATGCTGCTGGTTCTTGACTCCTACAGACAGCTACACAGTTGTAATAACGCAGCAGTTCATAATCATTACTTGTCCAACTCACCTGTTATTAACCATGCATCAAGCCCAATAGGGAAAGTAAAATGTATTATTTGTAAGACAGACAGCTTCTTTATCAACATTTTTTATTATTATTTATTTATTTATTTTAAGTTGCTCTACTAGCTCCGTTTGCATTAGGAAATACTTAATTTTAAGAATCTGACAATATCTATGCTTGTTGTTTGACCATGCTTGTATACCAAGGCTTGAAATGAAGACACATTACCTTTTTTATCAATCAGATGTATATTTTCAGTTCACAACAGATATCGTTATACCTGAGATCACTATATGAACTCTGAAAAACCAATATCCAGAGTAACATTGAAGAGTAGCCTCGATCCATCAAGTAGAAAACCATTTGTCCATCCTTTCTCTAAGGAATCTGTGGACCCAGTCAGGAGAGTTGGAGTCCTCCAGACGGGGACTCAGAATTTAGGATGGGATTAACTACTCTGAAGAAGACTCCCTTTCTGTAGAAAAAACATTTGCCAGACACTAATTGCAGTAGTTTCAGTTAAGTATCTGTAAATCTAGCAGCATGAATCTGTACTTTCAAGAAAGTCATTAATTATTACAGTTAGCAATGATATTTAAGCATCTAAACTTCTGTAAATTCATGATTCCATAACAAAAATATATTTTTGTGGATATAAGCATTTCTGATTTTTTCCTTTTCTCCACAGCAGTAAGCTTGTACACTGAAATGCCCACATAACCGTTTTATTCCATTCTTTTTCAGCTTATGCATTTTTTCTTATTGCAGTTATCATAAGCAAACTTTGAATTAATTCATTTTTCTATACTTTTACTTTAAAATCCATTTGTTATGCAGTGCACATCACTTAAAATGCACTTCAGGGATAACTTCTTGCTTTTCTGTTATGCTTTTACAATGTTGTATAAAACAATAAGAATTTTCTTTGCTGTTTTTAATGTTAAATTTCCTGCATGATTACACCTAAAAGGGAAAGAAACGCTTCCAGAGGAAGTAATGTTCTATGTCCCCACAAGACTCAGATTTACAGCTGGGGTTTCTTTCTTGATCCAGTAATTTTTGTTTCTAGGATGATACTTTTCATGGAAAAAGATGGCAGATATAAACAAGTGATCACACAGATCATTTTCCTCACTCCAGTGCATCCTGTTGAGAAATCAGTTAATGAATGAGTGAGGTCATGTTTTAAATAGGGTTCAGATTAGTCATGAACTAAATCTGTTTCTAACAAAAACTTCCCAATGACCTGCATAAAAGATGTGCAATGCTCTCCCAAACCTCATAAATAGGCTTAATTATCACCTTTCTTGTTTTTTTCATATGTGATAGGTAGTGAGAAGGACCCCTGCTCTTCAGCATAACTTCCCTCTGTCATCACAGCTGACATGCTGTAACTGCCCTATAGTGGAGCAACTTTGCATCTAGGGCTTGTCATCCCTTCTCAGAAGCATGAATTCACTACAAAATTTAATGCAGAAGACCACAAAATATAATTGGTAACTTCAACTAAAACTGAAATAGTGTCTTCTTTTTTCACTGTAGGCACTCTTTAAATATTCTAGTCAGAGTTGCCTTCCTGGCCAAAGCAAAAATCATTACTTCCTTGGATGGTTATTGTTTCTTTTCTGCTTCTTCTTCCTTAGTAACCTCCTTGATCTGTGTGTAGCTTTCAACAGGAGCGTTGGAGCTGGAGGGAGAATAAATGGACACCTTTTTTTCTCAGGTCCACTCTCTTTTTTTG
>VZTM01017862.1:0-10642 GCA_013400555.1 Jacana jacana | reverse complement strand
TAAAATAAAATAAAAAAATAAATCAGAATTTTCACAGGAAAATTAAACATTAATCTACCTCACCCTAGAATGTTGGCCAAGATGCAAAGATCTCTCACAGTCTTAAAAGCTTGGGATTCACATTACTGTTGCAGACAAAAATGACAACATATAATGGTATTTGTTTCAACATACAACTCGTCTGTTAAGTGAACCTGAATTTCTCACCTCCAAGTCTACACAACTACTAAGAAATTTAACTGTGTTTCAGGGTAATCAACTCAAATGAATAAAGGATGCAACACATTCTTTCCAGTGCTGCGGTGTGTCCAAAAATGTAATAAAATGAAGGCATTTTGTAGCTATTGAAAAAACAACATCATCTTTGCTGCCACCATAGGAATTCTCTACACGTGATAAAATCTGTCATTCAGTGAAATCAATAAAATTATTACTACTCATCTAACTAGATCCATGAATACATGTGTTTGACCTGCTCCTGATAAAAAAAACCCAAACCAAAACTAAAAACTAGAGTACGCTCTATGCTGAACAGACCACCTCCTTCTTGTTCAAATTAAAACTAAAACTCAGTTGTCTATCATCTGATTTTAAAAGCACTCTTCAGCAACAGACTGCGAACACAAGCCTGCTGTCCTACACTTGGAGCTGTTATGATTACCTTGCATTATGTCAGTATCTGCTCACGTGAGATCATGGGTAGTAAAGACGTCATGTCTACTGAGCCACTGTGTAAAGCCAACAGAATTTTCCCTTTTTTGTTTTTTTGTAAGAGGAGAGTGCCGCCTCCAGTGTTCACACCACCACCATAGCAAATCCCAGTCAGTCACTGTATGTGAAGGTATGCCTGTACATACATCAAAAGAGGGGCTTTTATTTCTAAACATTTATCCATGTCATCTATAAAAAAAAAAAAAACCAAACATAACAAATCAAAAAACAGCAGCAGTGGTCCTACAGTTTAAAACCAGATTTTGAGGGTGAGGAGCATCTTTCAGATTGTAGAAAAATTATGAGGCCCACAGAATTTTTTTGTGCTATTTCCTTGGCCTTAGAACAGCACACCTGGTATCACTGCATCAATAGAGGCCCGTCCTACCTTCTCTTTTATTTTGATTTAAATTAACATGCAATAGTTGGCAACAAACACAAACCCCAGTAATTTACAGAAGTGCTAGGTAATTCAAAAATACCAATAATACCGAGCGCTAAGTGTGGCTCTATCTTTTCTTCTCATTACTATGCTTAAAACCCAGAGTACAGGTACGAGCTGTGTTCTCAGGGACAATGTACTGCACTGATACGATGCAAATTAAGGAGGGAGGGAGAGCTCCAGTGCTACATAGCTTTGCTTCAATCAGTTTAAATTTGATACTTAATACACAATCTTGGAAAAGATTATGTTTAGTAATAAACCTCAACTTTCATTAAAGGGATTATTGCATTTTCTGTCTTTGTGTCTACTGCTTGATTCAGCAGGGGAAATAAAATTAGCTTTATGAGAGGATTGTCATTCTTCAGTTACACAGGTAATTAAGTATGAAAGAAAAAAGTATAATAATTTTTAAGTTATTTTAAACAAATTTTCCTGATTTGCTACCATCAGCTTTCACTAGAGGATGACATTTTGGTATGCCAGAAAGAAACAGGAGACACAAAGAAACACAGATAAGCTGTTGAACTGCTTGAAGTGAGGGGATGATGCCATTCAGCTACACACAGCATCTCACCTTTCTAGAATTCCTCAGTGTCCTACATGTTTGAGGCTATTGGAAGGTATGTGATTCTATGGACATCACAAGGAATCTTTTCTTTTCTTATGAGAATTTTCAATGAATTACAGCAGTCATGTAATATTTACAAGTGCCACTCTAGAGGCATGAGAAATGCCGGAAAAGACTTACATGAGCTTCTCTAAACTACCAAGAGGTTATAAAAACCAGAGGAAGCACATTAGAGGGAAGTTGCAGAGCAGACTCTCAATACAGAGTTCTCAATTTCATTGTGAACTTCCTGTCCAAACAGGAAGAAAAAAAAAAATGGTTAAACTGGCTTTATTTTATTTTTGTTATAAAAAAACAAAACAAAACAAAAAAAAAACCCCAAAAAACCCACACCCCAAAACAAAACAACAACAACAAAAAACCACAAACCAAAAAAACCAAACCAACCCACAAAAGGCAAAAATGTGTCTGTTGACAAGTAAGAGACATTAAAGTTACACAGCTTTTTAAATGCAAACAAAATACAGGAGCTACAGGGAAATTATAGCTAAACATCCAAGCTCTCTCTTTAAATGGACTTTGAAGCTTTCATATGACTTGAATTATTCCCTCAGTGCTGGAACAATCACCATTCTTTTAAACACAGAAGCATGGCTGGAGTTTCAGAAAAATATCAAAGAACAAAAGGAAAATATGGAATAGGGAAACTCTTACTTGGAGAGCATTCTTTTAAGAGTAGCACCTTCTCTTTACATAGCAATAGAAATTTTGAAAAATCATAAGACATTGAACAAGTTCCTGTTAACTCCTGGAGGCAGTGTGGATCAGATTCGCTCCTGCTAGCATGGAGGTGTGCAAAAAGTAGCTAACAAGAGGGAATTCATCACAGTGAAAAATAATACTGCCATCTGTGCTCCCCTAGGGCATCAGCTCTCATTTGATGCCAGTGGCTCCATCACAGTCTTGCTGGCAGAGGGTGTCTTGCGGAGGTGATGAATCAATACATTTTCCAGCTTCCCAGGCTAAACTGTCTCCAGCCCCACATGGGTGTATCTCCAGGTCCTGCCAGCTGCTGTTGACTGCTATGTCCACCACCAGCTGAGACTACACCCTCCGGCATCTCTCCTACTTGCTTCATCCAGCTGGTGCTTCATATCCTACATTTTCCTACATTGCCTAACTCTACAACAGAGCTGACATTAACAGATTACACTGGAGACTTATCCAGTACTTCTCCAGAGATTGCAACCCATAATTCAACAGTCCTTGATTTAAACAAAGAGCAACATACGAGTCAGAATCGTAGCCCAGCTATGTCTTCTGTATAACAGATAGGCCAGGCACAAGGCTAGTAGCCAGCAGCTTGTAAATTTGAGTACCACTTCTGATGCTTTGGAATTTAAAGAACTTTTGGATGCCTTCACCCCATGCAAGTTGGAAAGCTATGTTTAGAGCTCAAATCATTTTATTTGTTGCATTATGTTAGACATAAATCCCTATTTAGTTTTCTGGGATGTATCTACAGAGCCACACAACAGACCAGAAGTCCATTAGCACCAGTGAATATTAGAAGTTTCCAAACAACTTCTAATGAACATTCCCGTGTAATAGTCCTTGCCTTACCATCCCTACCTTCCTTTTGCTGTCTGTAAGACAGAGTATTGACACTGAATGAAATTTTTAATACTACTGCATTTCATCATTATTCAGTAAACATTTTTTGGTGGTTTGGGATTATATTGGTTTTTTTTTTGCTGGTTGGTTCTTTGAGTTGGAGGGGTTTTTTAAGATTTTAAAATAAACAGAGAATTTTTTCTGCAGGTAAATGTTAGCATTACAGATTAGATTTAACTGCAGCATTAGACACTTTACCTTGGATTCTCAGACTGGATCTCTGCATTTACACATGCGTTTTCCACCATGGTCACTAAATTAAGTGGACTGATTTAAGGAAGGGTAGGAGGTTGCCAGTCCTTGGGTAGTTATACCCACTGAACATTGTGTGGTCAAGCAAATCAAATAGCTTTATTTCACATCAGTATTGTGCTCACTTTAGTAAATCCTTTACACCATGCAGTCTTTCCCCTTTAAACCATAAACCCATTTTCATATTAAAGTTAACACTTCAAAAACAGTGTTCTCATTCAGTATGAACACTTCATAATTACATTTTTTATAAAAAGCTGTAATAAACTTTATTTAAGCAAGTGCTTCCCGCTTTATTGCCAGCCCCAAACATTGTTCATTTGCAAGCAGAAAGTGTCCTCTTGACACGATAATGAAAGTGCATTCATACATGTCAGCTGGAGCAATTATGTACTTCAGATTTATATGCAACAAGTATTATTCAGTCTTTTCTGCTGACATTTTCAAACATGACATGCATATTAAAATTAACACCTAAAGTGTGAACATAGTTCCCTTTAACTGCAGATTTCCCAAATATCTCAGGACTTTGGCCAACGGGAAAGAGAACAGGCAAAATCTTTTTATAAACAGGCCATCTAATTGCATAACCTGTTTAGACAGATTTGTTTTTGTTCAAGTACCTCTCCAGTACCCTAATACAGAAGAAAGAAAGAAAGGAAGAAAGAATCAGGAGAGAGCCCTGAGCCAGTATTAAGATATACCAGTGTCTCTACTGGTCTCAGAGTCTACTGGGTGTACAGGGTGAATCTCCATTTCACTCACTTGAGCAATCTCCATTTATAGAACCACTTCAGCAAAGCTCACTGCCTGGGCATGCAGCCCCGCTCGGTAATTGCTTGATGTCTCTGGAAAGGCAGATTCCATCCTACCACTTGGAGTGGAGAGTTTGCTGGAACAATGCTGATTTATTGAAAGAAAAAGAAAAAAGAAAAAAAAAAAAGATACTATTTCTAAACTGGATTTTAAAGAAGCCTTCTTTCCTCCATACCCCTGAACCATCTCAAACATATTTCACTCTCAGAAGAGTCACGGCAAAAAACTTGGTGGATTTGTTTCCCTTTGTTTTAATTAACTTTCAATTTTTGTCCTTTTTCCAATGCCTCCAACTCTCAAGAATGAAAACAAAATAATGAAAAACCCACTACTTCCTTGAAAAGAAAAAAAAGACACCTAACTTTATTGAAGGTAAAACTCAACAAGTACAACTTCGGCCAGGTTGCTTTAGCTGGAACTCACAGTTGCAGCCCCACTTCTCCACTTGACATGTGACTGATGGTACCGCTGATTTCCTGTTTTATGGAGCTGCTGTGAGGTTCACTCATCTCCAAAGCACTCTGTGAACCTGAAGTGAGGTACCTAGGGAAATTGCCAGTCTTCTGCTTGGTGCATGTGGAATGACAGACGAGGGTGTGCTTGCTACCCACATTCTTGCAGGACAGAATCTAACAGGAGACAACACAACTTAGAACTCCTTATCTCTGCTTCATTGTGCCCATCCTCTAGACCCAAACAGAATACCTTTGCAGAAAAATCCTAAAAGAATTTCTTAATTTTAGGCAGCAGGCTTTGGTCCCAACTTAACTCTCTCTACTTCAGTGTGAACCAGAACTTCTTAGTGCTGAATTATGACCCTCAGTAGTATTAATTTTAACTCTTTTTATTTTACACTATGCTTCCATTCTCACTGGCAGCAAATTTTGAAAATTTTAATTAGGATTGCAGGTGGAAAAAAAAAAAAGGCACTTAAAATTTAATGCTTAATTTCCTTTATGGAAACTCCAGAGGCACATGTAATGGTTCACTGAAAATAAGTTATTAAGACAAATATCTAAAGACAGAATAATCTACAAAGCTCCCGATTTCTTACAAGCTCATTTACAACAAGATTTGGCTTTGGAACAATTTATAGACTCTTTAGTGTTTTCTGCAATTACTTTCATTGTCAAAATCATTGTGAGGAGCAAGACAGTGAGAAAAAAAAGTTACACCACACACAGATGTATGACTACCCAGCATAAAATAATTATGTATCTGTCAGGAAATTGACTTTATATTTCTGATTCTATAACATCCTAATTTGTTCAAGTATAAATGGGAGGAAGAAAGCAATTGAGAGTGCAAATCAGAGGGAAAGTGTCAAATTTTGCTATATTGATCTTACACATCTATGGGTCAGACACAATGTATGAAATCAGAATGATCCAACAGAACCAGACCGATAGATGTCAAAGTACAACAGAGATATGTCATTAATTTCCATGTCCTACTTGAAGAAAGGAGCTCTACTTACCTTGAGGAAAATGAAGAACTGTTGCACAGCTATGTTTAGAACCACAAGCGCTTATTAGCTACCTCAGGATTTGATTGGAGGAAAGTGTATGGGTCAACAGACTTTTAAAAAAATCCAAGAGCTCCAATATGTGAAAATCTTTATTCGTATTTAATTTGAAATCTAGTTTTTAAGAAAAATGTTAAATTAGTGATAGGCATAAGTAGCAAATGACAGAGTCTAAATACATAATTACATTCACTTTAAGTCACTGATGGGATACTGCAGAACATGACTAGAATTAACGGTCTCAAATATAGGGCCACTGGGCACCTACTCTATATATTGAGTAGAAAATGTGAAGATCTCTGCCCATCTGCAAAGCAGATCACTTGAATCCATTGAAAGTGATTTCTGTTGTCTTCATACACTACACACTGGTGAATAGCAAAGTGTGCCTCTCACAATGGATATGTGAAGAAATAACAGCTCCCTAAGTGTATTTTTTTATATTTGCTGCAAATGATCTGTAGTTTTGCTATGACACTAACCATATCTCACTATCACTCTAACAATTCTCAGCTGTCAGCCAAAATAATTTTTTCCAGTTGTTAGATGCAAACTCAGTTCTGACTTATCTACTGCATCATCTGTATACTCCATGGAAGAAAAGCTTTTAATGGAGTTTTCCAAAAACAGAAGACAAGAAGCAAGTCCCAGAAGAAATGAAAGCTCAGTCTTCCTGTATTTTTTTCCCACTTCTGAGTAAATATTTGTACCACCACAGACTGGTGTGTCTAAGCACCACACTCTCCTGTTTAGCAATAGCTTTATGTACACAGAGCCCCATTGCAAGGTCCCCTGGGCTGTCTTTGAGGTGACCTTAACCCGATATGGAGATAACATGCATAAAAAAAGAATTTATCTCTCTCAGAGCTCAGTGCTTGAACTCTGTTTAAAAACAAGCAGGCAACAACAAAATGGCCAGACAGCAGTGTCAAACTATACTGAGCTAGACATGATAGGTTTGAAATTGGAAGCATTTTTTTACCATGAATGTAAGATTTCTCATAAATTTTGTGATTTTCACTATGCTAGGGATTCCTGATAGTATTGTCTTTTCAATTAAGGTTGTTGTTTTTTCAAACATATTTCTCCCCTGGCCAATTTACCTGTAGAAGTACAGTCAGTCTAGTGGGAAATCTGAAGTTTTTTCCAATATATTCTTATTTCATTTGAAAAACTAAAACTGAAGAAAAAAAAATCATTTATCCGCAGAGACAAAATAACTGGGTTAGATAGAATAACTGGGTTATCTAAGAATGCACTGTGCAGTATAAGTCCAGTGAAATGTGTGAATCAAGTCCATCACGGAGCCACCACACACACAGAGCTCACTTCCCCACAACAGTAAGGGCTTTGATGTGGGCACTCACACCAAAGTGGAGGGAAGGCCAGGAAGGGTGTGCTCAGAGCAGACCAGCTACTGTCCATGAACAAGAGAAGGCAATTGAGTAGAAACTAGACAACCCCATGATTTCCAGTTCTCTCCATACCTGCAGCCACAGAAAAACTAAATGCACCACACTGCAAGATTCTTGGGAATTCTGGTCATACATTGTCAGACTGAAAGCCCCATGCTAGCAGAACTTCTCATATCAAGAAAGAAGACATGTTCAGGAAAGCCAGTAGTACAGTAGTCTGTCCCTAAAGCAGTCCAGGCCTATTTGTCAGGACTAACTAATGTCAATATAAGACAACTGAAAACATAGGACAAACAATCCAAAATGAAACTACTGCATGCAATTCTGCTACTAACATAATAAAAGCCCATGGCACCATTACAATACCATCATACCCTCTTATCACGCAACAATTGAGGGATGGGAAACACAGGCGAGGTAGAGCAGACTTTCCTTCCTTCAAGAGGCCAAATTATAATGGACCATGCACAATAAAACTAGAATGTGATTCAAACACCCACGGAGTCCCTCTGATCATCAGTAAAAGCTTTGGAGTTCTCCACTGAGATAGAATAAGTTCTTTTGTTATGCGGACTAGCTCCCATAAGTGTCATCTGTCTGTTAAATTAAGGTGCACGGGATTTGAACCAAGGCTGTGATGTAAAGTAGAAGACAGAATTCAAGTAATTGATACTTAACAACAATTGTATCAATACAATTTAATTGTATTAATACTGTAAAAAGTCACAAGATTTTTCATTCCCACATTCAGAAGGTACCAAATATTGACATCTTCTCTTAACATTTTTATCATCCCTATTTTGTTCCAGTATTATTTCTTTGCATAAATGGCATGAAAAGCAGATAAAAGCAGACAGACCTCTCCAGTGATCCCCTACACTACAGTTTCTTTAAGATTATTTGTCCCTGAAGAAATCCTTAGCTTTTTTCTCCCCTACTCCCTTTTCAAAATTCTTTATGCTCAGCTCAGTAGGAGGCAAAGGATCAGTGATCAGAGCAAAATTGCTGTAAATGGTATGGAAGATGCTGATGGTAAAATGCAGTTCACTTGCTGAAGTATATTGAGATGGGGCAGCAAGAAATGAGAAACATTCCCCCTGTCTGTTTCTTGAATCACTTGGCTCTTCACAAAGCTTTCTTCATGACTTCTTTATTATGTTGGGTTTTTTGCCTTTGTATTCCCCAGTGGAGAGACATTTCTAGGTTCATTTCAGTAACATCAAAATAATTGAATCAAAACACAGAGCAAAGAATTACAAGAGCTGTGTCTTGATGAATTTATTATTAGAGTAATTGATAAGAGTTCTTAAATTTCCCAATAGATCCCTCAAGTTCAAAAACTAAGCAGGAGGCATATAGAAAAACACACACCATAATATTAATACTGTCTTCACCTTTCCCAAGTGCTCACCCTTATCATATATAAATCTACACAGAAGGGACTGGTGCAGGTGCTTATTGTTTTACATTGTTACCAAGTCAATTCTTCTACCCTAAAGCCTGGTTTCAACCACCGTAAGTCAAAAGTGATTCCACTAAAAGCAACAGTGCCAGCGCCACGTGAAACTGAGAAAAGAGAAATAGGGCTCCTGGCCTTGAGAAAGTTAAAGTGGAATAACAATAAGTAAGTGAAAGAGTTAAAGTAGAATAATAAAGACAAAAGACCAAAACCAATCTAGAACTGAAACAGAGAAGGGGCTCCAGGTGATATAACAACTGTTTTAAGAGTAAGAAACAAAGCTAAAATAGATAACTTCCCTTCTAAGTTCAGTTTGTTTCTTTACATATACAAGTACAGAGACATGGTTGTAATCTGAAAAAGTAAATTTAAATTGAGCAGTACAAGAACTTTTGCTCTAGGTAATTGGTTTATCCTAAGCATAGCTCCTAAAATGTGGGATTAAGCATCTTAATTAGATTCCTTCTATCACTCAGAATTTAAAGCTTTGTTTCTTTAATTTTAACCTGATTGTAAATGTATCATCTGGAGACTGAACCTTCTGCTTTGAGGTTTATTGAATTCTGACACTTTGTTTCTCATAGGAACCCAGCACTCATGGCACATCTTGATTCTACCCCTTCTCTTTAATTATAAAATAGTATTCAGCACTACCTTTGGAAAACCATGATCTTTTATACGTCTCCTTCATAATTATAACAAACTTTCTAGCCCCTCAGCTGACAAGCAACATCACAGGCCTGTCAGGGTTCTGGTGATAATGTCTTATTCTACAACACCACACGGAAAGCTGTCCTTTGAGGATCAGAAATATACAACATGCACTGCTTCAATGTGTAAAGATAAGATTAAACTACAAGGAAGGCAATTAAATGCTTGGATCATATTAATAAAAGCATTTCCTGTGCTTACCCTGGTTTTATCGTTGCCTACAACATTGAGCAGTGTATTTGTTTTGCTGACTAAAACATAAACTGAAAACTCAAAAAAGGATTAAGATGTTTTCAAAGAGTATGGTCCAAACTACTTTTGTTAAGTGCTTTTTTACCCTGGTGTAATGAAAAGTTCTGAACTTTAGGCTACAGATCTCTATACAGAAGAAGTGGGAATCTGTCTACAAACAAATCACCATGTATTGAACTACTCTGAATTTTGTGGTTTCTGATAAAAACTGCAACTTGCTTTACAGCACTAATGGTTCATTATTTCTCTTCATAAAATCGTATTCATTTATCAATATGAATCATATTTATTTACCTTTGTGTCCTATAATTAACCAAGTGACAATAATTTTGTTTAGTACTAAGCAAAGTAAGTATCATTGCCCAGAGGCCGCAACCACAAATGTCATTAAAATGTATCTGGCACAGCTCAAATATAGTGTATAAAGACAATTATGGTTTCTTTGGTTTGCTTTGCTTTTTTTTTTCTTTTTTAAGATTCAAGGAATCTTTTTGATCACTAATACCTGTGATATTAGTCATATAGCTTCCGAAACAACTGAGGAAAGAAATTAGCTCAAAATATCTCTTTGACTTAGTTCAAAGGTTTTTAACTGAGTAGCCATGGGCACGTTAGCTAGCAATGTTTCAGAAAAGAAATGAGAGAGACTGGAAGAAGAAAATTCAATATATGGGGGATAAAACAATTCAAAAGAGCAGCAGGAATTTGAAAGGCTTCACTATTGTGGCACAGAGCTATGCATCTCTGATTTTATCCTATGCAAAGATGACGTGGCAAACAGGAGCAATGCCTGCCGACAGCACCAGATACAGCA